>VZRJ01008713.1:419506-587904 GCA_013397565.1 Ptilonorhynchus violaceus
CGCGGAGTGGAAGTGGCTTTTCAGCAAGTGCGGCGCTCCGCCGAGGCTTCTCCCGTGCTTTTACTATTATTTATAGTCTTGTAAAGAAGCACTGCTAATATGGTCACTTTAAAACAATCGTCTTGTCCTACCTTTCATCTTCAAAAGAGTTTTAAAGGCAGTCATTCAAATTTATTGGTTTTTGTCCTAAAGGCAACTCGTACTCGAAACCTAATAAATATCAACCCTGCAATATACATCCCCCCGTACGCTGTCAAATGAAGTCTTTCAGCATTTTACAGAAACAGCGCACAGGACAAGGAAGACGGGTAGTGGAAAAGAGGTAGCAACGATTGAATCTTCTCTCCCCCCCTCCCTCCGCCCCCCCACCTCGGAATGAGGCAAGTTTCTATTTACTTGTTTTGAGGTGTGGTTTCGACGCAAAGCATATTTCCCCGTAGACACAGGACGGTGAGCTAAGCTCCCGCATATTTCCCTGAAGGAGAAAAAGGAGGAACGCCGTCCTTTCGTACAACACCGACCGGCTCACGTCGTATGGGAAAAGTACGGCATATAGTGGAGCTTTGGAAAAAAGCACAAACTTTCCACCTTTCTCCCAGCCCTGTCAGCCCTGCGCTCTCGGTTTGCAGGAAGAGAGCCTGTGAATCCACAGAAATGTTGGCAACCTCCCCTCCCCATATTTATCCCCTATCATTTACCGACTAGGCTCTTTTTTTAAAATGTAAAAAAAAGCATTTTTTTCTGGTCAACCTGACACTCCTCCCCTTTGCCGCCCAGTCCACAGCGAGTAGGATGTCTCAGAGCCTGCATACAGAAAGCTAATTACAGAACCAGGAAAGAGCTCAGCATAACATTTCTGTACACAAACTGTCTGTTTAGCAATATGTAGCCGCTTGATGCTTGTTATTACTAACGTAGATCCGGCTACTCCCGTCAGCGCAGCATTTAAAGCCGTGCAGGCTCATTGCCGTCCGACACGAACACGTATTCCCGTTTAGGCAATATGCAATTCCAGTGTCCTTTTCTGAAGACTCATGGTTGTCATTTCTTTCCCCACTCAAGCCTAGAAACAGGTGTTTTAACCAACAGATTTTAAAATTGTGTCTTGTTTTTGTGTGAATGCCCTTCACATAACCCTAGTTCAGAGTTAAACTTCAAACTACACTTTTTGAATGCCTGACATGTACCCTATGTCAACCTAGTTAGGCTTCAAACTATGGTTTTGACCATCTGAAAGGACAGGTTTAATATAAATTGCTCTCTAAGCTTTAAAAATATAAAAGTAGCAATACTTACACCATGCTGTCTGGAAATTAATTCTTCTAGGTCAGGCACAACATCTGATGTTGCTGCTGATGTAGGCAGCATCTGATGTGGTACATGTTCTAGTAACTTTCATTTACATGAATTGTATGGCTGTAGTAACTAAAATGTTTCTGAGACTTGCATACCTTACTTGCATGTTTTCTCTCCATCTGATTAAATGAATGATAAACAGATAATTTCAAAAGGAAGGTTTTTTGTTGGTTTTTTTTTTTGTTTTGCTTTGTTTTTTATATATAAATTTATAAAGGGCCTGCCCTGGCTAATGCTTTGGCAGATTAATTAGAATTGTATCACTGAGTCAAGCTCTGTGTATACTTTAAACATTTTCAGAAGCATCTCTGAATATGTTTTAATTATTTTAGAAAGTATATAATTAGGTCTGAACTGCAGATAAATAAATACAATCTCATCACCATGTTTTTGTGCTAATGATGGGCTAGGTCCTACAGTCTTTTGTCAAGCAACAAATCAGAGAAAGATTACTAAAGACTATATAATTTTTAAAGAGCAATTTTTTATTTTGGCTTTTCTACTATCAGTAACAATTAAACAGGAAAGTCAGATTGACTCTTGTTCTTGCTCGTGTTCACTGCTTGTCTGACCTACATAGTGCTGCACTATTTAGCTTACAGATAGTCTAAATGCACTTTTAGATTCAGACAGAAAAATTATTCGATAGCCCATTTTAAGAATTTCCATTGTTATTATATTTTATACTTCTTTTAACAAATAATTTTTATTTACAAATTTAAAGTCAGTAATAAGTTGCCAGCTAATGTCATCTGCTAAATTAAATTGAGAGTTTGTTCAGAATTAATCATCATGGAAAAAAATGGGTTTACAGCTATAATAATTTTGGAATGTTTCTACTTCTTCACTGATTTTGCAGACAGATTTAGAAGTGAGTTTACATGTTAACAGATGAATTTGCAGCAGAAAACCGAGTAAGCTGTTTTCAACTCAGCATAGCCTTGTTTGTGTAAGGAAGACTTCAGGCAGACGCATTTAGAAGTTAAGGTAAGTGATCATTCCTCTGCAACACAAGTCCCCGGGCATCTTGTAAAAATGACAACTCAAGGTCTCTAGTTACTGTCCTGCAGAGCAAAAAAGGAGGTATAAAGCCTTGATAGGTAAGCACCTAGAGCTAGGTATGTAAAAGACACCTTTCAGTGTCCATGGTCACTGGCAAGAGAAGTGCAATGCTCTGCGCTCAAAAGAGCAATATCAGGTTCAGGGAAAAAGGGTTAAACTTTCTGAAACTATGTAAATGCTGCAGGTTCTGAGTGGGCAAGGATCCAGGCTTTCTGAATGAATGTAGACTCAATTACTTTGAACTCTCTTGTTCTGTACATTCCTATTCGCTTAGTAGTGCTATGCCCATTAGGGGAGACAGGAGAAAACAAGAACAAATGTCAAGTCCTAGGCAGTTGGGAGCTTGGCAGTGGAGGAGCAGAGCATGGCCTTGTGGGAGTGAGGTTTGGAGCAAAGGAGTTCAGCAGGGGGGCCAGGATGGAGACAGGCTCTCTGGTTTTCGAACTCATCGCTCTACCACACATACCTCTCAGGAAAGGTGTCCCACTGTCCTGCTGGGAGGACTAGGGGCAGAGTTACGGGGACCTGCACATGTGTTGTTTGGAGGGGTAGGGAAGTACTGGAAAGACATAGACAAGTTGTTTCATAATGATGAGGTGAGGGAAAACCGAGGACCTCAGCTGAACTAAGCCAGGCTTGAAAGCCACAGGAAGATGTCTGATAATAATTTCAGGAGTCTTTAGCACATTGAGAGACCTGTTCTGAGTCAGCAAATACCCACCTCATTTTTTCACATAAACTTACAAGAGAAGTGGGCATGAACTTTCTCCTTGCAAAATAGGAGCTGTCTGTACTTTTGCCCTCTCGTTAGACTCCATCTCTCCAAGGGAAGAAATGGTTTTCTCTTTTTACTTCTAACTTTCAAAAGAGAGCCAGCACAATCCTTTTACTTTAAGAAAGTCATTGTTTTTCTCATTCTAACTTGCACTGAGGACAGAATTGCACCAGCCACGAGGTACCATCTTAACTCATGACAGGCTTTGTGAACGCCACTCGCGCTGTATAATCCAGCACCACCACACCGAGGAATGTAGTAGGGTGACTTTCTGTTAAACCGAATGTGGGAAATCATGAAATGACAGTCTATTCCTGTGTGCCTTTATCTGTTGCTGTTTCAGGATTAGCTTACAGAGGTGTTCCCGCTGCTTATGAAAGGCAAGCCCGGTTCCCATTTTCCATTTCACTTTACCAGAAATACTGTGATAGACCATACGGAGAAAAGGATATTCCTGCTGAAATAACAAATGGCACTCCCTAATTATTTCAGCCTGGCATTTTGAGTAAAAACACATTTCATCCTGACTTTGTTCCCTTCTTGACATTTCAGTAGTCATCCCATTCCACCTCTCTGCCGATGTGTGCAAAGCCTTACAATCAGGAAAATGCCTCTAGTTCTCCTTGAACCAGGCTTTTGTGAGATTTTGTTTTGCCAACCCCCCTGTATACCCCCCTGTGTACCTGAGAGGACAGTTGTGTCAAACCTTCCCATTTCCAGTGGAGTTCCTCAGGCTTTCTTTGCTACACTGCCGGGAGTGCAGCCTGTACCTTCCTGAACTAGCTTGGCATCTTTGTTAATGGAATTGAATTGGCACATCATGTCAGGCAGAAACCTTCTCAACAGAGCAACTCCAGCATCAGAGAACTACATTTGAATTAATTATTATTATATTTTTTAGAATATAAAGATTAAAAAAAACCTGCAAAAAGAAACTATTCCTTTTTTCTACAGGCCCAGGGAGAGTCATCATTGCAAAGCTTGGTATAGACTATATGTTTATAAAATGAGAAGTGTATGCAAGGTTTTGTTTTGCACAGTTAAAAATTAAGCAAACTTTTAAAGTTATGTTTGAAGTTTGCTAGGATTACTAAAAGCACGCAGATGCAGTTGTATTTGTGGTTTGTTTTTATCCTTTAGCTAAACATATTTTTCTTCTACTGTAAGATGAGTAAGTTAAAATAGCAGTGAAGGTTTGTGACAACTAAATAAAGGTATGTCAACTTACCCACAAACAACCTTTGAAAAAACTTTTTGCAGCAACAGGTAAAGATCCTACCATGTCTGCATTTTCTGTGTTTTGACCTGAGTCAGTCTGCACTGCACAAAGCCTAATTACAGATTAATTATATAAATCTGTCTATGCAGAGGTCTGTTCAAGTATTTTCCCTCAAGTTTAACTTGAACATGTGTGTATACACTTGCATGCATCAGTCTGATTTGCTATTTATCAAGGCCAGTGCTGACTTGGCGGAACAGATGTTTCAAGATGGAAACTTCAACTGCTCATTACTTGAATTCTTGGATTAAGAATCATCAACCTGTCTGGAAGGAACAAGACATCTTACTCAGTAGCTGAACCCAATCTTTAGTTGGATTTTAAGGAGTCTTAACTTTAGGTAAACAGCTTCATATTACTTAGGTTTCAGGTAAATTTCAGATATTTTCAGCCCATCTGAGAAGAAAAAATACAGAAAAATCTTTTATTGTTACCAGTATAATTTTTTTGACCTCTGTAGGTTCAGTATATATCTGAACTGGAGACTGTTTATTACAACAGGCCTTCTTGAGAACAACAGGTCACTGACTCAGCTTAGGAGATGACTGTTTCCTGTATTTTCATCCACTGTCATACAGCTGCTCGGCTCTGACTTGTCGCACGGTAGGGCCAGAAATGACAATGACATGCTCCTTAAGCTTGTCATTTAATTATTTATGTACTATTAGACCAGATGGAAATCTGTACACACAGGGTAATTAGATGAGATTAATTAAAATGCTAATAGAAAATTAGAAATGTTAGAAATTAACATTCACAATGTTTGGAAAGGTGGTTTGCTCATCACTTGGAAGTTTAGTGGGAGCCACCACCATTCTTTACTTCCACCTCCCCCATCCAATGGAGATGCTGTCTGCTTTAAAAGAGCAAATGCTGTTGGCAATGCTTGTTAGCAATAGGTGGTCTTATGGCGATGTTTTAACTGCTTCAATAGATGAGACAAACCCACATTTTTTACTACTAAAGAAAGCACTTTTTGGCTCCAGAATGTTTATGCTGAAAATCTGTTAACAAATGCTAACTGTAAAGCTGCCATAATTGTGTATTTTGGCTGAAATATCCTGATTAGAGCAATAACATAGTAGAGAGTGGCTTGGGTCTTGTGAAATACTGGTCTGCCAGGTGGGAGATGGAGCTTTTACAGGCTTGGACATGGCAGAGGGGATGGTCTGGCTGGACAAGTTAGGAGGGCATTAAAGCAATGAGCTACTAGCTTAACAATTGCTAGGAGCATAATGAGGTCAGGCAATGAATGCTCATTTGGAACTAAATCCTGATGTCAAGAGCAAAAATAATTAAGAGATGTGGTCAGAAAAAATTCCTTCACCTCTTATGCTGTGTACTTTCAAGTAGGGGAAGAAAGGATAAGCTCCTTAATCAACTGCCTATGAGGTGCTCAAAGAAGATCCTGGGGCCTCTAGAGCCCAGTATCTGCAGGGTACAGAGTGCTGCTCACTGTGAGACTGGAGAAGTGCGGAGGCCCTGACAGACAGCTCTGGCTATCCAGGGAAGCTAACGAGCCTGTGTGGTTATGTTCCCTGTGGGACCTGAGCTGCCCCATTCAGGGAAGTGTAGAAACCTGAATTTCAGTGTGCCATGTAGCTCTACACTTAGTGGTGAAGCAGGAGGGTTCATGCTGTTAGTGCTAATATCTACATAATTCCTAAAACTAAGCCATAGCTGTACTCAAACAGTCTTGCATCCAGTGTAGATGAATTTTTCATTAGACAAAGCTGAAATAAATTTTAGGCTGAGTGAGGTGAGTACAATCCTGAAAGTCTACAATCCCATGGAAGTCAAAACAGCCCTTCCTCAAAAGAACAATCCCTTTCCTTCTGCTCTTTAGAGGGCATTTTGTAAAGCAGTTATAATTATAGACACTCAACAGCTGGGAAAAGAACTAGTAATAGCAAATATAACTTTGATGGCAGTGATTATGGAAAAATAATATGGAGGAAGAAAGATGCCTAAGAAGTCAATGACCTACATTGAAAAAAACCGTTTAAAAACAGGTCCATGAAATGTATTAAGAACTCAACTGTTTATTTTTAGAAAAATGATGTAGAATTGTTGATAAGCAGGGAGAAAAAACATGCTAAATATTTCCGTGCTGCATTTGGGAAAAGAGTAGGAAATATATTTGTATCATATAATGACAAAATACTTTACATTTCAACAGTAATTCAAGAGCATATTAAAACAGCTACTATTTATGGTCTTAGATGAGTATGTCTGGATAACTTCACACCAAGAGTTTTAAAAGAGATGGTCAGTGAGCATCATGGTCAGTCCACAATACTGTTAAGAAAGCTAGAGGTAGAACCAATACTTAGAAAACATAAATTAAATTATGTAGGTAATTATAAATTTGCACCATGACATTAATTTGAGCAGCTTAATTTAACAGTCAGTATGTTAATTCATTAAAATAGATACTATTATTTATGTCATTCAGTATATGCTAATGAAAAACAAGACTTTGTTGAACTACCTTTGGACAAAGTTGGTCACAAAATATAACAGAGTTTATGAAAAACACATTTTTGCAAAGTGTATCACTGGATTCAGCTCAATATTGTTGACTAAAATTCCTCACTGAGAAGTCTCAAATGGAATATTGCCAGGTTGGTGTATAAGGTCTCATGTGGGGGGATTGATTGATTTTTAACAAGAAGCTATTTACCTTTTTAAAAGAAAATATAATAGCTGATAAATTTTATTGAGATTAAGTGTGGGGAAAAAAATAAATAATGAAGGTGAGAAATCTGTCTACTGAAAAAAGAAATCCCTAGATTCCTTGGTATGTGGGATGCTTCTAAACTATAGATCTTTTCAGCATCCACAGCTCAAGATGGCGTGCAATCACTCCCTCACACTTAGCTGTTGAGCCTGCATGCCCTTGTAGTGTTGGTTGGAATATTCTTTGTGTAGCCAGTGGAGAGAGTTGAGCCTCAAGATGGAGACAGGCATTACTTCTCTTGGAACACCTTAATTTTGGGTGGACCATGCAGTAAACTGAGGTGTTCATTTTAAGAATGCAGTTTTCGGTCTTTCCTGTTTATGTCCCCCTCATACTTATGCCTCCCTCTTTTATTTTTTATTAAAAATTATTGTTGTTATAATTATTATTAATTATAATAATTATTAATAATAATAATAAAACCCCCAACACAAAAACTTGTATAATGAATTTAAACTTATTCCCAGCAGACTTGTTTTTCTCAGTTACATTTTGAGGAGTCCTAGTAGATCAAGAGCCCAAGGTCTCAGACTGACACCTGTTTAGAAGGACTTTTACAGTACACACGTAAAACCTATGTGCAGTACAGCTGCCTAAATAGAGCAGAAACTGTGAAAATGGATTCTTTGAGCTATCAGATAAAGATCTGCCGAGGCTGGAGATTGAATGACTGAAGTTAAATATAGATAATTTCAATTTTGATCAGTCTCCCATGGTGAGCTTGTTTGACTATCATTGTTTGTGGTCTGAGGGATCTTTCTTGTTAGTATTTGAGAATCACTCAGAAGCAGCTTACAGAACACTGATGGCATATGCACCATAGCTCAGGAATTCCCAATTAAAGTAACTGGGTAATGCGGTTTTGTTGCTCCATTTTTACTGTTGCGCACCCCAATTCCATGATCTGTGCAGAGAAGCCACCCCAACTCAAAAGAGCACAAAGAATTAGGCAACATCTCCCATCTGTCTAAAAGGTCTGCCCTTGGGGAGAAAAACCCCCAGCAATCGGAAGGAACCAGCCCTTCTGCTATCAGAAACAGCTGCAGTAGCAGCAAAAGCAGAATTTTCAGTTAGCCAGGGGATATTAAAATTACCACAGGGTTATCACTTGCTTAATAATAAGGATAATAACTGAGGTACCATTACCATTTATATCCTAGTAACTTGATTGACATTTTTTGAATAAAAAAGTTTAGGAATGAACAAGTAATTTCAAAATACTGTCAATAGCAAGTACCGATTTTCTATGCATCTACCTCAACACTATTTGAGGTGTGACCTCCAGTGAAGACACATTAAGCATCTTTCCATAAGTGAGCTGAATAACTGGATGTGACTTGTCAGGACGGATAACAGCAAAGCAGAGATTACAAAAATGTACCTCAGGTTGCAGTAGAAGGGTGAGTCAGGAGTTTGAAAGGTGCTTCCCAAGAAAACTTAGGAAGGTGTGCTTGATTTTTCATCCCAGTCACTCCATAGAAAAGAACTTAGAGTACACACTTAATATTTTGTGATGAGAATGTTTAAAATCATGATCATCAAAACTCTAGAAATCAGAGTATGTATTTGGACTCACTAGTGAAATGCATCTGTTGTGTTTAGTTGCCATGACAAGCTGAGAAATAATAAAGATGAATGAACCAAAGGCTACCAACCTCAGAGACTTCAGTTCTCCACTTCGAGGAAGCTGATCAGCCTTGGTAAAATGTGGCTGCACATGAGTCCTGTCTCCTGTTCACTTGGGGTCTTACAGAGATGGTGACAATATTCATCTTGCTGGATGAGGAAATGTCTGTATTTCTAACTGGGCTGTGTAGTGAAAAGGCATGGCTGCATCCCCCTTCAAGGTTTCTGTTTGCCTCGTGATGAACTCATTCCATCAAGGAAGCAACTGCCTTCACAAAGGCACAGTTTGTTTAGTTTCATTTACTCTGGGTAAGGCATAGTCAGAAAACCACAGATTTGCCAACACTGCAACAATGTAGTAATAAGATGATAGGTCAAAAATGACAGTGGCTATCAGTGATGACTCAAATGTCTGTTCACGGTAGGGCTTTAGTAGTGACATACATCTATCAAAAACGCTGGCACACAGAAAATATCCCTCTTCTCAAATAACTCACATAAGTCCATTAAAAAAGAAGTCAAATCGAATGCTACAGAATAGGACAGTATTACATATCTCATCACCCCAGTTTTGCTAACTGTGTTATTCACAGGAGCTGCAGATGCATTCCAAGTTCTTCAGAATGTTTTTAATTTCTCAGACATATATTAAGTAATAAATTATGGTAAATAGTATTCAACATAGTTAAACAGTTAGTTAATACAATGTTACTTTCCCCCCCTCATTATTTTTTGCCTTTCTGAAAATGTCTAGAGCCTGATTAACAGAAGTAAATAATTTTTGGGGGAGAAAAACATGAAGCACTTTGTTAACATATTGGCACTCATAGATTCAGCTTCAAGTGTCAGATTATTACAAAACATGCTGGAAAAGCATGCAACAAAATATTCAGTACAGTACTCAATACAGCTTTATTCTGCACCTAATTTAAGGATATTAATTTATTTAGGTAATTAAGGATACTGTTTTTCAAAATGAGACATTTAATTTACAATCATATGTTACAACCACCTTAGCTAGTTTCCACTTTCAATATACTAATATTTTCCTGAAAGTTTTTTTTCATAATTTGTTTTTGAAAATACTTTTTGAATTACTAAAAAAGAAAATAAATAGAAAACAATGTTTTCAGAACAAGAGAAAAATGTAAAAGCCTTTCTCCATTTTAATGATGCTTTGCCTTTTTTTTTTTTGCTAGAGCAGCTCTAGATAAAAATATTTCTGTATTAGGATGTTCACATTTGACCCATAAGTAGTATTCTTGCTGGGTGACTTAATGGGAGTTTGGTCTATGCCTGTTGTGCCATGGTATGGAAAACTGCTGTTCATGAATGTACAGCTCATTTCCAGTGCATTTACCTGACCGGTTCACAACATGCTTAGTTAAGCTACAGAGCCCGCTTACGCACAAACTCGTAAGTAATGTGGCAAGTTGGATGAGGCAAGACTTTAACAACATGTCTTAATCCCTGTTCTGCTTGAAAGATGTAAATAAGATAAAGGAGAGGAAAAGTTGATCCAATCTTTTAACAAAACAAGGCTTCTTTCTCTCTAGATTACATATTGATAACTTTGTAGAGTAACAAAATACAAAGCGTCTTTTAATGATTAGAAAACCTCATTTCCAGGCAATTCAAGAGTAGGGCCTAATCATTCATAAATCTGGCACACAGTATTGGGTACAAATCACCATAAGATACTACCTAACTGCATGTAACATGGAAAAAAAATCTGTATTTTACTGCACAATAAGAAGAAACAAACTAATATTAAAACAAGCATTTTGTCTGGAGCAGGATAAACATCTCATTCTAAACTGTTCACATGTTTTAAAGTGTTTTAAAGTGTTGTACCATGCAGCACTACAGTTTTTCAAATTTTAAGTTTTGCATTCAGATATGACTTCACTGACAAACAAAAGAAGTAAAACCGGAAGACAAAGAAATTACCTCTTTTCCTTTTGCGTCACATTTATGGGTTTTTTTTGCTTCACATGCCAGATCGTGTGAATACAGCAGGTTGCAAATGCACAAGCTGTCTTTCATCAATACCATCTGCATCCATCCCAACTGTTTTAAATCTTACGTTAAAACAATTATTTGAAGATAGTGAAATTCACTTATGAGATAATTAATCATAGTAGGTTAGACCAGCTCGGTCCACTGTGTTCTATCAACAGAAGCATTTTGCAATGATCTATTGCAGCACTTCCAATCCAGGTGACGATATTTATAGTATGAAACAGTGGCAATAAGCTTTCCTGGTATCTAATTTAAGAAGATCAAAACCAGCTCTATGTTTTTTATCGCAAGGACATTGTGGTACCATTAAACCAGTCTCATGTCAGTGTTTCTTTCTAAAATATCACACTGAGACACAGTGTGATGCAATGCTCACTTCCCTCTGCTCTGAATGCAGGAGTGAAAACAGTGCTCACAGAAAGCTAAGTAATAACCAAATAGGCAAAGAAGTTCTGTGTTCACACTGAATGATGCAACTTAAGGAATTCCCCTCTACAAATAGTTGAACATTAAAACTTTATATTTTTAAAATATCCACCGTCCATCAAATGCTATGGCCCTAATTCATTTTATTGGATTAAATGCACTCTAACTGGCAACATACAACTGAAAACTTCTAACCTTGGCAAAGTCAAGTGTTCAAGTAGTCATGGTATCCATCCTCTCTAATATTTGCCAAAGGTTCCTTACTATTTCATAAAGTCAGGTGCTTAAGAATGGGATAAATAAAAACCAGAAGACTGGTACTTTTAAAGTAGGCATCAGAAAACTAAGGAAGAGGCATATATTACATTCAGTACCCTATCAGTACTTTATGTAGTCTGTAGAAGGTGCCTCAAGCTAATGGACTGGAAACTCTGAATTTTATCTTGGCAGTTTCTTTCCAAAGCTGAAGGGCTGAAGGTCACTCCTTTCTTCAGAAATGCCCCCATTGTCATCTTACTCAGTTAACTTCTGTGAATGCCCAAAAGGGATGATCAAATTAAATCCTATCCATCACCTGAAGAAAATGGTACATATTCAGTTTCTTATAGAAGCAGTATAACAACTATAGAGCACTGTTAAGCCAATAGCCTTGCCAGGTTTGTTCAGACGGGGTTCCAGTTTTGGCTCCATAAATAAATATTTGCTCAATAAATCCACATTGAGGATCATACTTGTTCCTATTCCAAACCCAACAATTGGTATTTCATAAGAGTGAAGCAATGTTAGTACTGTCATCTCTCTGTGTAGAGTAGGACTTTGCATTGTCACGAATCGGACGAGCCGAGGTGATCCCTGAGAATGCTGGCACATCTCTGCTTTTGGTACCACCGTGGCACCCAAGCAGGAGAACCTTACAGTTACATCTTTATGTTTTTTGAAATTAGATAGAACTGATAAGAATATAGAACACAGAAAACCTCTTACAAGAAAGAATAACAACACAGCTGAGAAGGATCAGGTAATCCCGTTTCCAGAAACATCCAGTGAATCTGGAAGCTTGCTTATCAAAGATACTGCATATTTTTATGAAAACTAGGGCTCTTATTCAAGTTGGTAAATGTGGTGTTGTCCACAGTTGACCCTGTGGGGAGTTTGCACCTTTCTGTCATGAATCTGACAATTCTTGGAGCCAGTACAGTAGATCAGACAAGTCCATGAAGATGATCCAGCAGAGTAATAAATTTTAAAATAAAATTAATTTCAATATACCTTATTGGCAGTTAACTCATGACCAGACGCACCTGAAACATGGATGTTCACAGAAAAATATTTTGTTTTGTATTAAATATAATCAAACTCAAATAATTTAACTTTTTATGTTAAAAATGTATGTGTATTTATACATAATATTTCAGTTTACAGCTACAAAAGAATAATAGCAAATTGTCAAAATTTCTTGATGTTACTGCAGCTGGAAATGTAACCACTTTACATAGCTTGTTTCTTTGTAATTTCACAGAGTTTAATGGATTGAAAATACTCTGTACTTGTTTTGAAATCACTCAGCTATCTCAGAATTACTATCAAGGTGTAAATCTATTTGACAAAGGTTTCAGCCTGCAGATTTGAAATGGTGCGTCAGAATGAAAAACCGCTATATTTCACAGGATTGGGTATTTGGTTTTCTTGGACAAGAGATCTAATCAGCTCACTCAAGGGAGGTTTCAGACAGTCTCCATTGTGTAGGAGGGCACCCTGGCTGTGCACTGAGATTAGCCTGCGGAGATTTTATGAGGTTGAGAAAGAAAGGTAAGCTCCCTCCTGCTGCTGGTAAACACTGTTATTGTTCTCCATTCCCTGCTGAATGGCACAAATGCAATTCTGCAACGTTAATTACTGCAATAATGAAAGAAATGACACAAAATGACAAGGAATGTGCTAATTCAGTAAGACTCAAGTCATTGACATATTAGTCCCTTTACTGCTTGTTGTTACTTTCAGGCACGTACTCCTTTACTCATAAATACTGAGTAGATTCTGGGTACTTAGTATTTAAATAATAAGTTAGGAAAATAAAGATTAATGTGTAAGAAGTGGTGCCTAATGGTCTTCTAGGAGCTGTCTGGTCAGTACCTGAACACAGAACATCTCTGATGAAGTATCTGACAAAAAGGACTTAGCCATCCTTGCAGGGCTTGCAGGCTGCTTCCTTTTCAATGTCCAGAAATGAAGACTCACTAGAGTGTTATTTATATGCTAAGCAGGAAGGAAAAGGTGGTAAGTGAATAGACTGCACCAAAATATTGTCTTTTTCTCTTGCTTAGACTTCCCACAGTACCACAGAGGAGATGAGTGATGTTAATGTTTTTGTGAACGTCTTACATGTAGCTCTGGATGACAACGTGTGAATCTCTGTTTACACTGCTCCACTGGCACGGGGAGCTGTGTGCTTGGAAACCACAGTCCTGTGAAACAGAGTGACTACTCTCCTGGATGTGCGGCCCTGTACAGCAGAGGGGAGCACGAGAAAGCTTGGGCAGAATTAACCCTCTGTCAAGGCCTCAGAGAGAACACAGTGGGAATATTTTCAACTCTTTCTCTTAAAAAGGACCACTGCACTTAGGTAACAATCCTGTTTAAAATCCACATATACAGTGTATATGAAAATTCCCTTGTAGAAGTCAAGCACTATCTAATAATAATGCACAAAGAAACAAATTCTTCTAAAACACTAAATAAGAAAGCCAAAGAGGGTCTTGCATGCCACAATATGTATCTCTAAACTCACAAAAAACAGGACCACTGGGAATTGCTAACAGTTTCAGCTCCAACACTGAATAATCTAAGTAGCCCTTTTTCTATTGAACCAAGAGGAAAAATGAAAAGACTTTCATTGAAATACAGTCATAAATTCCATCCATAAGACTTTTCCTGCAATTAAGTTACATTTACTGATCCACTACTCCCTTAAAAGGAACATTAACACAAAGACTTCAATTATTCATGGTCAAACAAAGTTGATTCTATTGCTTCAGTCAAAGCAGCATTCTCTTTTACAGTGGTTATTTCTGTAGTATCTTTAAAAAGGGCACACAGTCTGTGAAAACGTGAGTTTTTGAGTAAAAGCTATTTCCACGATCAATCCTAACTTCTTACATTTAATACTTCTGCCATTTGCTCCTTTCATGGGGATGAAATTTGCTGGGAGTTTTTGTCCCCTTCATCCTTTAAAGGATAAGCTGATTGAAAGCCATCATTTTTTGAACCTAGTTCCAATGTCCTGAGAAAAAGGAGTTTTCTCTAAATGAAAAACCAAGAAACAAAAACCACAGGTATTTACTGTTATGGAAAACTTATCAGTGAGGAAAGAAACAGAGATAACTCCTCAAAATGAACTCTGTGGAAGAAAGTTTGTGGTTCTTGTGCTGTCAGCAGAGGGCTTAAAGAGCTGCAGAGGGTCTAACATCTGTGAAGAGCTGTACCTACTTCTATTGCTGAAAGCTTTTGCAGTACTCGCCACTCACTCTTCCACAATTCCCAATGGCTGTCCATTTCTGCTCATGATCCAGTTCCCCAAGAGCTGGCACCCTCTACTGCTGCTGCTTGCTGCCCAGCTTCAGTCTGAAATACCCTCAGTATAACTGCTTTAATTAAGCTGTGGAAGTATGCATTTTAAAGGTCAAGAGTTCCCAGTCAATCCTAGGAATTTAAGAAGGGGATAATATTGCCCAAAGACACTAGGCAAAACTTGATCTTCTAGAGATACTTGTTTCATTTTCAAAGGTCGAGAATGAATACAGATTCTCAATATTCTTTGGTATAAGAAAATACCAGGGATACATTTCTTTGACTCAGTAAGAAGTCTGGCATGTGATCTATTAAATGTAAGGTTAACAGGGAGAGAAATGCATTCCTCAGTAGACCTCCCTAATGAGCACAACCCTGAAGGATGACAGGATGTTACAAACTCAAACTGTTGTGTATAAATCTGTTTTCATGTAAATGTGCTACAGACTGACAATTGATTGAGACACATATACATAATAACATAAATACTTCTTCAAAAGGTAGTAATTTGTTTCTACAATGTCATGCTTTCTGAGTCATGTCTTTCAAAGACATGGAAGTTGATGAATGCCTACCAGGAGTAAAAGAATGGGGCCTGACCATCCTGCAGATGTCAGAGGTTTAATAAACTTAAGTGCTCCTCTTTTTTTGCTGGAATTAGGTATCATAAAAAAGTATAACTGAAACAGAAAATAACAACTAATGTATAAAAGGTAGGAAATTGTATCCCAGAGATACTGACAAATACTCAGACAACTAATATTTGAATTTACAGATGTTCCTCTTTTAAAAGGTTTCACTGCTGTTTTGTACAGAAAGTCTTGAAGGGAATGAACACTACAAATCTGAAACACATATTGTTTCTTTGTACAGAAAATATTTAGAAACTACAATGCCAGTGAATTATGACCACAGAATTCAACAGTAAGCATCAAAAGTTTAGCTCCTTATTAAAAAAAGCAATTATGTTTTCAATTTTTTTCTCAAACAAGAGATTACCTTGGTGCACTAGAGCTTCTTGGCTTCAGACAAGGGACAGAAAGGTGAGAAAGCAATTACAATGTTAAAAAAACCCCAAAATCCTAAACTGCTCTAAACCATTGTCTTTCTTTCTTTCCTGTTCAACCCATATATTTACGAAACTTATCACTTAAGTAACACCTACTTAATGTACCAAGAAATGTAATAGTGGATAGAGATTTTTTTTGGCTTTGCTCCCTCTGGTTTGAAAAAGAGGAACTAAGCATGATTATGTGGGTTGGGCACTTCAGTCACAAGTTGCTTACATGCATGACTACCCTTAGAAATTTCTCTTTATTTCATTATTTTTGACTCACACATCGTTGACACAAGGCCTGTGACAATGGGAGACTGCAAAGACCATTAAGAATAATTTTGGAATAATTCATTTGACAACTATGTTTGTGGGAAAGAACATCAGTAAAAGTGCTGTACAGGTACTGCAACTGAGCCTTTTCATTACTTAAAGAGCAAAAAGCTTCATTAATTTTTGCTGTAGGGCATGTCACATTTGAATAGTTATATTTAAGTGACATTTTAGCTCTCTCATGAGAAGCTTAGAAGGTCTCCTCCTAGATAATTAATTATAGCCTTGGAGTCTACTGAAGAATCACAGGAAAAATACAAAGTCTTCAACATAAAAAAAACCCCAAACATATTGAGATTTACACAGGGACTACATGGATTACAAGAACTTAACAATTGCATTATGTGTTATCAGTATATTCTAACAAATTACTTTTGTTTTTGCACATTTAAAGATAGACCTCGTTAATAATTAAAAAACCCCTAAGACCCACAACTCTTTGGTAGAATACGTCACTTTGTCATCTGAAAAATTGTTTAACTATCAATAAAATTTCACCACAAAATCAGCCTCATTTTCTGGCAGCCTACTTAGAAAATCAGGCTGCCTGGAGGACACAGAAATTCACCATGCACAGTTATTCTGTAAAAGTAAAAATGTTCCTGTGCATTGCATTTCCATGGAAAAATTAAACAGAATTTCATCTTTTGGATGGTAAGAAGTAAATTATTGTCACTATCCAATATCAGTATATTTAGGAATAACACCATAGAGTAATTTAAGTTGGACAGGAATTCTGAAAATCAGTCATCTAGTCCATCTCAAAGTCAGGTCCAATTGTACCAGTTTGCTCAGGACTTTGTCCAGTTGAGTTCTGAACATCTCCAAGGATGAAGATTCGACCACCAGGACTAGGCAACCTGTTCCAGTATTTGACCATCCTTATAAATAAAAACATTTTTCATAATAGCTAATTGAGTTTTCTAGTGCTCCATCTGGTGTCCATTGTCTCTTATGCTATTGCTGTGCACCTCTGGGAGGAGTCAGGCTCTGTTGTCTCTATATCATCCATTTGGTAGCTGGAGACTGCAACAAGTTCCTCCTGTAAGCCCTCTAATCTTAAGACTGTACAAGTCCAGTTCTTTCAGCCTCCCCTTCTATATCGGGTGCTTCAGCTCCTGATCCTCTTGGTGCATCTCTGGTGGACTCACTGCAGTATGTCATCTTTCTGGAACAAGCCCAAAACTGGATGCAAGACTCCAGATGTGACCTCCTGTGTGCCAAACAGAAGGGAAGGATCACTTCCCTGCATCTGCTGGCTATCCTGTTGGTAACACCACCCAGGATGTGGTTGGCTGGCACATTACTGGCTCATATGCCATTTGTTGTCCCCTAGGACCTTAATGTCTGTTTCTGTCAAGCTGCTTTGCAGCAATACTGGCATATGGGGTTATTCCATCCTGGATGTGGGACTGCAGTTGTTTTTGTTGAACTTCATACAGTTCTTGTTGACCCAATTTCCAGCCTGTTGAGGTCCTCTGAAACCTTGCTCTCCAGTGTAGAGACTACTCCCCCAAATTTGGTATTGCCTAGGAACTTGCCGAGAGATGCTACTATTCCAGCTGCACTTTGCATTGTTGATCACGTTTTGTCCAGGTAGGTGTATCAGCCAATTTTCCACCCACCTCATAGTCTGTATGTCACCTATTTGTCTATAAGGATACCATAGGAGAATAAATTATAAATACTTTAGATTCCAACTAGTAACTTCCCTAAAATACCTCACAGTCCTTCTAGATAATACAATTTATTAATTATTCATTGATAACAGACAAAGAGGATAGTCTGGGAAGTTCAATTAGGGACTGAATCATATGAAGTATCTATTACAAACTACAAAATTAGTATCTGCATATTGGAGCTGTTTCATAGGAAACACAAGTTAAGGACTCTATTCACATAAAAATATAAGACAGATAAAACCTAGACTTCAGGAAACCAGTTATTCAGAAATGTCTGTACAGATATGTTTGTGAGTCCAAAAGTTTGTGTGATTTTTCTCCCCAGTGAACAGCAGTTAGTCTAATATAAGCTATTACCTCTGTCTACTCACTTGGCCTCTCTCACTCACAAAATGATAACTTTGAATTTGTGATGTGCAACTGCCAGCATTTTTACCTCACTGTCTCAGAACTAGAAAAGAAAAAAAAAGGAAACTGGAGCTTTCATGGGGCAGAGGAAATATTGCTGTGCTTCAAACTGGTGTTTGGAAAATGAAGAAAAGTGCATCTGGGAATTATAAGCTTGATATAGCTCAGTATTACACAATAAATAATTATTGTTCATGTCCAGGTAGGAACAAATAATCAGTTGACGACAAAGAAAAAAGGAGCTAAGGAAAAGGAGCTTTCTCTTAAATGAAATCTGAACAATATGTTCACTATGCAGTACTTAAAACATCTATATTTGTATTATACATAGCAACATACCTTATGCAGTCAAAAGTGCTCTGAAATATTAGAGAACTTTTCTCTAGTCAAAATAGATTGTGGAGTGGAATAAATAAGTAGAATGTGTTCTTGGAAGAGGGGGCTTATTTTCACACAATTAAATACGGCAACTTACCCATTTCACCATTACACGCTACCATCCTCACACATCATGGTTCTATTTTTATTATTACATTGTTGTAACTGCACTACTATCTAGCCCATTAAGTATCAGTGCTGATAATTAAGTATTATTTTATTGCTTCTTTGAAGTATTTTTAATGTCTGTTTGGTCATACAAATAACATCAAGTGACAAACTACAAATCAAGGCCGGTAAGAAATTAATTTGTTTTCCAGCTGACATGAATTTCCCTCACAGAAAGTAGGATATCGTTTGATACTAACTCGTGTATATTTTTTAAATTTCCATACGCCAGAATAGTTGCAAGGAATGTGGCATGAAACACAGGGTCCAAGAAAAACAATATAAAAAAGCTGAAACATGTATTAATTTGAACACTCTGAATAACACATCCTTTAACTGCCCAGATTATAATGTGTATGACACACTAGTGTTTATTTATCTTTGAAAATTCAAATATATGTTAGTAAAGTCACTGCTTGCATTATTTCCACACATTTTATTCACATAACAGATCTAAAAATTATTTTATGATGCATAAGATTATTTGACAGTTATAAAAGTACAGGTAAAACCAAAACAGTTGTACGTTTTTATACTAAAATGGGCATCATTATGGTGAAAATAACCTTCTTTAAAGAAAAGCTCCCCAAAAGATTATTTTGAATAATTTTGGAAAAATGCTATGGTGATGTTTTCTTCTGCAGTTTCTTGTACCATACAGGTGCCTCTTTATTTGTCTGTAAAATAAAGAACATTTACTTGTGAGACAGTGAACACCAGAAGAAAAACATGCAATCTACACTAAAGTCTCCTTCCTATGTAGTTCAAAGTGATAACTGAGTTCTTTGCTTAAATGCAAATATTAAAAAGAAGACTATGCATTTAAAGCTACTATTACAACATACCAGTATTAAAACCTCCCTATTTCCAGGTTATAAAAAGAAGATTATACAGTAAAAACTAAATGATTTAAAAAAAAAAAATCTGTCATAATGAAAACAAGCATCAACTGTGCCATAAATAGGTTTCATTTGAAATAACATCATCTGACTTTCCCAGCTGAGAAGGGAATGGATCTTAGAAGAGAGATCTTAGGTGTGCCAAAATTGACCAATACTTTATGCAGAAATATAGTTCTTACAAAATTATAATTGAAAATAAAAGAATTCAGTAGTTTTCTGACATTGAAAAAGGTATTTTAATTGCAGAGAATTATCTGAGAGCAACTTCTCCGTTCCTTCATAATCCTATGGGCTACTGCTACACAGTCAGGATTGCTTAACATTCCTGTGGCAAATTCAGTTGTGGTTTATATAAATAAAATAAAATAAAATAAGTTTTAGTTTTAATAGAAATAAAACTAATCAAGTGGAGGTGGAACAAGGTAATGATTGTTTTGCTTCCAGGGTTAGATATAATCTCTTGAGTTAGTGAGTACTGTCTCGTTAGTCTGTTGTCCCTAAAATCGTCCTTTCTAGATCCATTTTCTGTGTGCTTTCTATTCATTCTTTCCTCCAAGACTTACTAAGCATTCAATTTAAAAATCTACTTTATTCATTTTGAAGACTTCAGTTACAAAAATGAATCTGCTCTATTTGTTCAAGCTTTAAAAATTCTGGAAATTGACTCAACTGGCAGGATTTTCACAGGACTATTGATTTCTTTTCCTATCTAAGAGGAAAACCTGTGCCATCTGCCCATTTTCAGTTCCCTACTCCAAAGTCTGCAAAGACTAGAATTTTTCAGAGAAAACGGTTACAATTTCTAAATGTAAAAGCAGTTTTTCTAGATTCCTACACTGTTTCTATATCCCTAAGTAAGACAGGACAGATTATACACTGAAACCCTGGATCATCTACACAAACTAATTGTTTACTTATGTTTTGGATCACTGAATAGCTCCATCAAAGACAAAGTTTGGACAGTATGATTAAGCACTACCAAAAGGACTATGGATGAGACAGCACTGGGTAAGTCTGGGTCTCATAACGCTATGCAAGCAAATTTTGAACCCCTAAGATCCCACAATGCACTCACATCATGTCCAAGAGATGCTACCATTTCCTACTTTTTGTGTTATAACACCAGTACCTGGTGTGCTACAGTACAAACGTCATATTGTTTAAGACATGGTATGTTAATATCTCCACCAGGAAAAGAAGAAAAAAAGACAAAAAACCAAACCAAACCAAACCAAAACCACCTCAAAACAAAACAAAAAAACAAGACAAAAAAAAAAAGACTTCCTTTTGGACCAAAGTAGCACATATGCTATGCAGTGCAGATACACCCAGTCTACCCCAGAGAAAGGTAGCATCATGAAGTGTAAATAAGAGTCATGATTTGTTCTGTGATTCAGCATTGCAACTTGGCTGTCTTGAATTTATCAGTTCAGACACAGTCATTGTCAGAAACTTCTAAACCATTTTCATGAAGCTTTCAAATACCAGAGGCACTAAATCTGAAGTGGATCACTTCAAATATTAAAATCCAAGCACTTAGTTTCTGAAGGAATAAAACAGGGTTTATAATGTCGGATATTAGCAACAGAAGTGATATCAATACCAGTGTCCTATTTTTCATATACATTTAGATATATAGGCACATACACATTAATATACATGAATGTATTACATAAATACACCTATTTCCTCACTCCTGCTTCTCAATATAGACATGCACAAACTCCACTCATCCACTCATGGTAGATTTAAATTAGTATACATGGTCTGTGAATCCCTACAACTATTAAAATTTTGCCAACCACTCTTAGTATTGTAATATTAGAGTGGTATTTTTTTTTTTAAAAAGACCTGGTTTGGTGTGAACTTAAGATGTAGAAAGTAACCAAATAGCTAAAAACCATCATAAACTCTAATTTTTCTTCTCAACATTGACCATTTCCATAAAGAGCTGCAAGTATTTAGCTGAATTAATTACATATCTCCTTGAAGGATGAATCCACGTTTTTTCTTTCTAAAAAGTGAGGAGAACTATCAAAAGTTTTGGCACTTACTCTTATCATAGTACTTACAAATAATGTTGGCTTAGGTGTAAATATATTTTCTTCTTCATGCTCTGGCAGCAGTTTTACCAAAGGGTATGATTTTTTTCCAGTTGCACTTTTTACATCAGTATGAGACTGAGGTAGCTTTTGTTCATAGTGTTTACCATGTAGACTAATTAGAATCTGCTTCATTGTGGCTAGTTCCTATAAAACCACGAAAGAACAATGCTAAGTTATTCAGTTAAATTACATTTGAACCTATTAAATATTTATTTGTTAATTTATATTCACCAAACTAAATGTGTAAGTGGATCAGTAAATCTAAAAAAAAGATGATAATATACTTGCTATAATTAATAAGATTACTAATTCAGCCCTAGTAAAGTAAGAAAATAAAATAGGCACAGAAGATTTATACAACTCAAATTTTGTCTTGCTTAAAGGCTGTAAAAGAGGACATTTACTGTGTAGTAAGAAACACACTACCTCTTTTAATTTAGACTTCCATTTAATTTAAAAGGATTCTTTTGCATTTATTTTGTCAGGCTGAGGTAGTTCACAAATCTAATCTGAATGACTCTGACAACATGTACTTTTGAGCACTAGGTCTGGCACAGAAATTTTATAAATACATTACTAGAAATATATGTGTCTTTATATCCAGATTAGAAAAGAAAAACGATTGAAAAATCTTAAGAGGATGTACAGCAAAAAGAGGACTGATTAGATCGGAAAAGAAATTTTGTGAAAAATGAAAGTTCCAATGTGGAAAAAGGAATGAGAACATATAGAAATGTGGACTTTTTAATGATATCCTAATAATATGCTTTGAAAACAATTTGAATTTAAAAAGAAATCTTTCCTTAATACTTAGCTGAACAAAACACATTATTCAAAATGTACAGTACAGTGAGAAAGGAAAAAACATAGCATTTTCTGACATTAACTGGACATCTTTTATCATCTTTCACCACACCTATTGCCTAACGTTCCCCCTCCACCCCATGTAATTGCTGTGACTACTATAAAAGAAGTTATAGAATTTACAGAATTACAGAATTTAAATTCATTATTATTATTACTACTAGTATTATTATTTAGCTAATTCATTATTGTAGAAGAGAAAGATCAGTAGGAAAGCCTTTCAATGTAAATTTTAAGACAATTTTACATTTTTTTAAACTATTAATGTTTTTGTTTGCTTGCTTTTTACAAATGGTGTTGTCTTCAATAAGCAACACTATTACTGTATTAGCCTTATATATAATTAACATTCTATCTTATCTCTCAACCAGAAAAGGGTAATTTGTGTTTATAGCTGAATGACAAACATTTGTTATATCTTACCTATTTCTTAATACTTGCCAGAAAATTACATTGATGCACATTCTATTTTCATTGCATTGTTAGTAATGAGTTAAAAAAACCTCTCAGCCTTTAAAATACTCCTGCCATATACCTTCTCTCTGTTCACTGCTGCCTTTAATACAAGATACAAAGTCAAAAGAAACATGCTGTAGCCTTTAAATGGTCGCACACTAACTCAGTTACATGAATGGAAGTTACACTCCACAACCAGCTTTATCGAGTGTACAAATTGTTCTTGTATCTCAGTCATTTAATATGAACTATTTGCATAATTCAGCCATGTGTGGTGGCATGTTGAAACAGCATGACTGCAGAGCAGCTGTTTAAAAGGACTGCATAGCTGATGCCAACATGTTTTTCAAAGCTGTAAACTCTGCAAAGATGTTGCCAAAGCAACACATAGACAGAATTTCTCGATGAAAATAACTCAAGCAAGTATACAGCAAATAAATACACCATCACAGGAGATTAAATTGTACATAAACAATGTTTTGACATTAGCAAATGGTGTTCCTATACTTAAACTGTGTTATTCTGTGGACCAAATAGTTGCATGTTTGAACAAGGCAAAACCCAAAAACTGTCACACAGATTTATTTCAGAAACAGAGTTGAAACTTGTATGTGGAGGGTCAAATTCTCTTGTGTCAAGATCCACTTGGCAGTTTAAAGTCTTCTCTACTTAACAGAATCTGTCCTGTACTTGACAGCACTGTCTGTTTTCAGACTTGGAATAGGCTCTGGAGAGTCAGCTCTCACACAAGCTACCCTTGTGACAGAAGGATTCTCTAATGTGAAGCTATAGGAAGGAATGATAGGGAGTGGGGATGAAAAATTAGTCCACAACGAAGAAGCTATTTTGACACCACAGCCAAATTTATCATGAGGATTTAGCTAAGGCTGCCTTAATATTTGTTCTAAACCGCCTCCACATTTAGCAAGAAAGACCTTAAGAAACCTGGCAAAATAGCATAAGAAACACTGAATCCAATACAATTACTGGTGTGTGTACTGCTAAACAAGGCAAGAAAATTGGCCCAACACATTTGCAAGAGATTTGCTGTTTTCAACAAAGGAAATACTCAAAACAAAGCTCTGCCTTGAACTGCAATAATTTTAACCATCTCTTTAGATTTCTCTGCTCCTGAACACAATCTTAATTCTTAACTTTACTTTTACGTTTCAAAGAGTCATTAGTACTACCTGCTATTGCTGGCATGCTACCGTGATTCTATTAATATTATCTGGCAAGTTGGTCTAGAGAGCTAGCAAGGAAAAAGCAGCTCTGGAGATTGTGCCTAGAAGAGATATGTGAACTTGTTCCAGTGGGAACAGGACCTTATGAAAAAAACGGGGAAGGCGGTATAGAGTTCAAAGTAGATGGGAAGAATCTTTTGTGTAGAAGGACATGTACTAGTTTCAGGATAAGTTAAGTAAAGGAAGATGTGAAGAGAAATGGATGATTAAAATTTTAATGTATTTTTACAGTGTCAAGTCCATGGTTTTATGTCCAGGCAGAGCTTTGCAAATTGTTTACTTACAATATTCCCTTCAGCCACTCAGTGCACTGTAGAAAGCAGTTGCTAAAGCTCTGCATTTCCCAATTTCTCTGTGGAGTTATTTGGTCTTTGCCACGCTGGCTCCTGGACATATAAGCAAGCCATGTTATGCAAGCTGTGTTACTGTGTTGAGGCTTCCAGGTCTGAGGGCTTTGGCTTTAGAGAACCACGCAGCAATCCTTCTTGGGAGGATTATGAGTACTAACACCTCTGAGTGGATTCACCCAGCTCCTCTCTGGGCTGGCTTTACACCTTTGGTCTCACTGTCACAAACTATGGGAACACAAGCACCCACTAACCGCTTACGCAAGGTTCTGTGGGGACGTGGCAGTGCGGATACGTGGAAAACAATGCCATTAGCAAAAAAAGGTGGGTTAAGATGACACAAGGAAAAAATTAACCTATGCAGCTGGCACAAAAACAGTGCTTATGTACCATTAGTGTCACCCATACAAACAAGTATCAGGACTATATTATTAAATATTTTGAAAGTCCACAGCAACCTAATGAATTTTTGTTAAGGATGATGCTCTGCATACCAGCATAAGTGCCAAAAACCCAAGTAATGAGCTGTGTGAAACATTAAGTGGGATTTCATTCACTTAAAACACCTAAATTGATGTATGTAAACATAAATATCTAACCACAAGCTAGGAATCTAATTTTCCATTATGGACAATGTAGCTTGGAAAGTGACTCTTTTCAGAAGTGGGACACCTATTGCTGTAACAACACTAGCCATGCTGATTAGGCTGCTCTCAACTATAAAGCAAAGAAAGATACCTCACCACAGGCACTTCCAACCTAAATTCAGTTTTCATAAGCTGAGTCCATTTCTCACCTCACTGTCCTTATCATTTGCTTTTCTAAGGCTTCTACTTTGCCTAAAAGAACTTTCATCCTGCATAGCCAATGTGCAATTTTAATTCCCCTTGCACACATATCTGAAGTATCAAATTACTCTCTTAAAAAGAACTGTGCTTTTAGAACAAGCTTTCACACCACAAATTATCTACTTGTTAAGTTTTCCAAAACTTACAGATATTCATACTTTAGAACAATCTAACATCCTGTATTCCACTTACTTATGCACATTAATTCACATTTAATAAAGATTACTTGAACTATAAAAGAATAATTGAAAATTCTGCATACATAACCAGAAAGGAGCTGGAATTCAAAGTAAGTGATTAGAATGAATGGACTGAGAACACAGGGAGTGACGTAGCAGGAGGTGAAGTAAGGTAATGTCTTGCATTGTAAATAGTATCGGAAGGAATTACTTGCTTATTTCCATTTATTTTTGGTAAGTTATGTCCAACTACCTTAGTTAAAAATAGCAAAAGCAATTTTGTGTGCCAATATACAAACAGAGAAGGAGACGTAAAGGTTGGACTCAATGATCTTGGAGGTCTTTTCCAACCTCAGTGATTCTATGACTCTTTATTTAGCTACAGACAAAGGATAGACAGCAGTCTTTTCCATGGTGTCCATTAATTAAAATATTTTCTGGTTTGGCATATTTCCCAAATTCTACCTTGCTAATTTATTAGGCTGAATGCTATCAGTGCTGGTGTTGTGGAAGTAACTGAAAATCATCAAGCTTTAAAATAGTGTAAAAATAACCAAACCAAAGAAATGTAAGTAATTTTTAAAAGGTAAACTAAAAAAGGGTGTTACCTGCTCATATTACTCATATTTCAGAAAAGTCTGAGATTTTTAATGATGTTTGAGCTTAAAGTAAAAGTAAGTTGTAATTTATTTAAAATAGATTTTACCTGTCTACTATGGATAATTGAAATAGTACCTAGAAAAACAGAGACTGAAGATCAGTTTTGGAATATGAAGGATAAAATTTGATTCGTTCAACTAGCAATGCAACTAGAACATAAGCAAATGCAAAAATAAGGCATGCAGCCATATAAAATATAAATGTATTTAGAGTTATAGATATTATAAAAGGATCTCATTAACATAGGTTTTGATGTCCTTGATACACGCTCAAACATACATGTACCAAAAGAGCATCTTACATTTTCCTAATTCAAAATTAGTGTAATATTAAATATTATAACAAAACCATAACTTACATCATCAAAATAAAATGAAGAAGAACTATCTCATATGGAAAATGATTGAGGCATAAAAAGGTGCTCTTTTATCATGTAACTAATTGATGAAGTATATGGAAAAACTGTGTACATTAAGTGATGTAATCAAGTATAGTATCAAGATAGTAATTTCATTTTTTCAGTGAATTGTCAACAGTATAAATTTTTTTTTCTTACTGTCTCTGTCATGTAACTATAATCAAAGGAAGAAAGAATCCTCTGTGTGCACTCAAAAGCTTGCAATGGCACTTCACATATATGTGTATATATAGTTACAATAACTTTGTAAATTTATATAAGCATTTAAAATGATACATATCTATGTATCATGTTCTGGAAGCAGATGCAAAATAACAGTCTCAAGAAAAAGCAACTGGCTAACAAGAATCAATTACATACATGTCAATTCTTAGGTTCTTACAACAGGGATGTCTTGCACGGCAAATAATCTCTATACAATGATCTTGAAAAGAAGCTTTACATAGATCAAATCAAACAGCTGGAAGTCCTCAGTAGGAAGAGGTATCTGCCTATGTGGTCTGGAGATAGCTCATTCTGATGGTAAATTTAATGGGTTTTTCATATCACTAAAACCATAGAAGAAGCCAATGGGTGTCAGATCCATCTGACTCTTTCCTCATGCAGTAAAGTCCGTGGTTACTGTACTCAGATAAATATCCTCTAAAGCAAAAGTGACCCTGATAATAGCACGTACAGTTAACTGAACCTTTATCATGACAAATGGCATTCTACTTTTAGCTCTGCATATAGAATTTAGGAATTCTATATGCAATTTACAAATACATATATTTATGAATTTACAATTGCAAAATTCACCTTGAATTATAACTCCATTTTGAAGCAGAGAAGTTGTATTGTGGAAGCTGGACAAGAGATTTCTGTCCTAGAAAATGTATCAGGTTCTGGCAGAACCACTGAATTTTGATGACTGACAAGAGTTCCCAGAGAAGAACACAGCATAAAAGAATAGCATAGAAAAAGCACAAAATACTATGATCTTTAAAAAAGAAAACCAATTTCACTGTCAAAATCAGAAAAATCAGCTGCATAAAACTAGAGGTCTCCTCCCTCAGAGATGCTGATCAAAAGTTAAGGTCTCTCAGAATTTGTGAGTCAAGTACTAACATGATGATTTTAGATGTGTATTCCCACTCCCAATCCGTAAGCCTCCTGTACCGTGACAGCAAAGCATATATGGTCAGGACCTCCTTTGGAAAGCTTGTGTTCCTTACTTAACTGCCATATGGTCCCCATCTGGTTAAATTATATCTCAAAATAAAATATGTATCCAGTCTGGAGAAACCTGAGAGATTACAGCATTGTCTTTAGAAGAGTTGACGGTACACGCATGGAAGGGACTGAACAAAAACCTGCTATATGTAGAGACTTAGTGCACCACAACTTGAGTCCAACGACTGGGCTCTTCTGAATATGGAAGCCAAATAGTAGGTTTGAACACAGCAGCCTGGTGAAGTCAATAAAAACAATAGATATACTAGAAGATACAACTGAGGGAAGATAGCCATACTAGGATGAAAAACATGTTCGTGGCAAGTCAATGCAGTCTGTCTTCACATGCACATATCCTCTCATTTATGCAGCTATCGTAGTCTTTAAACAAGTCTGCACAGGGAAAAGCAGAATTCAGAAATTGACGCTACAGGTATGTTAAAGAATACTGATTTGAGAAACCTAAACCAGCATTTAAGAATGCTGTACCCATCTGGTAGTGTTCTGTGAAGAGCATATTTTTGAATGATTTCTCAGTCTCTCAAGAATTAAAAGTTCATGTTCAATACACAAATGTTCATGAGAGGATTCAGAGAAAAAATAAATTTTATACTTCCTGCAATTCCTTCTTGAGAGAAAGTGAACTTAATCTGGAAAAAGGCAGGGCAGGGTAGTTCAGAAGCAACCATCTTCACAGTTGTCTGCCTCAAGGTGTTCACTGGGGTCAAAATTGATGGGGATATCAGGTGATGGCAGTGAAAATACTAAGGATATTGCCCTCTATGAAGTCCTGTGCAGGTCCTTACTTGGATCCCTCAGACTTCTACTGTAACTTTCTGTGTTAAAAATAAAGTTCTATCATTTAATCGCTAATACTAAGATGGAGAGGGATCTTGGTGAGAACTCTGGTTGTAGTTTCGCTTTGGAACATGTGACTGGATACTTGGTCAGATTTCCTCACATTCATCTTTAGGTATCTTCAGTAATAATATTTAAACCTAGGCAAACTAGCTTGTCTGATTCCTCTACATAGATGTCGGTGGGAAATTTAAAGGTAATATTAATTTTGCTTATTTTAAATGAGGTTATGGTAAATCACACCATAATAGTGCCTGTTTTCTTTCTGACTACAAATCCCGAGATGGTTTTCAGATGTAGATATCTATACTACAGATTTTTAAAAGCAGGCAAGATCCATCTCTGCTACTTTGTCACTTGACAAGCGACTTCTCAGATAATCTTTACACTGGCAGTACTCTTTAATAGCACTGGAGTTCACTAGTTAAATTGGAGGTAAACAAACAAAGCCCACTGTACAGACTGTTGGCATAAACATATTTCTGGACAACAGACTAGATGACTGAAATAGAACCTGGTTCCACCTTTCAACATATGCATTGACTTGCATACAGCACTTTGAAGTTTGAGTATGGTACTCAAACTTTGGAGTGCACTAGAGAAAGGAGATGTATGTGTCATTATGAAGGAATGAGACTCTTGAGCAAAAGTAGTACCTACAGTGTCTCCTCTTCAGACGTACTGACAACTCACACACAGAATTATTTTAGAACTGTTCTTCAGGGGTTTTATTTCTGCCAGAAACATGCTGCAGAAGACAGCCTATAGCCTGGAATGAATTATCTCCCCTTTTTGGCTGAAGTGGAAAAAAGACCAACACCATTAGCACAGAATTAACAACAGTGGACAGTAACATCAATGGTGACAAAGTGTGAAACAGGAGAATCACACTGCAGAAATGCCATTCTGACGTGACAGCAAAATGAAGCAAATGGTCAGTCAGTCCATTACACTGTTTAAGACTGCAGGTGGACAGGATGCAGTGGCACAACTGGTGCAAACTCAGCTTCAACAGTGGAACTCTTTGAGCTTTTTGCCTATCAGGAGTAGAATCTACATGCATAACAGAGCTCACAGAAGATTTTAACAACTGCCTATGAAATCAAGAAAACATGGTTCAATCCTTCAAGCAAGGCACAGTGTATTTGACATAGTTGCATTCTAATTGCAGCTGTGCTGGAAATATGAGAAGTCAGCAAGAATTCTGGTGTGAGAATTGCACATATGGTTATCTAAGGCACATGGATACATACTGTAAAGCTGGAAACTGGAAGACAGTATGAGATGTCCTGATCAAACAAATGAACCTGATAACTGGGTGGTGGAAAGATGCCAGACCATATGTAGGATGTTAATAGCTTCTCTGCACTACACTCAATTCATGGGTTCTCTATATCCCAGTGCAAATAAAAACCTTAAAATGAACTGACAGATCTGTGACTATATGGATCTACAAACTACTTCCAGTGTTATAAGGTGAATGTATTAGAATTGTGGCAACAATAAAATGTCACAGTCACTACAGTAAACAGCTTCTGCCTTTTTAGATACATAATAATCTCTGCCTATTTCAGCTGTATCTTAAATTTGTTTTTAACTGTTTAATCTTTCTAACTTGTTAACAAAAATAGGAAATAATTTGTCTCATAATTCAGAACTAGCATGTCAAATTCTTACATTTTTCTCACTTTTGTACTGTAGATCAGAAATATATTTGTAATTGTAACTAGGACTAATTTTCCAAATACTTTTTTTTTAATCTGAGCCATTGTAACATTGATTTACTCAAAGCTGAATAAAAAGTATGATTTCTTGAGTAAGTTCTCCTAACAGGAAATGGATGCTAACATTCCAATATGTTAAAACAGCCTTATTTGCATAAATTATTATGTAGAAGTTACCATGTTTTCTGAGATGGTAATATTCTAGTTTAATTCTCCCTGTCTTTGTTATTTCTTACAGAATATTTAAATTCACTTTCCACTTGGTAATAGTCAAATGCTACCATGAAATGAACAAAAGGAAAATTTTTACACAGTTGGATATGCAGTAGAATGTGATAGAAATATTCATAGCCAATACAGAAAAAAAGAATATAACACTGGTTACATGTTGAGAAAATCTGAACAATTTCAGACTGATCAACAGTTAACAATTTCTTGTTTAAATGTTTATCACTTTTACCGACTCTGGCTCTCTCAAAACCATGGAATTTAAAATACACATGCCAATTCCATCCCATAATCCACATCTAAGCTGCATTTTGCCTATGAATCCTCCTATTTAGTACACAGTGTATACCACTGTGTATACCACTGTGAATAGAAAGATAAGTCTTTCAAGAATATATATGAAAAATAGTAACACATTCTGAATAATATAGCTCAAAGAAAACAATTAATGTTGTTAAGCCCTTCCACTTCCTAAATTCAGTACTATTTGGAATTCAATTTTTATTAAAGCTTGACAGCAACAAAATAGATAACAGAAGTTGAGAAATACTGTTTAGGAGCATATTTTTCTTTGTAAAAAATGAGCCAGAAACTTCTCTACACTCATTTAGCAATGTAAATGTCACTTTGTTTCTCCAAGCTTAAAGCTGAGAATAGCTCCGGGGCTTACTTGTGATGCAGAAATGTCCCTGTAATCTACTTAGAAAACATGCAGAACATTAATAGAAACTAGAATCTTGGAACATAAACGTAGCATAAGAAAAATGATAATTACTCTGTGGCTTAACATTTAAAAAGAGCTAAGCATTGTACATCAGCATTTTTTTATATAAAACAAGTTGCAGCACATAGATGAGCAGGAAGTTGTTCACTTTAGAAACACAAATAATTTTGACATTATCGTGCACAATCTTTTTACACAGAAAAGAGGGGGAAGAGGCAGTGATAGAGATTGTTTGAAGGCACCTGTTACCAATCACATCTTTTCATTCATATATTCCCAACCCCTGCAGATACCCCTTCCTTCCCCTTGTCCCAACAAAGCAGTTTTCTCCTTTTATCCACTAAGCTTCCATCCCTGATTAAACACGTACTGCCCTCCCCCTGATGACTCTGAAGCTTTTTATGAGCGTCTGAACTTCTCTCTACCTCTGTTTTTTGCAGATGGCAGCTGTTGCTACTCTCCAGGTTCCTAAATCCAACATATTGGCTTTCTGTCCTACTCCTAGGCAATCTTCTTCAGCATAACTTAATTACAGCTAAGCACAGTATTAGCAAGACTTTAAAGTATGACTAATAATGAAATGCTGAAAACTCATCTGGAATTCTCAAGGTCATTGCTGAGATGGAATTAAACTTTGGGCACAAAGAATTTAGCAGTGACGGGCAGTCCCCAAGGGTAGTATGAAAGTAGGAAAGACAAACATGGGAATATAGAAGTGACCCTTACTTTGATAGGGTCAAAGTAAGGTAAAACAGAGATACTTCAGGAGACCTCATTTCTCCACAAAAGAGTTAAAAAAGAATAAAAACGTTTGATTTTTCTTTCACTCTTGTGGGCAAAAAACCGGGGTAACTATTAAGAAGTACCAGAATTTTGTGCAGGATACTGACATAAGATGAATGCCAGCACAGAACCTACTAGATTCTCAAACACTGTGAACATTAAAATTTTGGAACAATGTCATAGAATTCTGAAATTCACATGGCCATGTTTAAAGTCTAACATTCATAAATATCCAAATCCTTGGAAACCTGGACCTGATAATTTATAGAAGCTCTGAAAAAACTCTTAGAGCCCTTAACAAACTATGCATATCCTAATATGACTAATCAGTAACTGTTCCTCCAGCTTGATCACATGGACTCCAATCTTAAACACGCTTGGAAAATGCAACCATTTATCAAAAACCGGAGGAGTTAGATTTTTAACATTTTAAAGATACTGAAATAACTATTTTCTGTTATTAACTTCACCTTTCTCACCTGTTGTTTTTCTCTATGCTTACTTATCACCTACACAATGTTGCTTATGCTTATCTCCTTTTCTTGCATCCCATTGGATCCTCTGTTTGCTTAGGCAAAATAAGCTAGATTTTTAATCTCATTCACATAAGAGGTCTAGCCTGCTGTGAAATTTATCTTTTTTTTTTCACCCAGAAAATATGATATAAAAAATACAAAATATCCAACCTACAGATCAAATAATTTTTTTAATTTACATTTAAAATTTTGAAGATTTAATTTTTAAGAGACTAGCAGGACTTTAGAAAGTGGCCTTTTTCAGGAGATGTTGATTAAAAAATGAAGATAAATTCTCAGAATGATACAAAATGAAAATGTATTGTTTGAGAAACTACTTCCAAAATGCAATCAGTTCCTATATAAGAAGATGACTTAGAGAAAAGAGTTAATTTGTGCCTAGTTAGGAAAAATAAACACTAGGAGATTTTCTTTTCAGGCTTTTGAACTGAAACATGTAAGAAATAAAAAATGGCTGTGATTAAGATACTACATTAGGACACATGAACTCTTAACCTCTACCACAAACGGGGGAGTTTGGGACAAAGTATCATTTCTTTTATTTTGATCATTACTCCTGCCAAACAGGGATAGTGGTAGTCTTCTGCTAGTTAGGTGTTCAGTTACTGCAGTGAAGGCCAGAGAAATATTCAGCTAATAAACAAGATTATTTTGACATATTGACAAGAAACTGTGAAAACCTGGAAAGGAGGAAGAGTTACATGGTTGTAAAGGAAAAGCATTAAGTTTACTCATAAATGGTGAGTTATACATCAGATGTGGAAAGCTCCTGACCTGCCAATTGGAAAATAAGTTCAACATAATAGTCACTTAGGCAATTAGCATTTTAATATTAACCTGGTAGACTATTTTCAGCAAGAACAGCTCAGTAAGAGTTTTTCATACTTTAATATGTTTTAAATAGAATAAGAACTTGCAATGGCTAACCAAAATAAATTTTAACCTGATCTAGCTGAAGATTCCTACCAATTCAGGTACACATATTTACACAGATTTAACACTCAGTTTGAGTGACACAACAATTTACTGACATAAGCTAACTGGATTTAAGTAAACAAACAGCAATCAAACTACATGTGTCTGCAGCCCTTTAACTGATTGATATCAAATAGGTTTCTTTAAACTACTACTACATGTTTTCTACTTTGTCCCCTAGCAGACAGCCAGAGCCTGGTTTCTGGTTGCTAACGTCACTTGAAGAGCTTTGGCACAGTAACACATGAATGTGTCAATAAGGCAGGTGACTAGTTCAGCAAGTTTACATTCTATCACTTGTATGCACAGCTGCTAATATATGATGAGTGCACAGATGTGTAAAGGAGATAAAATATCAGCAGGTTGTCATATCTTCTTAACCAGTATATAATATTAATGTGCTGATAACTAATCATGTCTGCATCAACAACTGCATTATAGCTATCATAAACAGCCCAAATTTGCACCATTTCTGTCATATATGTTACCCTTTTATTTCTTATGACAATGGTTTCATAATATTAGTTTTATTTTTACAGGTTAAAAATTGCCAGACTGCATCATATACTGGTGATTTCAAGCAGTTAAAATATAGTGTAAATTAAGTCCTTTATATTCATCCAAATGGAAACTGATCTTAGCACATGGAGGAACACTTATCAAAGTCTTCTGTTGGAGTCTCTTGCACCACTGTTTTTTGTTTTCATGTCTCCTAAAGTATTTCTATTTAAAACATAAAAAGAACTTCTCCATTTGTTCTACTTGCTCTACTTTTTTTTTTCCCTCCAAAAACCAATGGATTGTGAACTCCACATTAAAAATATAAAACCCAGTTTGTTAATTTTCAAGATTTTAGAAGTCAGTTTCTACACTCTGGACTTTGAGTTGGAAAAGCTAAAATAGATTTAATTGTGCACATTACTAGTTTTCTTTACTATGACACATCTGCATCTTTAAATTTCTGAAGAAATAGTACAATGCTATACATCAAAGCATAGCAAATTTATAACCTCTTAAATGTAACCTCAGGAAATTATTACTAAAACTTCTTGCCAAACATCTGAGTGCTGACAGACTGCCCTTCCAAGTTTTCATCTGACGTTTGAAAGCCAATGGATAAAGTCTAGAATTGCACTTCTGATGTTACAAAATACTAACAACTGCATCGAGCATGAAAGGCAATGGAATTGCCAAGATCACAGAGCTCATGGTAAATATTTCTTTTAGTCAAAAGGTGACTGCTGGAAAGAAAAAAAAACATAAGAAGCTAGATAAAAGGAATCATGTATCAAGAGCTTCACCAAAAAAAGATTTAGTGGACTCATCCCACTTAACTTCAGCACTTAACAGAGAACTGCACTTCAGTGTTTTAAGTTATAGATTCCCATTAAATGCACAAAAGGATAAAATGTGAATGCAGATAAAGGATGGCACAAAAGCTGGTGTTCTATACTCTACAGTTTTGGACACAAAATGCCCTCCTTATTACAGGTAAGTAATACTGACATATAAATATTTTTATTTACTTTTTATTTTGCTGGACTCTTTCCAAAGGTGATTCAAACTCCTGACTTAACAGACAGCAATTCACTTCTGTAGTTTTCTTTTTCTGGCCAGGTTAGGTTTCTGTTTAGTGATTTGAATGGTCCTAGTGCAGCATTAGAAATGTGTCAAGAGCTGGTGCAACAGGAGGAGGGAGGAGGAGAATCAGGAGCAAAGAGGTAGGGCAGTGCTATAGCTATTAGGTCAACTCAAACAGGATGTATAATTCCATCTTGATTTATGCTTTGAAGGAACATCTTTCTTACTCGTCCTTCCCTGACTGACAAAGACACAAGGGCAATAAGGGTCCCAATCTGGGGTCAAATGGTGCAGTCACTTACTTAGTGAGAAGAATCAAAACTACAAGTTGGGTGTTTTTTCTGGTGTCGCCTGGTTATTTGAGTTAGAGTGTCAAAAGAATAAAGATTAAAATGAGAACACAGACTATAAAAATAATGCAAAAAAATTAATCTGGAGATTTGAAATATCCTTTTTTAAAGAACTCCATACTGTTTACTGGAAGGTTACTAATGGGTTACACTGTTCCCTCAAACAATGTTTTATGCTCTTCTGATGGATCTGGAAGAAGAATTAAATAATATCTTGACAAAACATATAAAACATCTTATTCTAAAATCAACTGAAAAATTTGGCTGTACTAACTGTACTTGCTGTCTTGCACTGAGGGGTTTACAAATGGCATCAGAATACTGTACAGCCTGGATCCTTCTGAGAGCTCAAAGAGGACGGGGCACTAGGGAGGCTTTACTATGAAGCTCTAAGAACACGATCCCAGCATCATCCTAGATACTGATTGTTCATGATAATGCCATTGAACTCCCACTCAAATAGGAAAGTTAAGTTCATTTATGAAGAAGATAAGAAATTTTATCCTACCAGCCAATTCTCAGTGATCTAAATGAAAAGACAGATTAAAAAGCTTTCCACATTCATTTACTAATTAATTCAGACAAAAAAAGAAGCAGCAAACCAAGAAACAATCCAGAATTTGTGCCAAGAACACAGTCTAAAAAAAAACCCTTCCTTTTTTCTCCTTCATGGGTGGACACAAGCTTTTAAATTTTTGCATAATCAAATAAGTAGTTTTCACTTTGATTTCCCACAGCAAAATATACGAATCATCATCAAATTAGATGTCTACATAATGTGAAATAATGAACTATTTTATTATAATAACATTTAGTGTAATTTTTTCCTGTAATAAAAGAGCTCATGTAAAAATCCTATAAAAATTCTTCCAAGATTCAAAGTATAACTTTTTTCTTCTAAAATTAAAATCTGTGAAAAGAGAAGATTAATCATGAATGTAGGTTCTTTATTTAAAAAGTGTATAAAATGCTATAATTGCCTCCAAAGCAACATTATGAATCTAGCTGATATCACAAAGAGATAAAAATAAAAAAACCCCTAACCACTCAAACTCTAACATTCCATTAAAAGGAGTTAATACAGTCTGAGACCACACAGGCTGGAATACTTTAAGTTGAAACTACACTTACTGAAACATGTCGCTGGAAGACAGCATTAACATAGTTTTGGCATTTTGCTTGTGCTTTTAGCACTTCACTTGTACTTTTAACATATCTAAACTTCGTTTTGTCTTAACTATGAATATCTCTGGTTTATCTGTTCAAGAATTCTAATGTTTCTACTTGCAAACATGAGGGCAAGAAGGTAATTCCTAACAAGACATGACAGTTTAGTATGTGCAATGACTAAACAAGGCTGATAACAACCCTAAAACATGATAGCACATACCAAACACATAAACCCATAATTCATTTTTTTTTTTCAAATTGCATGAATCTGTATTTACAGGTTGCAGGTCACTTTTATTTAAAAATGCACACCTTGTTTAAATGCAGTTAACTCTTTACTAAGCCAAAGTGAGAAAATTTGTATTGTTTATTTCTGTCAGCAAGGATAATTACTGGAAAATTGTGATGTTACTACAAATTTAAGTTTTTTATTAAGATGGCAAAAAAATATAGTCAAAGACTAACTCACTATAAACTAAGTTGCTGTCCTGTACAAAGATTTCAATACAGGAGGTAACTGCATTTTAGAGAAATTCAGAAACTGTAAAACTACTGGAAGAAGTTTGCATTAAAAGTAAAAAATAAAAGGCTTCATTAGGAATAAACAGAAATCACAAAAGTTAAACCTACACACACATACACAAAAGCTACTTGTTATTTTAAAACATTTTCCTTAAATAATTTTAGCTTATTTTTTGTTTCTTAGGATTGTTTTTTTGCACATTGTACTGGCATTTCATACTTTTCTTCCCTCAGACATGTGACTTCTAATGTTCTTTTTCAGTATTTATATCTTTTTCTGCATAGGTGTCTTTAAAAAACATTATCATTGTTCCACAAAACCAGTATGACTAATATGTCCTGTTTTTAACAGATGTAAAAAGAAATTTGAGAAAACAGTAATAATTTTGGAAATATTTGCTCAATTTCTTAACATTCAGGGTATGAGGTAGGTTGAAAAAGTCAGTTTCAGACTCAAGTATTTGCTTTTCTTTTTCAATCAAGCCTGCCTCTTCCAGCCTTCCCTGATTGTTTGACACAGTTTGAAAATTTGAAACGGTGAAATAACACAAAGAACCAGACTGCTGCATATCAGGAACAGTTTATGAGGGTACTTACAGGGGCTGACGTTGTTCAGATGTAAACAATGTTGCACAGCTTTGAGTTAGAAATTTTATAGTTTTCTTAGAAAACATTGCTAAATTTTTCCTTTATCACTTTCTACTGTTTTTAATCAGCTGCAATGCATGTTCTAAACTAGAACAAGGGACCCAAGGTGTAACTACTTTGAGAGCATAACTAGCTGGCAGCACCACTGCTTGGGAAAGGAGGAGGAGGAACAGGAAGTCTTGAAAGAAATTAATTTGAAATTAGCCTGCCAAAGGCCCAGCATATTGGAGAATTCACTACATGTTTATACAATTAAATTGTGTTTCCTCAGAGTATTTTTCATATCATTAATATAAAGATATGATAAAGCATGAATATAATGATAAGGTTTATAAACTATCCAGAAATGTTTAAATCCTAGATTAGTTTGGGTTGGAACTCACTAATTAGTTGGAACAGAATTAGTACAGTTTTCACTTAAGTTGAAGCTCACTTGGACTCAGCTGTTGGTGAAACTGTTTTGTTTTGGTTCTAACAAAAAGTAGCTTTGTAAGAGCTCAGGTGAGACAAACTGGGTTTGACCAATTCATGACACGGGTTTGGTTTACTGAACTAAGAAGGGAATTTGACAAATAGCATAAAAAGGAGATGAGGGAGAACAATTTTGGAGGCAGAGTGAGACTTCAACAGATGCATGGATAGTCAGTCTTCTATGAAAATAATGTATTAAAATGAGTGATAATGCAATGTCTGAGAGGAAAATTTAGGGGAGTTGTAGATTCCCTGAACGGAATCTCTCTTACCAGTAAAAGAATTGAAAAGACATCAAAGAACTATTAATATAATAACTCCATGATCACTTTCTGAACAGGTAAGTGGGTAGTTAGGTCCCATCACTCTGTATGTATAACCGGCATTGCTTTTCCTCATAGTCATAATTCTTGATTCATTAATGTTGTATTTTCTTTGCAAATCCTTGCCAAATCATTCAGCAGCTCTGGGAGATGATTTAACAGCTGCTCAGGTCAGCCTTTGGTTTTGTCTCTTCAGTACTCTGCAGCTTCAGAAAATTCTTTGGTACTATTCCCATTCTCAGATTCCTTCAGTAAACTTCATTTATTTCCATCCTTTATTTCAGACATTTAAATTGCAGATTTTCTCTCTAACTCCATGACATATCAGTCCCTTAAGATTGTTTAGACAAAAATCTTGACAAAAGTCTTTAGGGTTCCCTGTATAGAGCACAGGCACACTTAAATGGCACAATTTTGCATACTTTTAGATCTGAGAGTGTATTCCAGTCCAGTAGCACCCTGAATCCTTGCTCAGATGAAACTGAGGTAAGTACATAAAAAAGTACCCCAACTCTTCGCTGAATGATACCTGTGTAACTATCATCTTGTTTCCTCTCCCTAATCCCTATTTTGGAGCTGAAAAGAAATTCAAAAGAGTGTATTGGAAATGAATTGCACAATGCTTTGGTCCAGTGTATGGCTGCACAGATGGGGGAGCACGGAGAGATCCTGGGGCATACTGTGGCACATGCAGGCCTTGCAGATTTCATGTGTATCAATTTCATTGTCTTTATCTAGATACTTGTTAAATGCTTGAAATCGCCGAACAGTTTGCAAGGCAAAAGGAAAGAAAGAACAGAGAGACTAAATTATCAGAGAGAATTTAGCAACTGAGAATAAAACTGAGGCCCCCCCAGTACCTGACAGACACGATCACCTGTGTTTCTGCAAATGACACAGATAAAAACCCCCAACAAATCAAACCAAAGTAAACAATTTTTTTTCCCGTGGTTTAAAGCTCAGTAGCGAAAAAGTGCACTTATGGTAGTAATGCTAAAAGAGGAAGATTACCTCACGGTCATTTAGAAGTCTCTCCAAATCTGCTGCCATTTGATTCTTGACACGCAGGAAAGCTGTCTTTTCTTTATTTAAAAGACTGGTAAAAAGAGGATAGGAAATGCAGTAATAGCAACAGATAATCTCTTTTAATCTTGTATTTTGGCTGAAACATGCATTTTCTAAAGCTAAATACTGGCAACAATAAAAATGTGCTCAAGAAATTGTATCAAATGATCCTTCTCTATATTCAAGCACTGAAATTTTTACAAATGGACCCAAATGTACCAATATACACAAAATTTTATTTTAATCAAACACAAAAACTATTCAAAGCCTTCATAAAATGGTCTAGTTTTGTTTTTCTTTTTCTTCCTCTGAAGGGTAGTTTACATGACCAGAATCTTTGATTATTATCTCTTGGCTTCTTCTAGGCAAAATGAGCCTATTTTATAAGCAAAGTAAGGCTCCTTTTATCTACGCTTCTGTATCAAAATGTGGATTTCTTTGTTGCATTCATCACTAGTAGTAGCACACTGTTCTAACTATCACCTCTTTTTATACTACTGTATTTAGAATTCTTAAAATAGCAAATACAAGGAAGAACAACATACAGCTCTTCCCCTTTTAGTTGTGTGGTTTCTGCAAAAACTGTTAATGTATTTTTGTTATGTTTTATCCCAGGATAATACATGGGATCAAGTTTGTCCTATGAACCAAGTATGAAAACTGTTTTAGCACGAAGGCATGCTTTTATAGCACAACGTCAAGTTTAACTTTAGTCTTTGTTTTCATAGTTATAGAATATGAACATTTGAAATGCTTAGCACACACGTGATTTCAGGCAGCAGTTCTATTATAATTAAATGTCTTTTCATATTTAGCCCCAACATCAGTTTCTAACATTAAACTTCAGATTAATGCATGCATTACACCAGTATATAATTAGTTTGTTAAAACAGCCACAGAGATTTTCTTGGAAGATGTTACATATGCCATTAGCATGACTTAACTAAATAGGTTGTACGATATAAACTGTAACATAAATCAACAACTATGAAAAATGCAAGTCTGCATATGGAATGCAAATATGTAATACTGAATGCAGGTCAGGAGTTCAAAAGCAAATGTATTAAAATTTTATAAACAGAGCAATTACATATGTTGCAAACACAAATTATTTAATATTTCCAGTATTTGATCCAGAAATGATCAACAAAATAAATCAACCTTTAATTGACCGTGTATCATCCGCTTGTTTCAAATAAGCAACATCATCCTTTGCCCCAGAGATTTTCTGGCAGTTCCTTGCAAGCCCTGTATTGTAAATTACGACTGTCAATTCCTTCTAGGCATTCATTAATTTTCAGAAAAAAATGTATGCTTATGCCAAATTGCTCAGTTGTTTCAACTATTTAAAATGAAAGTACAAACATTTATGAAAAACTATAAAAATATTTTATTATTTTCAAAAGTTTTATTTTCTATCACACTTTTAGTCATGATGGAATTGCTGTACTGTACTTTTTCTTGGGTTCATGTGTTGTAACTTACACATCACTTTTTCTTGGATTTCTGTATTTCCTAAGAACATAAACTAATCCTTCTAGAGGCATAAAAACTTATTAGAGAAGCAATAATACAAGTTTCTCTATGACTTAAATAGCGTACTGAATAAGCATAAACATCAGTGTTCATGACTGAACCAGAAGTTCATGTTTGACGTTCAATTTTATCCACAAAACAGAACCTATTCTACTTATACTAGTTATACCTTCTGAAACAATATGACATGACTGATCCATGTGGAGCAGTTCTAATTTTCTTTGTTTATAGTCAAATATAGGACATAGACTACTACATCATTCAGTAGCACTTGGTATGTTTTCTGGCATACATATTAATACAGAATTACCAAAGCATATGCAGACTTTAGATTTGGTAGTTTTACAATACTTATGCTTTTTCATCATTGCAGATAGCAGGAAATAATTCATGTACTTCTGAAAGAATACTGCAAGAGGCATATACACATTTAACAGAGTGAGAAAGCAGTTACCAGACAGAATGATGATATATTCACACCTGTAATGACAAGGTTAAACAGAAATACCTTCAAAAGTTCCATCTGGGGAAGAAGACTGACCATTTCAATCCTTGGTTTGAAAACTAAAAGAACCAGCATCTTGGATAGCAGCAAAGAGGTTCTAGCTTTAACCTACCTTACACTTTCATCAAAGAGTAGTTTAAGTCCAGTTTTAATCGGCAGTGTAACAAATCAGAGAGCAGCTTTATAACTTGTTTCAGCTGACCTATTTGAAAACTGTTGCTGAAAGATCATCCTTCCCTTACCACATCCTGGTACCATATTCTTTGTGTTGGTACCGTGACCACATAAGTAGGTCACACTGATCTGGATGGATGCTGGAGTCTTTTTAAAGGTTATTTTTACATGGATCACCAAAACAACTTGATATACTATGGACAATGGAGACCTACAGCTGAAGATGAGGATGAGAGTGTTCCATTTGGTGATGGAGTGCCTTAAGTGTCTTTGCTATGATTCTGAAACTACAATGTATGAGTCTAGGCAAACTAGCTTCTCACACTGGAGCTCAAGGGTTATAATTTTTAACTGAAGAGACAGGATCTTCTTGACAAAGTGTAGATCATGCTGTGCTCCACAGTCCTGGTCACTGATGGCCTCACCCTGAGTGTGGAGAAGGTGCCCTTTGTGAGATGTCATACAGCTATGGCCCCAAAAGTCCAGGTTAGAGAACTAATTGACAAGCAATGCAGGTCCTACTTTTTCTGTGTGCTTTTACAGAAGAACCCAAAATGTCTGGGAGGATATTCAGTTTCATTAGATCAAGCTTTTAAAGCCTAGCCAGGTATGAATCCAGGTACCAGGAATGCAGGGCTTACCATAAAATACACCTGTCATATACATACACATTGCTCATAGCAACCACTGGCTTGTTCTGTCTTGCTTCACTCAGGATCTAAAGCCAAGGTAGCTTGGATATCATAAGTAACACATTTTTAGGTGACATGATTTTTCTGGAGAATGGATACTAACATTTCCCAGTTTCAGCCTTTTCAATTAGGGCAACTAAACCATCTTAATGCTTACATTTAAATATACTAGTTACTATCCTGTTCAGAAGCTTCTATAATTAGATATTCTGAATAATATGTTTATGCTGGACACACTAAATAAACATGAGTTTATATAGTATTGGATTTTATTATTACTTCTATTCAGTTTGAAAAAAAAGGTGGGTTTCTTTTTCAGTGAACTATGTACTCCAAATGCTGTAAGAAATAAGCACTGTTCCTTTCTGTTATTTGCCCTTACAGCACGAAGTTGAATAGCCCAATATTGAATTTTTTTTTGCATTTTATATTCAGATACAATATTACCATCGAAAAAATCAAATACAAATAGTATATGTGAAGGTTTTGTACATAAAACTGAATATATAATATAGCCATATAGTGAAGCTACCCCTTCTCTGCAAATTACAGATGAATAGCTCAAAACAGACAATTAATTATTAGTCTAAGTCAAATTTTGTTTTTAAGTCACATAGTTAGGGAGGCATAAGAAGTTTTGCAAATAAAAGTTCTTTATAAGAGGGAATACATGACAAATCAGTGATCTCTTATTGTTCAGCTAAATAATCACAGATCAGATTTTTAAATGGATTTAGGAGAGTATTGCTTCATGATTTTAATAGGAATACTTCAGGAGGCTTAAAAACATATCCATGAAGTGTCCAAATTAAAAGTACTTTTTTGAATTTAAAAAAAAAAAGGGCAACTTTTAAAAAGTTGTATTACAGGTCAGACAATGTATTAAAAAGGACATATTTCTACAAATTTTGCTTGGAGCATTTCTCAGGTAAGCTGCAGTGCTGTTGGAATAGATGATGCAGTGCTGTTGGAATAGATGATGCATAGTTCACAAAATGGTAATGTTCTCATGAAAAGCTCATTGCCCATTCTGTGATGGGAAAAACTCATCTAATACTCTATACCGAGCTTTATGTTTGCATGGCAATTAGAGAACTCAAAATGTTTAGGTAAGGAACATTTCAGTACAAAGCTTCTTAGTGAGCAAAATCCTTATATGGCTTCTAGATTTGCCACACAGTTAAGGCTTTTGAGGAGTGCTTTTGGGTAAGTTAACCTCTTTTAAAACCAGCCACTGGTACCGAGAAATTTGAGTAACTGAATTTAAAATAAATACCCTCTCTTTATGAATGAAGTCCTGTTTAATGTCTCCAGTTATTTATAAACCTAGATGTTTTTAGGAGAAAATTATGTACTAAAACTACAATTACTTCACTAGACACATAAGAATGAAACTCAAAGATTTGTTTTCCCACAGCACGACACAGTTACAAGCATTTCTTTTCAAAAGGAGTGCTAAATGTGATGTTTTAGTTTCTGGCTAAAGAACTGTATGCTAGAGAGATTTCTTTATAGTGGCAAGGAGTCATCCTCAACCATAGCAGTGCTCTTATTAACCATCACTATTTACTTTTATTAATGAGAGTGCTATGTGGTCTAACATAAATAAGAAGTTACTTAACAGAGTATTTTGAGATATGCCGACCACCTATAAATTCATCCTGCAGATGCCTTGTCACTCAAGACCAGAGGTTTTGTATCTGAAATGTATCTGCAGGTGCATGGCTCAGTTCACAAGCACACAAAGTGTTCTGCTCCCAGAGCCAAGTTCGCTTCAAGGCCAAGTGCCATCACAGCCCATGGCCTGCCTGGGAGAATTCTAAGGGGATGGGAAGGAGAGTGGTAGTGAACATTATATGTGGGGAACAGCAGACAGAGCTTCCATTACCCCTAAACAACCTCTCCTCTTATCTTTGAGTGGTAATATGCTTGTGCCTTCACACTTGAATCTAAGCAGTGATATCACCACACCTTTAATAATCTGGCAATTGGTCACTAAGTTGTTCATGTAAATAACTTAGAGCAATGGCAGCTGCTCAGCTAAGCATCTACCCCAACCACAACAGCTCTTGTAGCTCTTAGTGAAGGTATGGCTAAAGACCTGCACAGCTGTGTGAAAGATGTCCAGAAAAGATACACTTCTCAGCAAGCCACTAAAGTATCTCCAGCTCTGGTGAAATATACTACTGTTATACTTCAATTCTGTCTGGTAAGACTCTTTACTATTGACTATTCCTTTCCTTTTAGTAAGAAGTTGGATGGGGCTTTGAGCAACCCGGTCTAGTGGAAGTTGTCCTTACCCACGGCGGGGGGGTGGAACTAGATGATCTTTAAAGGTCCCTTCCAATCCAAACCAACCACTCTGTGATTCAGTTTGAGAGCTATTGACACAGGCAACCTTGAGAACCACTTGATGGACTTGAACTGTCCATCCAAGTGAGGAAGACATTTTGACATGAAGGCTCTGAAAGACAGCCTTAACTCTAGAGGTGTGACACTTAAGGATGAAGGCAGGTAAGCTGCTCCAGTTGAAGTGAACTCTGAAGACCATGCTGGAAAGAAACTTAGATGGATCTGCAGAACTTTTCGAAAATATTATATTAAAATGATCTGCCTGAATCTTTCCCATTCCTCTTGCAGAAATAACTGCTGTCAGAAATGACACTTTAATAGACTTATGAGTGTAGAGAATCCTGAACACATCTCTTGCCTGTTAAGGGACCTTTATGTAAGTGATTTTAGGCCATTTTGTGGAAAATGGATAAAGATATGGCCCAAGAACATTCAAAATGAGATTTCTGTCACAGATAGCCTTCCTCGTAGTCTGATAGATAGTATTCCTCTTGTGCTGATTCAACAACAGTGTATTTCATCATGGATCAAACTCACATCTGGTAGCGACCAACAAACTTCTCAACAGACATGGAAATACAGAGTGCTGCAGGTTGCTGCTAAACATTGATAAGGTGCAAGGAAGTACTGACTCATCATCCTGGGAAATCTGCTGGAACCTAATCACCTGAGGAGTATGTTCTGAAAAGATTATTGGCTGTCTTCACTGTGTACAGAAGGCAATTATGGATTAAGACTAAAAAAGTAAATTCACTTGCAAATAAGTCCTTGCTGATCTCTCCTCACTCAAGTTAAGTGGGAGGTGATAGAGAACACTGGCACTGATAACACAGATGTGACTGCTCTGCTTGGGGAATCCATGATTTACATAATCAGAACCATCTCTCTTGCTAAGCAGATGAGATGAAAACACAACATGAAAAGAACGTCCCTCCACCATAAAATCTGCACACTAAACAAGAAGGAAGGAAAATCATGATCAAGAATAGGGCAGCTGTAAGGATAAATTAAGTATTCAGTTTTGATTCTCAGGGTCTAGGCATATCAACATTACATTAATTTGTCTACAAACTAATACTAAAATATGAGATTAAAGAAAAAGATATCCAAAAAATCACTAGCATTTTAAAGGTCTGCCTGAAAACAAGAATTCAAGCACTATTTTTCTGTTACCTGGTACTTGTGAAATTGCCTTTTAGAAATAAAATGAATGCATTACTGTATTTAAAATTTTAAAAAATAATGTACCTTGTGTGACTGTAGCACAAATTAAACCTCAATTTAGAGGCTGCTGCAGAACTGCAGTATTAACTATTAATTACAGGTAATGGTTGAAAGAACAATTTCAGTTTGAAATGGTTTTACAAGTATTAAAATTTTCCCTCAGCTCTGAGATACAGAGAAACCAAGCTTCATAAAACTATGTTTAGTGTTTTCACTAATACTCTCCTAATAGCACCAACATTATCTGCAGAATTTAGGGCTCTCCTTGAGGAGCATTAATTCTCTGAACTCATCCTCTCAAAAATATTCCACACACAAACCAACAAAATGCTCTTTAATAAACTAAGAGGGATAGGAATAGTGGGCTAAATCTTTTGATCCAGCAGAGCTTCACTTGGCATATATGTGGTAGGGATTATCATTAATTTACTTAAATCCCATTCTGATTCAGTTCTGGAATAGCTGGGAGTAATCTGAAATCACCTAAGGGATATTTTAATTTGTCATCAGCAGATTCCAAAACGTTATTGTCATGACAAAAAATTTCTTGAATGTAATGGTTCTCTGGTTAGAAATCCCTTCCTCTAACCTTCTTCTCACTTATGGAAAAGCACAGGACCAACATTATCAATTTTACCTCAGATCATGATCTCTTGTGTGTGCAGGGAATACCAGCTAACAATTTAGGACCTTTGTTTCAAATGTGGAGTTATTAATCGCAAAATTAGGGACTAACAATATGCACCAAAAGCCCTAAGACATCAGGCTGCTCCCAAGGACAGGCAAACTTGTGACAGGGGAATAATGGCTATTTTTACTTTACAAGGAATATTGGAAACTACAGGAAAAAAACTTCTTACCAAAATATTTGATGTGCAAAGTAAGTGTTACTTTTTTTGCTACAATATTTTTTTGTTGGACCACACTTTCATTTACAGAAACACAAACTAGTGGTGAGCACACCCCAGCTCCCCACAGCAGAGTACTGCTGGTTTGTTTGCCATGAATGCTCACACTGTGGAGCAGATCCATTTTCTTTCTTAACCAGAGGCACTTTAAGATGCAAAAAATTTCCTTTACAGTTAATGGAGAGTAACAGGCATCTCTAGGAAATTACTCACTCAATCCGAAATCCAAATTGCTTTTTGGAGCTGTCACTTCCTCCATGAACTACTTGAGGAAAGTTGATCTAAGTCACTAATTTACATACCTTAATTTGTAGGGTAAATTTAGGAAGAATATCTCGGCATACACATTATTGTCAATGAGTCATTTAACTCAAGAGAATTAATGTTAATAACACATTTAAGTTCTTATATATTTTAAAGCATGAAACATACACTTGCAGAAATGACCTCACCTATTTACTCCCTTTGTTTCTTCGACAAACTTTTGGACTACTTTGTGAATAATGAAATTATTCCATTATTATTACCATAATCTAAAAATTTAAGTTGCTAGTGATCAATTCTTTGATGATATTTTTCCCAACTGGAAAGTAAGACACTGTATATAAAGAATACTGTGATTTTTCACTTCCTGGAAAAATATAATTTATCTTTGAAATGTTTCTTACAATGTAACAAGTCTAGGAAAATATTAAAAACGCTTGATTCTGGAATTAAAAAAACCCTATTTTTACTGAACCAAAGTAAGTGAAAGATATCTTGTCAGGAAGTATGGATGAATATTTCAGTTTATTTATAAACTTACGGATTTATAAATAGATTTACTTGAATAGCAAGCATTTTTAGGTATTCCTCAAGGCATAACAAATACTGTCCCAAACCATCAAAACACTCTGAATAGATACATATGCAAGGTAGTATGTAGGATAAAGTATTAGCTAGGGTAAACCCTGTTTTTTCTATTTTCATTGCTTCAGCAGATCAGTTGGAAAACCCTGGATTTTTCATGTAATTGCTTCATAATACAATCACATTAATGCTTTGTAATAGTTACCATTTGCTTTTCCTAAACCAAGACACCACATAAACACCTAATCCTTAAAATGCCAATTCTTCTGTAGAGCAGTGGGACTTGGCTATCAACTTCATTGAAAATCAAGGGACAGATTATTTTGTAACAGTTTAGCCAGGAATCAGATGTTAAACGTAGTTTATAAAGCTGTATGATGCTGGGAAGTTGCTCAGTGATCAGAGAGCTCTGATAGATGGATACAGCAGCAAACCACAGAATCTCCACTACAGAATAAGCTCTAATTATGCCTGAAATACCCTTTGCTGGTGGACTAGTCTATTATTTTTCTCTGATTTTATTTCTTTATTTTTACTGTTGTACACCTGGTGTGCCATTCATTTACTCTTCTCAACTTTTCTCTACTTCATGAGAGCTCTTCTCAACTGCAAACTCACTTTCAATCTGACTGACATAGCTACTTTTCCAAACCTCAAGTCCCATTTTCTGACATAATGAGAGAAATTACAAGTGCTACAGTTCCAGCACGAAGACTGGCGTTCATCAATGATGGAGTGTTAACATCTCAACTTTGTGCCCAATAGCATAATTTTTTTCTAATGATAAAAACATAAGTGATTTTACTTTCAGTTTAAGACAAGATAAAAGAAGAATCAGTGATTTTAATTACCTGACATCTTTTTCAAGTTGAGCAATATGTTCCTTCTGTAGACTTATTTGAGAATCTCTCTGTTGCACAGTTTCAATGAGGTATTTGTACGGCTGTTGTGCTTGGTTCAACAAAGAATTTGCTCTGTCAAGCTGCAAAAAAAGGAGGCATTACTACTATAAATTTTGTAATTTATAAAGCACAATTACTTGATTATTACTGAATTATTATTGGATACTATTGATTTTTACCAATTGCATAATAATATAAACTCCAAATCTGTTATTACACACACAAAAAAGGAAACACACCACCTTCAAATTAATAACTAGCACATTATCTTCTCACTTTTCTGTTCTTATTATGTGCTATTTTCACTGCAATAATGGTACCAACTCTACACTTCCCTAATCCGGATTTTCAGGAGTTTTAATGTAATGGCTTCCATTGATTAAAAAAAATAAGTAGAGTCAATGGCTCTGTTTGTGGTCTTACTGACTTATTGTGGTCTTTTTTAAGCTAAAAAAGAAAACGTTGTATCATAAATACTGCACTTAAATAGCAATATTTGATCCAAGTTCAAAAGAAAAGCTAATACAATCACTTTTGCATCAGCTCTTTAATCAATATTCTAGATTTCATCCAGATGACTGAACAAACTGTCAGTCATAAGAATAATAATGGTCTACCTAAGTTTGTTCTTAAATACAAAAAAAATCAAGAAAGACAATAGCTTGAAGTAAAAGTGATGCAAAGACAGCAAAGGAAGTTTAAGAACTTTATAAAATAGATAATGTTTAACTTTGTACTGGGTTACACTGATTTAAACTGTACAATTATATGATAAAAGATAAAGAATTTAATGGCAGGATAAAAATGAGGTGAAGATGTTCTAGCGGAATTTTGCAGGAATTTGAACTAAGGTCACTGAAACTGAATCTTTCATCAGTGATCTAGAAGCAAATATAAAACTACTGTGGATAAGAAATGTATTGAAGTGAAACCCAGAAATATTTATGATAAAGAATAGTGATATGGAAGAATACCAAGCATAACAATGGATTCACCAATTTCCTGATGTCTTCAAGTAAAAACCTGACAGAATATGTTTCAGTCAAATACAAATTACTATGATATACCTAAGATATACCTTTTTAAACCAAACTTAACTGTTCATGTATCTTTCATTGAAATAATATATATAAAAACATATTTATACATATAAAATTTTTATGAAATTCATGTAATTTAAAAAGATGTAGGAATTCAAGTATTTGCACTGTGAAGTACTTGGGTGTAGTAATTCCAATTTGTAACTACCATGGCTTTAAAAATCAAACTGTTAACCACATTCCTGAAATAGTAAGCCTACAAATTCCATATGGTGGCAATATTGAATAGCAAACTTAGTTGTCCTTTGGTTCCTATGAGAAAAATTAAAAGTCAATTCTAAAAATTAAAAAAAAAAATTTGTCTGCCCTAATTCTGGGACATTTCAAGCTGAGTTTTGTTAAATATCTTCAAAAATGATTTAAGAGAAGAGCTGTGTAAAAAGTAAGGATATATTCATTGAACAATTAAGTATCAAACAGAACAAACTAGTCTGGCTGGCTGTTCTTCTGTTCAGAAATCAAAATGTTGACTGTCTGGCTCACATTAGCCTGTAAAGTAATCCTTCTTTCAATATTAGTTTCAAAACACAATATAAACTTTGAAAACTTTTATCATGGAGTTTTGGTTAATTATGAGGCCATTTTTTTACATCAAATAGATAATAAACACTGTTTAGAAAATATTTCATTTTATGAACAGCTGTTCCGCAATGTTTCTACAGATTTGAATTTTTGTGTAATAATAATTTACCTCTTGTGAAATCTGTGTTACTTGTTCTTTCTGATGTTCCAGATCTTTTACAAGCAACGAGTTTTGCTTTTCTAGCTGCAGTAATCTTCTTGCCAAGTGAACACTGTGCCAATAAAAAGCAAGCTCAAGTTGAATTTCTTCCAAAATAGGCAAAAGAAATTCTCACATTTAGACTTCAGAACTTGATTGCCCTAATTTTTCATCAATGCTTAAATATTACTATATATAAACTACATAGTTAAACATGCTGCATGGTCAAAGTTGGAAAAACAATGAAAATACTACAAAATTTACCAGCACTGGAATAACATTGCCACAGTTATGCCATTGTAATATTTTATAAAAAGTAATTATCTATATAATTTGTCCAATACTACACAATTGCAGTAATACTGTCAAAATGTTTCATCTAATTATGATTATTTACTTTTTAGCAACTTTACAGAATCACTGTAATTGGCTTCTACTTAAATAATTGTTTAAAAATGCACAGTAATATACTTTTTGTAATGGAACACTGAAAAATGTAGTATTTTATCAATTTCAAAGAGAAGCAAAATTGTTCTGTCTGACATTTCTTATGCTAAATAATTAAATGTTATTGTCAATTTTGTTTTAAATATACTCTTATGTAGAGTATCAAATCAACTTTGAAAAGAAAGGATTATTGAATTAATTAAAACAACCTAGTTAAAAAAATTAGATCCTCAACCTCTTGCATGCTTCATGTCCAAAATCAAAAGAGTTTATTATCAATTCAAAAGCACAGGTCCATAGACAGCAATGGGAAGATTCAGTATGCAACTGCAGAGCCTACTACCAGACATCTAACCTAGTCTTCCGAACTCTTATGAATCACAGGATGGGTAAGGCTGGAAGGGATCATGGTGGGTCATCTGGTCCAGCCTCCAGAGCACATTGCACAGGATTGAGTCCAGGTGGTTTCTGAGTAACTCCACAACCGGTTCCTGCTGAATCTATGAGAGGGTAAGTGGTCTAAAGCAGACTGACAGGGAGAGTATATTTACTCTTAAGCTGAGGGTTAGAGTGTGTAAAGCTAGATGAGTGTATAAAGTTTCTCTGAAAATTTGACCAGTTATAACCTCCATCTCTTCCTTGGTAAAATGGAATGCACTTTTAGATTTGGCAGAAGTCTTAATATTCTTCATTTGTGTTATAAACATACCCTCTCATGCAGAAATCTCATGTAGTACAAAAGAGAAATGAACTACTTCTTTGACTAGTAGCTTCTTAGAGTAAAAGGGAAAACTTGGATAGCCTCCATGGCAACTTTAGGAATGTAGCCCATCATAATTTTCCCAGCTACAACTATTCAGTGAACTTGATCTGAATTTGCAAGTATTTAAGGATAACACAAGTACATCTTTCAAGTATACTTGTCAATATGTTTTTTGACTAGTTTAAATTTAAAGCAAAGGGACAAAGGGACTGATCTGCAAAGCCATCTTATACTGGAAACCTTTGATTCCAACTATACTAAAAAATTATGCAGTGCTCAAGAATGTGATAATTCACCCTTAGCAAACCACCAGAGTCATACTGATAGTATTCTGCATTTTCTTATTAACACCTCCCAAGCAGTTCCTAGGCATAGCTGAGAAGTCAGCATGGGCAAGCAAATCATTGCCAATATGTCGTTCACATGTAGCTTAAGCTACGTGATAATTTAGTTTTATGGAAATGGGCTACTACAGGCCATTTGGTCCTGATGCTTCAGAGTGTTCCCAGACACATTTAATTTAGTACTATGGGTGCACAGTGCCTACATAAGAAGTAATGAAATAGTTGTTTCTGGCAAGTGGACAAAGAGGTATAGACCCCACAACGCACTATACTTGAAAAGGTGGGGTTTGTACAAACTTTGAGACTCAAGTGCATGATGTTAACTTAAAAAAGCTCTTCATTTAGGATCCCATATGTCTGGGATTAAAGAGCAGGTAGTGGACTCCAGAAAGAAGATTATTAAGATTTGTAATAGATTCTCTTTCCTTAGCAATCCTTGAGACCAGAAAACTTATCTGTATTTCTTTAATGGCTCTAAACATAGAGGATGGTGTCAGAGAGTCTTTGCTTTTAAAAACTTTTGCAGCCAAAGGCATCACACACAATTTTCTGCATTGGCAGTTTTCCTTCAATCGAACCATACACAGAATTTTATGGCTTTTTTTTAGTCTTTTTAATTCTAAAAGATAGAGAAAGTCTATGAAGTCTCCAACATTATTATGAAGGATTAAGTCAGCTTTATTAGTCAATGCATTTTGGAACAAAAGTGGAGTATATGAACCGTTCTGATAGAGCCACTTCTAAGCTCAAAGAGCGTCTTCCAAGTATATCTGAAATCCTGGCCTACTGATCATCAGATTCAGCACTCAAAGGTGATTTAACAGAATTTTTATATATGTAAATAATCTAAACTGAATCTAAGGTGGGGAAAAAGAAGGATCTAAGCTGAAACTCAGAAAAGTTCCCAAACTATTGACAAAGTAGGAAGAAGCTGGAGTTTTATGAAATGGTGCTATAGAACTCTCAACAGTCACCTAAACCAGACATCCAATAGGGTTACAGAGGTTTTTTGCACACCCCCACCCCCATTCTTTTTTTCTTCTTCAATTTTATGCAGTATTAAGAAAAAACTTGCATGGAAGCAATCTGAAGAGGCTTAAAAGAGCAAATTAAACCACTCCAAATTTAAGTACTACATAAAATCTTCATTATTTGTCAGCAATATGTGACTCAGTGCACAACAGGTCTAATCTGATTGACAATACATCATCAACATTTACTTGAAAAACAAATATAGAGGGTAGAAGAAATACTATGTGGCCCATAAATCTTTGTTAAAAATATGAACAGACCATCATTTGCCCTTAATTCTCATTAGTAACTTCTGACATTAAATATTCTTTGTCATGGAGAAGATGGGGGTTAAGAACACAAAAACAACTAAACAAAATAATACTTGCAGTAAAAAGCGGCTATAAATGACAAAAACTGCTGTAACAGCTTCTGAATGCTAGAAATGTACACTGTGAAGCTATGGCAGATGTTCACCTTGTCTTTATACTCTTCTTGGTGTATCCACCAATGACTGGGGAGTTCCTCGTTTTGGTGAAAGCCTACCACTAGCAAAAATTATGCAGTTAACTTTCCTGCATTTAAGCAAATTGTAGGCACAAACAAATTGCTTGGAATAAGCCTAATCCTAGGAGAACCACCATCCTAATTTTGAACAACAGCAAAAGTTTTGCTGTGGTCACAGTTTAAAAGTATTTTAAATAAACCCACATTCACAGAACCATTAAGGTTGGCAAAGACCTCCAAGATCATCAAGTCCAACCTAAGACAAACACCACATTGTCAGCTAGACCATGGCCAGTTGTTTCTCGAACCCTTCCAGGGATGGTGACTACACCACCTTCCTGGGCAGCCTGTTCCAATGCTTCACAACCCTTTCTGTGAAGAAACTGTCCAATCTGAACTGCCCCTGGCACAGCTTGAGGTCATTTCCTCTTACCCCATTGTGAGTTGTGTGGGAGAAGTGAGTCATAGCCACAACACACACGCTGTTAGTGAGCCATTCAAATGTCACTATTATTTCTTAAAGACAATGCATAATATAAATGCATTCATTAAAAATGACTATGACTGAGAGGTATGTTTTTCACCTACACATAATTTTAATCTATTGATCAAATTTTCATATTGGCAAAACCAGAGCAAACTAAAAAAATATAAGTGGAATCAGGTCCTGTATTTGTGAAGATAAAATAGTGATGCTCTGAACCGCTGTCCTTATTAATTTCCTGACAGATATGCTTTTCTTACTATTAAATACAATAATTTTTAGGGTATTAATAACGCATATCCTCTTATATAAATGTAAACGATGTAACTAATCTGTTATTACAGCTTCTTAGTTTTATACAATTACAATTAATCTTTCTGAAAGTCAATGAGAAGAGATCTTAAAATGACCTAGAAAAATATGTATATGCTCATTCATATGCAACAACCACATTAACAGGCCCTAGTCCTCAATCTATTCCTGTATACTTAAGTCATTAAAAAAACCTCTTTATGTTAATCAAACAGGGTGGATTCTAAGACAAAACATAATGTGCATATCTTCATTTAGTTTTTCTTGAACAAGTAAATTTGTGAGGTACTTTTTTTTTACCTCTGCTTTAGTCGTCTTTTGGCTGTTGTAGGAACATTAGCACCGTATCCGTATGAGAAGAGAACCCTTTCAGCTTCAACTTCATCTTCCACTGTAAAAAATTGCAGAAAGGTACTGTTGAAGAACAGTGCCGGAACTTATAAACTTCTAAGCAATTCTGTTTATAACTCAACACATGCAAAAACATTTTTCTAGAAGCTAAATTTTCAGTTGGTGTAATCTTCTGGACTTGAGTGGAACAATTTTTTTCACCATTAGCATTAGTACAGTGCCATACTTTAATTACTTACAACACTTTCTATTTTTATGATTAACGTAAGACTTATGCAATATGAAAGTAAAGGAAAAGAGTTCAGTTGCCTTGAATAGTCATACTATTGGTGTGGTCACAAAATACATATTAATTGTGTAAGTTTGATTCAGCAGTAGAGGGTTAAGTTGCTTAAGTTTTTCATCTAAAGAATTAATTTTCTGTGTATACATGAGGATGTAGAGGAAGATAAAATTAGGGAGTGTTTAAGGACATAACCAAGTCCATGGGACCAGAAGGGACACATCTGATGCTGCTGAAGGAGCTGATGTCACTGTGAGGCTGCTCACTATCATTTTGGAAAGGCTGTAATGATGAGAAATTTCTCCACACTTACTTGATGAAAACAAATGCCATACAAATCTTCAGAGAAGGGCAAAAAGAAGATTCTTATGTTTATGCAAAGTAGAAATATTAAAAATAATATCTGCCTCCATAGGTGATTGATTTCTGAAAATGCATTTCTAAGGATTTTAAACACATTGTAACTGCTTTGAAAAGAAATTCCAATAGCAGAAAGATTAAAATGTGTACATATTTTCATATTTCAGGTACTGAAATTCAGGTTTCCTCTCTCCTGTAAGATGAAGTGAGCCAGAAGTAAAGAAAAAAAAAAGAAAAATGAAAAAAAGAAGTATATGTGTGGGGTCGACAAGGGCAGAGAGGAGGGGTGAACGGGGACAATGAGAAAATGGGAGCGGCAGGGGTGTGAGAGAAAGAGGGAGCACAAGTGAACACCAGCCCAGGCACCACACAGAAGCTCTGATGAATCAAATAGTTGGGAATAGGAGAAACAAATGTAGGAGATGATGTGATGTGAATCCTGCCTGACTCATCTTTCTTAATGCTCAAGTGCCTCAAAATCAGAAATACCTTCATTCCTCAACAACTTGCAAAATGCTATAGCTTCTGTCCTCACTTGTCTAATACCCTTGTAATGCTATTTTAAACAAGGATTCTTAAAACACGTTTAGAAAGAGAAAAGCCTGTAGAAGAGCACCTGTGGTAGGTCACATACCTAGTTACATTAAAAACAATACAGAAATTTTAGTAAGTATGACAGAAAAAGTTTACTGATGTGGCACTATAAAGACACCAGAACTTCAGGGCTGTGTTAAATATGACAGGGAATTCTTCAGTGCTGTAAACACCTCTGGTTCAGAAAAACATAAAAAATAATTTAACCTGCCTTTGTCAATACCCTTCTTTTTGGTTACAAATATAGTGTTGCATGTCTCAGAAAAAAGTCACTAAGATCCTGCCCTGTAAATGCAGATCTGTCAGTAGTGTCCAGTCAATGTCACATCATGAAGACAAACACAAAAAAATTGGAAATGTTGTAGGTATCAAAGTAATGTTCTGTATCATTGTGTGCTTCTCTTCTCTTCTGACATTCCAGGCTCTTCACCTGACTTGGTGGTGTAAAATGCACATTTTACAACTTAGGGGACACTTATTAATGACAGCTTTTTATGCTACTCAGCAAAAGAGTGCCATTGTGAGGATAGAGATAGGTTCAATCTTTTTCTTAGAAAGATACTAACCAATGGAAACAAGACAAATCAAACAACTAATCTACAATGGAAATACCCTAACGTGAAGATTTTACCCTGAAAAAGAAGAATAGACAAATGCCAAGGAAGTTTACTATTGTTATTCATGTGGAAACCACTCAGGCTGTGGAAGAAGTGGCTATGTAAATTCTTGGTAGCTTCCTGAATAGGCTGTTTCATGTCATTTCAGTATTAATAAAGTGAGGCATAATGATGGAGGAGTAACAGTAAAAATTCAGTGATCTCTTCCACATGCACATTTTCCAAAAGAAAAAATAAAAAGTTTATATATATATAATTTATATTGTGTGTATATATATATCTCACTATATATTTTTTATTTATATATTATATGACAAAAGCCACCTCACATATGTAAATAAATACACAGTTTATTAAAAAGTCCAGAGAACCCAACCCCCACTGGCATCCCCAAATACTGTAAAACAGCAGAGGCTTCATGACCTGGGGAGAAGAAAATAATATTATATGCTATTTAAATACAAAGAAGTGACCAGAGGAATGAAGATTAATCCTTATTACCACTAAAGTCTGTAGAAAATTCTAACTGTCTTCCACATAATACTTCAGTCTAAATTATATTTCCCAAAAGACAGACTGAAGTATTTCCATAACACATTTGATTTGAAAAATAATTATATTTCCTTTCAAATACTTTTCTGCCTTTAGCTATTTATGACATGGAACTATCAGGACATAATTTGAGACACAGGAGGAAGTATATCTGTCTTCTCCTTCAAAGTGTTTTTTTTTAAAAATATACTTTTTTTTCTTCTCTTTTTCCTCAGATACTAGTCTTACCTGGTATTAATCCTAACTTTCTTTATCAAATACACTATAATAATAGCAAGTTCGCTATTAAATAGAAAGTATATTGAAATAATATTAAGCTATAACTCCTTTTTTCTCTAATGAAATCAGAAAATAAAGTCATTATATTTCAAGAGAACAGTTCATTTGGAAACTTTATTTAGCATTCTGTAGCATAGAATGTAAATTGTAATTAAAATACTTTAAAAGAAGTTAAGAATGATCTAGTAAACAACTTTACTGCTGTCCCAAGATGTGTAAGAAAACGTAAATCAGTGTAAACAAAAAACAGTGTTCCGAAGCTTGGAAAAAATGAAGGTAAGGTCCAAAAATTCTGTATTAATACAGAAGTATTCCTTAGACAAATTTATATATATATACACACTTCAAAAAACATGTTTCTGACTAAAACTAAGTGTGTCTATAGCAAACATGCTTATGGTCAGACTGGAACCTTTGGGTAGTCAGGCCATTCTAGGTACAAGCTGCAGGGTATAAAATCAGTAAAGTGTGTGCAGTCTAATTACTAAAGAAACTCTAACATCACTGCATCTTGGTAATGCACACTTTGCTATACCCTATTGTTTAGATATATAAAGCTTATGCAATAACCTTCTACCCGGAAAACTTTACAAATTGTGACTATTTTTTGGAGGAGCAAAGACAGAGAAAAGGACAAGAAGATAGTTGAATCAGTTTGAAATCTTAGAATGTTCTACTCTTGTTTACACACAGGCTAAAAGATTTCAAGATTAGACGCATAGTTTCAAATTAGAAATTACTTGCTTTGTGGATTCATGTAGGCTGAGAATCAAATTAATAGAGATTTTAGAGAAATTCTGCTGTGTTTGAGAACAGACATTTAATTTTTGCTAATGAGAGACAAAAATTTTCAAGAGTAATCAGGTATGAATTTAATCCATGGTTTAGTACTCGGAACAGACTGAGCTGCCACAAGCCACTAGTTAATGTCTAATTATTATTAATTCAACAGAAGGAAGAGCTTTTTTCATCCTTTCAATTAGTTAAAATATTCACAATAATCAGTGTACTGTAATATAAAACCTGTATTTGCCTTTCAACAAAGAGGGCTTCCTGACATTTAAAATATACTTAAATAATAGAAGAATCCTAAAATCTATGTCTAATTATAATGGATTATTAGAATAAGGAAAAGAGAAATGACAGTATACCGAGATGATTTTTAATAAACACAAGCTTAGACATATGGATGTTTGATACACATTTACAGATACATTTAGAAACCTGTCATTAATATTTTCTATCAAAATAATTACTGCCTTTTACTTGTCAGGCATAGGGAAGCAGAACGACAGGCACTGTAATACTTTCCAAGTGCCATGAGAAAAAAGACAACTTGTCATAATGCCAGAAATACCTACAGATAGAATATAATTTGTGACAGAACTTACTTTCTGCTGTCTGCAGTATTATCTCATCAAGCTCTTTTTCAAGTTTTTCGTAAGTATCTAGTCTTGCTTGAAATTCAGAATTCTGTGTTTGGAGCTCAATTATGCGGGTTTCACTAGAAGATTGAAGACTATAAAATTCCTTTGTAAGCACCTGTGAGAAGAATAATGGAAAGGTCAGGGATTCAGCACTACAGCTATTTTTGAAAGAGTCAAAATATAATACATGTAAAATGTGTCACAGTATGATATTAAATATTTGATGTAAGTTTTGCACAGAAAAGATTAAAATACTTTAAAAAGCAGTTATTCTTTCAATAATATTATCTTGCACAAGTTACACTCTCAGGTCTTAGACCTATCTCCTAAGGCCTGAGTAATTCTAAGAAGCTCTGAAAAAGCTACAAGAATTTTAAAGGAAAGTTGGGACAAGTCAGGTAACAGCTAAAAAAAATTCACACACAGCAGTCAAAATAGCATAAATGCAATTATTTTTGTTGCTTTAACTGAATTCAGATTTCAGTTTTCAATTTATGAAAAGAAGGTTCCTTTGCAGAATGCAAATATAAAAATTTGGCATTAAAGCTATACCAGTCATTATTTACTTAATAAAAGGTAATATGCCATTAACATTCAGGACTAATGTAAATACTTAATCCACTAAGTTTAAACAAAAACCCTGCATATTCAAAAGTAAAAGTTATGAAGGCCTGTATAATAACTAAAGTTTGATATAGTGCTTGATAATACGAAACAACATTGACCATATAAATATACAACAAACCGGAACAAGAAAATCCTTGGTAAGTAAAGTAGCAATCTACATGCTTTGCACAAAAAATCCCACCAAAACAGGTAAAGTAATAACCAAGTGGTACTGCTGCTACATTTAATACTAAATTCCTAAGTAAAAATCACAAACATTCAGAATGACAAGTGAATATAGATTTTGATATACAGAAATATATGCATAGCGTGCACAGCAGTAATACCACAGTCACTGTCAAAACCACTAAAGAATACACAATGCTTAGACAAACAAGCCACTTGAATATAAAAAGTTTGGTCTAGTGTCACAGAAGAAATAAACGTATAGGTTAAAACTGGGCAACAAATAAACCATCTGTTTCCTAGTTTAGCAAGAGAAACTACTCCATGCCCCAAATACAAGCAAGAGTTAGCTCAGAAAGCAGCCACAGCTGAGCCACAAGATGCTAGTGCCTGCACTATTAATAAAGATCAACATCCTGTAAGGGTAAGGAAAAAATCTTTGTACATTAATGCTATATGTAAGAAAGAAAATTAAAAAAAGCCCCCAAGATTTCAGTCAAAAGGAACAAAAGTAAAAGCTGCACACAATTTCTTAATGAAAGTGCACTGGTTTAGAAGTGTCTCTCTAAAGAGAAAAACAAGTGCCAACAGTGTTAGTAGAATTGAATGCCAAATATTCAAGTTATTATCAGATCAAAAAATTTCCACAAAGAAAATGAAAATGTAACTCAAATTGAACTACATTCTCCAAGTTTAGACATGTCTGTGCAATTAAAAATCTGTTTAGCAACCTCTAAGTTTAGCAAAACTGGCACTCCCAGTGCTTGTGACCACAACTAACCTCATCAGCCAGGATCTGAATGTCCCAATACAGACAAAACAAGAAATCACAGTCTATCTGAAACTCTCTGTTTCCACTCTATAGTTGCTTTTCATAAACAACTGAGGCAGGTTCAGCACTAGAAATGTGTGAACCTGGAGACTGGCATCCTTCTCCAAAAAACAAAGGCTGCCATAGATGGCACTTTCTTCTGGCCTGTCCAGTTTACACCCTGGTATTTGTTTGAAACGTACACTGCCAATCTCATTTAAATCTCATAAATTGGCCTATGTGGTATGATTTTGGGACTAACTTTGGACAGGTGAAGAAATTTTGTTTTGAAGTAAGTTTTCTCTGTGGAATGCTCACATTTCCAAAACTAAAATAAATGAACAGGATGTGATATATTTTTGGAAGTACATGTTTGAAAGATGAATTCTAAGCTTGTAGACATAAACAGGCCCAAGTGGTTCAAGTCCACATAAATAGGTCCATTAGGTGCAAGGTGCCCAATCTGTGTCCCTCAGCCAAGGGAGTTGCACCTCAAGGAAACTGTATTTTATAAAGGACAAAAATGCTGCATGGCAGTGAGGGAAAAAATGTGAGAAACAGCCATGGTGCCAACACCAAAGTGAGAGAAGGAAGGGAGGAGGTGGACTAGGTGCCAGAGCAGAGACCCCCTTGCAGCCTGCAGTGAAGCAGGTTGCCCTCCTGCAGACCATTAAAGACCACACCAAAACAAATGTCCATGCTGCAGTCCATAGAGGACCCCATGCTGAAGCAGGTGGACATCCCCAGAAGGCACTGCAACCTGTGGAGAGCCCAAATAGGAGATTTTCTCCTGAGGGAAGCAGCAGCCCGTGGAGGATCCACACTGGAGCAGGATAAAAAAGTGTGAGGAGGAAACAGCATCAGAGAGGAGCTGTTACGGACTGACTCGAACCCCTATTCTCCATCCCTCCCTGCACTGCACTAGAAGGGGAAGGTACAAGAATCAGAAATGAAGGAGGGAAGTTAACACAAAAGAGAATGGGGTGGGGAAAGATGTTTTAGTTTTTGTCTTTGTTTCTCACTATCCACACCTGTGTCAATTGGTAATAAGCAAAATTAGTTTTCCCCAGGTCAAACGTGTTTTGCCCATCATGGTAATTTGTAAGTGATCTCCCTATCTTTGTATCAATCCATTCTCTTTATAAGCTTATTTACCCCACCCCCATCCTCTTCAGGAGGAGGAGTAAGTGACTGGGTGGGTGTCTGGCACCCCACCAAGGTAACTCACCATGCTAGGACTAGCAAGGTTGGACCTTTTCAATGCTGTATATACCATGCTCCCCTTAAACGTTTTAGCTGTAAAAATTTGTTCCAGAATTGCACATTAAAAAGAAGTATTTTATTATGTAACAATGCTATTACAGATCCTGGTTTTAAATAATGATACTGAATTCACCGTGCTTGTTCTGGTGAAACTGTCTTCTTTCCCTACGGTTCTCGCACAGACTGACATACACAGCTTTGTGATACAAGCAAATATATACACCTCACATGAATGAGGTACTGTCTTTAACATCTCTCCATGAGAGATCGTTTTGCCTTCTTCCTGAAGTCTTGTTTTCCATTACGCTGATCAAACTTAGTAAGCTTTAGTCATTTGATCCTGCTTCAGCAGAATTTGGCGGAGATGCTAATTCAGCCATGTTATGTTGTTACTTTTTCCCCAAGCATTTCCACTTTACATTCTAATTCAAAACAACTATGTAATGCCCTGTAAAGTGTCTCTTTAGATAACATACCTCCAGCTTCCTCTGATATTTCTCACATTCCATTTGGCACTGTGAAAGATTCTTAGCTGTTTCTTGTTGCATGAGTTGAACGTGTTCAGTTTCAAAGGACTTTAACTTACTTTGGTGAAGAAGTTCAGCTACTCTGCTTTCTGTGCCAAGCTGCATTTGTCTATACCTAAAAGAAAAATGAAAGAATAAGTTTTGATGATTTGAAAATAAGCAGAGTTAGAATATATCCTAGTTCTGTTCATTACAGGTATAAATGTCAAAAATTAATACAGTATTTTGAAGAGTTTAATAGGTATTTGTATGGTTATCTATGTAACTGTTGTAACCTGTATTTGAAACATCATTAGGAAAATTCAATATTATAATGACAATGCAATACAGTATGTGGAAAACTCAGTCCATGGCTTTTCTAAATATGTAGTTAATGCAGAATCAAGCAACAATGACCTTACAGTATACTTTATTTTCCTTATTTTTAAAATGTTAAATCAATGTGTATCTCCTGGTACACAAGTCTATGCACTGAAGTCTTTCTATGGGAAAGACACTAACGAAATGTTGTCTCCTCTCTTCACCACCATGTGTTACACGCAACAAAGAGAAGTAGTATCAGGACATCAGTGATAATAACAGTGCATCCTTTGAGATATCATGCATATGTATCAGCGACACTGCTTTTTTCCACATCCAAAGATATGAAGAAACATCAGACCACAATGGTATTTTAATTTCCACAGTCACAGAAACACAGAAATTAAGCATAATTTTGAGAAAATCACTACAAGGTAATTTTAAGTGACAAATGATATTCCACTTAGAAGTGGACTTTGTCTATTTTACTCATTCATTCTACTTAACAGGCAAACTCAAAAATGAGGCATAAAAAAGTTTGCTGATGGAGTTATTAGATAGTTGAAAATTAGGGTGATGTGAAGAACAGGAGAAAACCTCATGAATCTTAGCATTAAATAACATATGAAATTCAAAGGAGATACAAGCAAAGTAAATCACAGGTTTTAAAAATGCTCCTCTGCATATACATAAAACGATGAACTTCTAGCTGAGTTCATGTTTTCATTCATGAGTGACATCCTGGGATTCATTATACTAGATAAATCCATTAAAACTTTAGTTCAGTTTTAAAAAATGGTCAAAACAAACATTTTTGAAATTACTGTGAAAGAAATTAAGAACACAAAACTCACTGCATCACTTTGCAATTCCATGTTGTTGCCTGCATTACTGTATGCTGATGACCATTCTAGTACCTCACCTCACAAGGAACAGAACTGTCAGAGCATCAGAGAAGGGTAGGAAGGATTACCTTTGACATCCAGCAACATCACATACTTACACAATTGCACTGTGTGGAATAAATCACTTAAGCAAGCTAGGACTCTACAGCTTGAAAAAGAGATGGTGTAAGGAAAAGGAAGAAATAAGGGGCCTGTAACATCCTGAGTGGCATGGAGAATGAAGATAGAAATTAACTGTATTTTCCAATAAATGAATGAGAAGGCATCTAATGATGCAGAATGAAAACAAATATAAATCGCTCTTAATCCATGAAAGCTGTGGAATTCCTTACCATAAGATGCTGTGGATGCTAAAAATTAACATGTATTCGAGAGAATACTGAACAACCTGCAGCAGAGAAATCCTTTAAGAACTATAAAATGCAAGATGGTACTTCTCACACTAAAGCCACTTCACAACAAATTACAGGATTGCCAGATGAACCTTTATTCTAACCCAGCATGGCTGTTGTGTCATTTGTCAAATAGCAGTTGCAACGCAATTCCATCCTATTTAGCACCTGATCTTTAGGTGAGATAGAGAGTGTTTAACAAAACCAAGGGGATTACTTCCAATATTTTCCCTGAGGATTTCAGATGTAGGAATGTTTCTAAGGCACAAAGGGGAAGCAATTTTCAAATTTCTGCTCAAATTAATTTGAACAGAACTAACAGGTGTCATTATGATGCCCCTGATAATCACTCTGCAGACATCCATGTATGTGTAAGCAGTGTAAACATTCATGTAAACAGCATGAATGAGATTGTTCCCACACTGGCTCCATGAGCAGAGATTGGAAGTTGTGCTTACTGAGCTCTTGAACAGGGTTTTTCTTTTAAAATCAATTTTCTTTTTCTAATAGTATGACATTTGTTCTCAAACAGGGTTACTGCACTCAAACTGCTAAATGCCAGTTATCTATTGACTACTCCTGTCATTTTTGCTTGGGGATGCTTTTCAAGTGCTGATACTTTAAGTATTTCACTGCTTCATGACTGTATGTTCCTGTTTTCATTTTACCACACAAAAAAAGATTTCAGCACTCTTGAATTCTCCACACTTCGTACATGACTGGCTGCAGACATAACACTAAATCTGTTCTGGTATACACATTGTTTAAAATCCTGGGAAGAACGCTTTGTTCCAAAATGAATTAAGTCTTCATGTCATTCAGCCAACAATACGATGAAACACACAATTTAATTTAGTTACTAGTTATACTTACTGACTCTCAACAACAAATTCACACCTTCTGCCTCAAAACAAACGGCAGTGCCTTCCTGTACACAGGCTCAGACCTTCAACCAGTCTGAACTTCAGTGCTCTGTACTGTACTGAGCTTACACATTGGAAACATGCATAAACAGAGACAATCCATACTTCTCTGTACCTCCTTTCTATACTTTGTGGAGAAGTCTGTAGTTCTCTGATATTCTACTCAATCAGTGGGTCCTTCAGAGCATGCTTCTCAACCCAATCATGAGCAGTGACTTCAGAAAAAAAAATTTATACTTTGTTTTGGAAATTTGAAGTAGCTTACATGTGCGTGATCTCTTTTGCACTGGCAAGGTTATGATGGGTCAGGTTTTTTTTAACCTTACTACACTGTTGATCTCACTAGTAACTCCTCCACCATAGCACCATTCAGAGTTTCTTTGTCATATTTGCTTTTACTCAGTCAGATAAAATCTCTGCTTTCTTGGCTACTATTTCAGCAGAAGTGTGTGTGCCTGTGTGTAAAGAGTCATGTAACACAATGTGCTGAAATACATTCCTTTATCTGCCTAGATGGTCTCTAAGGGAAAACAAAGAAAACAAAACCACCCCATGCTTTAATACTACTATTATGGAAAAAAACTCAGTGGAATGTGGGTCTGCAGGATTTTTCTCCAACATGAAATTTTAGCAAACTTGATATAATGAAAGTTTTTAGTCTCACAGAAGAATGAGGGTTGGGAATGAAAGGGAAATTACAGATTGAGCCAATGAAAAAAATGGGGAAAAAAATCCCATATGTAAGAATCATCTAGAATGAGCTCTTCATTCCATTATTTCTCTGCCATTAGTCTGACCAGTCAATGATGCCTTAAGTTTGCTAAAGCAGTGATACACAAAAAAGAAAAAAAAAAAGAAATTTTTTCTAGAGTAAAGTAGAAGAGGGAATACTGAGAGAGAGACTTAAATGCTGCTTTGTAAGGCTGTTTGAAAGATTTTTCAATCAGGAGTTTGTTTTTGCAAATGGTGGATAATGATGTAATAACTTGACAAAATCTACAAACAATGAGAGCAAACAGAAAGACTTTATGGTAAAATCATGTAGTCTGTATACTGAAGAAAATATGGCAACCAACTGTTTTTTTAAATGGAGGAAATACAAAACACCCATCTACAAAACCTGAGATGTACAGAAGTACTTCTTAAAAAGGTCATTGAACAATGAAGTACATTAGAAGACAATAAATTTGAAAAAAATTAACCATTCAAGAAGCAGCAAATCCTAGTATTAAGCTTGTTAATAAGAAAGAATGCCAAGCAAGTAAATAAAAATCAAATATTTATCAAAGGAAGTCCAACCAAAATTACACAAAACACCAAACCTTTCTAATTTTGTAAACCTGATTACACCAACCTAAAGCTTTGTGGGATATATTTTAGAAACTATTTTCAAGTTTAAAAATGGGAAAAAAACCCTGTAAGTTGTGAAAGAATCCTAAGTCCACAGTTGGGTCAGTTCCAGAGCTAAGATCTTAAAAGCAATTAGAATATACTCTCCTATTTGTACAAATGTCTGTGCTTTGGTTCAGTGCCAAATTTGCAAAGAAACCTAAATGCTACAGAAATTTCCTTCCTAACCTGCCCTATTGCAAACCTCCCACCTCCAGCCCCAACATGTCCTCTAATGTTCCTGCCCTTCTCCCTCTCTGTCCCAGCAGCAGCCCAGATGTCTTTTGAATTCCAATTCTACTTTTGTTCTTTATTCCCAGGGCATCTGTTTTTCCTGTCACCTGTGTTCACAGCCTATTCAGCTTCCATTCTTATCTTATAGATCTACTCTCCAAATTCTGGTTTTCTTTCTCTCTAGTCCTGTATCGCCCTCGTAGTTTGGCATCCTTCAGCAAATCCTACCCATACTTCTTACAATATGAGGTTCAAATCCCTGTTTAACTTTCTCACCTTCTGCAAGTGAGTCTGCCTGTTAAGGCTTCCTCATTTCCTAAGAGCCCCAAGCTAAGTATAAAAGTACACAACTGAATTTTCCTTACTCTTCTTAGTGCCACTTGGAGTCATAGAAGGAGTAACAGTGGTCTAGATAGGCCTCAATTCAATTCAGTCATGTCACAGACTGCACAAACCCTGTCCATACATGTAGCAAATTGTGAGACTTCAGTTCAAACATGGGCACTCGAAGGATCTTGTTTCCACTGGTTCTCTTTTTGATCCTTGGTAGTAAAAACTGGTTGGCTTATTCCTGAGCAATCAGAAATTTCCCATGAATTGTGTTCACATGCTACCCACTAAGTAACTGAAAATGCAGGAACTCTGATCCTTTATTTCAAATGCTTTCATTGTTCAACTTTTACAGCACTCAGTGTATGTCTCATGAGTCAAGCATCTGGCTGGTTTCACAAAATCGAAGTCTTACTACAAAATGGGTAAGAAATCTGTCATTCTTCACTTAAAACCACATATTTTATGAAGATTTTTACACTAACCTTATACGCAGTTTCAGTCTTTTCTACTATTTATTACTTCATTCATGTCTATCAAATATGTTAAATTATTTCTAGTCTGGTCTAAAGAACAATGCACAAATTTAAATACCTCCAACAACAACAAAGCTCTGAGTATAACGATTAAACAGAAGATGAAGCATGTCATCTATAAATTGTTTAAACAGCGGAAAATTTGTTTGTTGAAATAATTTTCACTTAAATTTTTTTCCCCAAACAACATGCTGAGATTTTTTTTCAGTACAGTATTCCTGGTTCAGGTTGTAATTTAAAAAAAATCCAGAAACATATAGCTTAGATGCTAAAGGGTAAACTTTGATTTAACATGCAAGTTCTTACCAGATGTTACATTTGCTTCGTATCAAGTAATTAAACATACAGTACTTTTGCATGTGGTTCAGTACAATCTGAGAGAGAAAGCTTAGAAGCTTTGTTTAAAGCTGCTTGCTTCAAAGTAGATTTTTGTGTTTTGCAGCATTCTAAGCATTTATTTTGTATTGGCCTCTGATCCTCATTCTGTCGAGAAAACTCCCTTGGAGGCAACACTTCCACATACTATTTTACAGTTTGTAGGAAGTGCTAGTTCCAAACATCCAGACTCAGCAAGATAAACAGCTTGTTTACACTAACTGTAGCTTCAGGACACCTAAACACAAAATTACTTATGCAATAAATAGGAGTTCTTCAGAATGTAGGACCCATTTATTCTTTCTACCCTAACTAGACTAATGCCCAGTGTACACTAGACTGGACACTTTTCCCCACAGTGTCCGATGAGAACATCCATACTTCCCGTGTATTCCTGTGCCTTATTCCAGAGAAAGAAAGAGGTTAGCTTCTAAACTGATCTTCCCACTAACCTGTAATATGACTGCAAAGCTAAAGGCAGGGCAGTACAGTATACATCTAAAAGGCACATCATGATGAATTACTATAGGCAGCTGCTTATCTCTGTTTATTTCACTAGGAAACCTACAGTGACCAAATCACAATGATGAGCATTCCATCTTTGTTTCCTTGTCTCTGCACTATGCAATTGTGCTTCCTTTTATGTGTCTCTGACTCTGAGAAATCTAAGATTCGCTCCTGCAGAGACAAAGCTTCAAGACTGTTGGGTAGAGACTGCTTCAGCCAAGCCTGTGCTTGGGAGTTATCCTTCAGTCGTGAGAAATTCATAATAAAAATTCCCTAGGAAGTTTTCTCTCAGTCCTGGAGTTCTGATGGGTGTCAAATCTAGTCTTTAACTTACTGAAAGTGTGTACTTAATTTTGAGCAACTGTAAAAAAAGAGCAACTCCTGTAATGCTCTTTTACAAAAAATGAAGCAGGGTGTGGTTGCTACTCTACAATAGTTCAATGCTGCCAATGCACGCTGAGTTTGTTTACTTACCTATACTGTTATTACTTGGTTTAAGTAATCAGCATCTTTGTTGAGTTAATGCTTTCATTATTTGTTAAAACGAAATAAACACAAAATCTATTTGAATAACCTAACCGAACTTTACCAGTATAGAGACATTAATGACAGCATCCTTAACAAAAAGAAAGGATCTAAAGAAATCAATAAGCATATAATATGGGATGTGATATAATTTTGCCATTTCCTCCTCAGAAACTGTTTTTAGATACATAAATAGAAGAACAGAGTCACCTTGGTAATTTTTAGGACTCTAATGGCAGTCGCTTTTCTCTTTGCCTATACAAATTTGTCAAGATGTATGACCTTGTGTTCTCGTTTATGTTTCTGGCAATGATAAATTCTGAACCTATAAAAAAACATAGAAGCATGAAACACAGAAATCATCAGGATACGCAGTAGGTCAGAGAATACCTACTAGATCAGGTATTTCAGTAGATGTAGGCACAGAGATATCTAGTTTGTGAATCCAAAAATGGAAATTACCACCTCACAAGATCCCTTGAATAAGGGGATTTTGTGTGGTTGGCTTCAAAATAAGCCCAAAGAAGGATTACATATTCCTCTCTTTCAAACAGGAAGGATATGAAATGACTTCTCTGAAGCCTAGTGAAGAGATACCAAAGGAAATAGCTTCATAAAAGTCTCCTAAGGCCAGAACAGCAATCTGAAAGGGAAACGTAGCCAAGCTAAAGGGTGCAGACATCAGCACCCTAAGCCAAAATAAGTCAGAAGAAGCTGAACAGTTCTATTGTTTCTGGCACAGCTCCAATACACTGCACAAAGCCATCTTTTGCATCTGTGTGCACCAGCACATAAAATGGCAAAAGCTGCCAATCTTGAAAGTATGAGAAACATGCCAAACTGAGGTGGACCATACATCTGGATGAGCAGCAGAATAAGCATGATTAAATTTCTCACTGCCTAATCAACATATTTGCTCAAACAAATAAATACTTCATTTAAAAAAAAATCACTTTGAAGTGACAGATTGAAAAGGATCCCTGCGATGCAATATGGTTTTGTCTGTTGTGCATATTTTAATCCAAGAGCAAAGAACCCAAAGCACATTTATTAAAACCTCATTAAATCTTTACTCATATTTTTTGTGCATACTATTCTCTATTTGATTTCCCATGGCATCCCAAACCATTAACTTTATTAAACCAATATTTTAATTTCATGGTTTACTTCAGTTCTTGCAAAAAATGCCATGCTAACAAAGCTGAATTTTGTACGAAATCAACAAAAAGGCAATGAATAGTACAGACACTTATCCCCCAATAATGTATATTGGAAATGGAGGAAATAATTAATTGGAATTATTATATCATAGAACTGTGAGAGGTTTTGATATGAGAAATATATAACAGATCTGAATGAAGAAAAGGCCAGCAACTTCCTTGGTATTAAACATTAAAAAATGAAAGCATCAACTTCTAATATTGCTCTATACTAAGTTTCAAATTTGTAGCATACACTTGGAATTGTCCAGCTTGATAATTTTTTCTGCTGTTCATAATAATTTTTTCAAGTTACTGTACAATTTCGATAATGATTCCACAATTTACCTCCTTAAACCAAGTATTAGCTTTTCCAGAGATATTACTACTTTATTAAAATATTCTCTAATAGTAATAGTACTTGTGTTTCTGGAAAATAATTGTAATAAATTGCTACTGCAGCAGATGAAAGATGCATAAACAGATCAGATATTGGAAGCTACCAAAATTGTTCATTACATTATCATTATTGCACTACAAACATTACAAACATTGTCCTTCAGTGCTCAAGCAAATTAAGAGATTGGAGTCAAGTTACACAAGGATTCTGAAACTGTTGTTTGAATTGTTTTTTCCTCTTGGATAAAACACACAAAAAATTTGTCTTTTAAAACTCTCCCCTCCCACTAGTCAGAGAGGCTATATTTAATCAAATATTCAGTTAAAACAATAGAAATATTTTTAGGTATTTCTTGGGATTCTGCATAGAGTGATTGTTACTTACTAGGCTAAATAGCATTTATTGTTTGTGGATATACATGCTGCTGTTCCTCTGATTTAATAGAAAATTCATTAAGATACTTTTAGATATAAGTATATACTTAACAAAAGATAATTACTGTATGATTTTTAATTCCATTAATGCAAAGAGGGAAAAAGTCAATGTGAAATGACTGACAGAACAGCAGTTACATAAATGACAAGACCAATAAGTAAATGTCGCTCTCTTTTTAACAAAATCTAAAAGGCATTACAACTACAGACAGCTACAAGAAGAAAAATGTTTGGAATGCCATATACCTAATTAAAAGTTAGAAATAAAGATACAAATATCTAAGTTCTTAATTCTGTAAATGTAACTTTAACAAAATTAGTAATATAAAAACTAAAATTCTGTTTTATACAGTGATTAAAAAAATGGATGATCAGCAAGGAAAAAATAAGAAAAGGAAGGGTTATTCACTGAAGCTTGCTGTAAAAGGACAGGGAGAGAACTGAGAATATAGGGGCAAATCTTTTGAGATAGGGCTAACTGGGAGACCATCAGAAAAAGCTAGTAACTACTGAACCACCAGAGAGACTGCTTACGCCCCCTCCATTTTCCCCACTGAAAGTCTGGCAGAATAAGTCAGCAGGTTAGGGTTCAAACTGCCATAATTTAGCAAATGATTGGTATGTCCTTCATATAACACATAACAGGTTGGATTTCCTGATAAGCAGAGTTCAAAGTACAGGCATACCTTGTTATCTCTCAAGGACATGTTCCTCAAAGTGCTACAGTTAGCAATGAGGGATAGCAATGTACCTTCTCCCCTAAGAATTAATGTAGTGGATGGTCTTGGTGTTTGCAATGACTTACGAGAGGCCAGCGTATTGCTGTATAATATTCCATTTATTCTCCAGTAAAATTAACCCTTAAAAATAAGATCTCAATGATGCAAATGTAAACCAATTATTGAAAAATTGAGGTTGGATGGGATTTCAGGGGGTATCTAGTCCAACATCCTGCTCAGAGCCAGGTCATCTATGAAATCAGATCAGGTTGCTCAAAGCTTTAGCCACTTGGGTCTTGAAAACTCATGGATGGAGACTGCTCACAGTAATGCTTGGCTATAGTGAAAAACATTTTCATTATACCAACTCAGAATCTCCCATTTCAACCGAGTCTCATTCCCCTTCGATGCCTTGCAGTGAAGGGCCTGGGTCCATCTTCCTGGTGACCTGTCCATAGGCACTCGGGATGCTGCTGTTAGGAGACCCAGAGGCCAGGCTGAACAAACCCTTTCTCAGCCCGCCCTCCTGGGGCAAGTGCTCCAGTCCTGACCACTCTGGTGGCTCTCCTCTACATTCACTCCAGTTTATCATTATGTTGCTTGTATTGGATGTCCCAAAACTGGACATTTTTTGATGTCTTTACTATTCTCCTGATAATACAGCCCAGGATTTTGTAAGAGTACACTGTTGGCTAATACTGAGCTTGCTTTTTACAAAAAACATTTGTTCCCCAAAGACAAGAAGGATGACCCCATACAAGATAATCTGCATTTCCTTATCAGCTATTGAATGCTACATAAAAACTATTAATATATTAAAAATCACATACCAAAGACTGCTATAAATGTACTCCCAGCAGTTGTTTTAAACTAAGTATGATACTGGAAAAATACACGGCTTTCCATCTGTTTTTAGGAACTTAAAGGAACTTCCATTAAGCTGCCTGCAGGCCATCAGGCATGCTTTAATGCAACTGGGCAGCTCATGGGAGCTTTTGTTAGAAGAGCAAAGGATGGAAAGACACGATAATGGCAACAGCAGAGATGGTCATCAAAGTATACTAAAATGACTGACAGACAAGCAGTGGGTAGGGGAGCACAACTGGATCTGTCTTCTTTCAAGTCTAAGATACATAAAATGTCCTTTCTTATGCAGTGACAGTAATTAGAACCACATTTCCATTAATAGGAAAACAAAGGAGACAGTGTGAAGACTTCTCTTCATACATATGACTTAAAAACCAAAAAAGCTCATCAACTGCATTTCAGTTGTAGAGACAACTATCAAATAATAAAGTATTGTATACTAGTTGGTTTATTACAAGTCTTAAAGTGTAGATTTGTCTGTGTGTCATTATCCAGAAACAAAATGTATATTGTTTCTAAAAACTATTTTCCTGAACTGTACAAGTCTTTCAAATCAAACAGAGAATCTTCTGAAAATAATGTAAGAACAATGAACAGACAGACAATGGTAGAGAATATGGAAGATAATCTTACAGCCCAAGACAAAAGGAAGGAGCTACAGTCACCTTATCCATGCTCATAAAAGCTTGCAGTCATAAATGAATCCTGAACAGATACATCACCAAGCTGCTTATGACACCAATGAAACAATCTCATTTCTCTTCATCTGCAAACAAGAACAAGGTCAAGTGAATCTAAGCTTTCTATAAGAAGCCTATCCCAATAAATTCTTCGGTTATCAAATTATCCTATATTACCTGTTGAGGCATGTGAAAAATGAAAATACTTTAAAAATGCAGTAACTATTGTGAAAAATAATCAGTTAATTCCAAGCTGTCTCCATTCTTGAGCATATTTGCTTTCACAACATACTTTTCTGTATTTTATCAGTCATTTGACAAGTTTAACAAAATTTTTATAGACAGACACAACTTTGCCTTTATAACTTAGGTTATTAATTTGAGAAGAGCAGGATTGTGAAAAGCAGTTAAAATAAAGAAAGCAAAATCCAGGTTTGAAAAGAAGAAAAGGAAATAAGGATTAATGAATTATTGGGATACTAACAGGCTTTGCAATACAAGTTTCATGCATATATTCTAAGAAGAATCTTAGATGTGATACAACCATCACTTTTCTCCTGAGGCACCACAGCAAAAAGGATTGAAATTTATTTATTTTAGTGCATATCATTCTCAGACTAAGAAAATTTTCTGTTTCTCTGCTTCCTCTAATAACGTCCAGCTCTCTTCTCTCTTCCTAAGTATCTTTGTCTTAATTTTTCTATTTTCCTCCCATTTGCTCTGTTCTCTCTCACCATTGCAACAATTCTTTCTTTAGCTGAACTATCACAATCCCTGCAATAACCACACCTAAGAAGTATAATTTTCCTTCTTCTTGTAGTGGACTTGAAAACAAATGTTTGCTCTTTTGGTTCTTTTTCCCTAATGGGACTTGTGAACAAGACACTCCTGATCTCCAAATATTCCCTGTCCCAACTGAGTAGCATATTAAAGTAGATATCTTTTTATTGTGGAAGAAAGAGAAAACTCCTACTACTCTGTGTGTTCAGTGCTTGTAACATTTCATCTCTGTCACCATCCACTAGGATCCACTAGGCTCCATCTAGGAGCCCTAGAATGTGGCTACATTGATCATGCAACTAAGGAAGCAACTGCAGATGCAATTCTTGTACTCACTGAAGAGCAACTAGAACATTTCTTCTGACATCTCATATTGTTAACATTAACTCCTTCGATAAAGAAACCCACTCACTGAACAGTATGTTAAAACATGAGTTTAGCACTTTGTATTCTTATGGTTTACAAGACTTCTGCTGAATGGGGACCTAAATATAGATAGGAAAAGCTAATTTCCCTTTAAAATTGGAAGAATGAACTGTTGCACTTCAGTCTGATCATGCTATTTACCAGTGCTGTGTGAATATTTAGGTCATGACTGAAAAACAGTCTACTTACCGCTCTACTTCAGGTAACCTTATTTTGTGTGATGTGCAATTCTTTTGCCTTCTTTATTACAGTAAGGTTTCAGTAGGTGAAGGTGTTTAATATTTTTCCAAAGTATTTTAAACTCTATTCCACTCCAAGCTCCATTTTTAGCATTCCATTCTTCCACTGTTAAGAGTCTGAACCAGGTTAAAAATCAGACTTTAGCCTTAATCTAAAACCCCTTAATGAGGAAATAGCTCAATTTGCCTTAATTCAAAATGGAGTCAGTCTTTCAGAAAACAAGAAAATCTGCACGCTGTCAGCTGTTCTTGGAGATGCAGTGTTTACAGGTACATGGCACTAAAGCATGCTTGTCTTAGGAATACTAATGGGACACACAGTCTAATACTTTGCTGTTATATAAAGGGGGTGGAGTTTGGCCCATATTTTCACTTCTTCCCAATCTCATAATTTCTGGTAACCATAAACAGACAGTCAAAGGCAAGAAGTAAACAGTGTGCACTGCAAACGTGCATATAGAAATCACACTTTAAAGAACAGTTACAGAACTCGGTAAATTGCTTCAGTACGTCCACAGTGTTAGTGACTCCAAGCTGTATTCCCCAAAGAAACACCATGAGTATGGGTTAGGAAACTTCAATAAAAAACTGCAGAATTACCATCCTGAAAGTAACATAAAGCATAAGGGTTTCACAAGTTAAAGCTTGTGATATGCAGTGCAAATCTCAGGGGTGAACTTGTGCTGGGAACCATCACACTGACACAGGCTCTACTAGATTATGATCGCAAGTATTAGAGCTTTTTCATCCAGTGGAAAAGCTCTAGGGCATTGAGGTTCCCTAGGATCACTCTGCCACATGCTAAAAAAGTATTTAAAGGTTTTAAGTCTATTAATATCAAAAGAAAGCACGTCAGCTATAAAAGCAGTGCAGAACTTCCCTGAAGAAGAATAAAAGGGGAAAGAATTCTTTTTGCCGCCTGACAGAGTTAAAGGGCCAAACATTTCAAACTGCAATATGTAACGAAGCAGTAGCCACATTACTTCAAAAAAGTTCAGTGACTTAACCATAAAGTAAGTCAAGAATCTGATTGACTCAGACACACACACTTTGAAAAATACTTCCTCATATCACACTATCCATTGACTGTGATGAGTAGGAAAACTGACAATCCAGCAGTACTCCTGATAGGGAGAACGCTACTAGGAACTTTATTTGCTATATTTCCATTTGCAGAATCCCCATTGTTACAGGATGCTGGGGATTTACTGTACAGATGATTCTGGTCAGCAAAAGCGACATAGGAAAAAAACCACTCTGCAGTTTTCCCAGCTAGAAGGTTAAAAAAACCTTCTCAAATTCATCTCTGATTCATCCAAATTTAAAGATTTACACTTACTTCCTGTTGATGTCTAATCTTGTGTTATCTTCAAGTTCTTTGAAAATAGGTCTTATATCTTCACTCCTCACTTTAGTTATCTTTCAACTGTGAACAAGCCATCCTATTGGCTAATTCATTCAACACTCCTATCAGATGATGAACCAATTCAATTTGATCAATTATTCCTAAGTGAGGAGATCTCATTTTGCCTATTTTTAGTAAATGATATGAGAATAGTATCAGTCCATCATTATTCATGTAATGATTCTGAACTTACAGGCAGAGGACTTTGTAAATACTTTTTCTAATTATAAATTTCCAGGGATATGGAAGTGTAAACTGTCCTCCAGAGTGAAGCTTAAGCCTTACATCAGCAGATTACTGGAATGAAATCCTTAGATGAGATAAAAGGTCTCTGTCATGGGAGTGAAAGTTTTAGGAAGTGAAGATTGAAAACGCTTTTACTCAAAACAGGACCTCCACCCAAGTTTCCTGTTTTTGTCAAGGAGTTCACAGACTCTTTCAGAAGACACTCTCTCTGGAATTTTTAATAATAGCTTTTCTTTGTCAATGTTTTGGACTTTGCTTGAAACGTCCCTCTTTAAAGCAGAGCAAACAAAAGCCATAGATGCCAAATTTGAGAGTTACCATCAGTGAGAAAGCTACCAGTGGAGGTGAATCCCTGGAGAAGTGAAGATACAGCAGAAAACACAGTATAGTTCTGGACCTTGTGTTCATGGACCTCAGCTTCATGTAGAAAAAGGCTAAGTATGATAATGTAGGACTGTGGATTGTAGGTGACATGCATGAATATTGATAAAGAAGGGAAACTGTCCTCAGACTCAAATGTATGAATGCTCAGATGTGGAGACAAATGCCTAAGGGAATTAGTATTTCATTAAAAAGATGTTGCTTCTAGATGAACAGTGCTAAGATTGGAAATTCAACTGGCCACAGCAGGTTTTCTAACAGATGTCTGGGCTTTCAACAATGAAGAGCAGTTTCCAAGACTCCACTCAATCCGTAAGCTAAGCAGAACAGTAAATTAGTCTTCACTTAGCTTTGTGATGAAGTTAATAACAGTGTATGATGTGCAGACTAGTACAAAGCTAGATCAGATTCATTCAAAAACACAGTAAACTCTGTATCCATACTCTTAGATACAGCCAAAAGTAACCACAGAGATTAGCTTGTTTTACCCACACAAAATGAGTAACTTTCCTGAATTCTTGTTTGATTGAAGTACGTTGGTAACAGCAAAGCATATCTGCTTTGAGAGAAACAGTATTTTAGATACGTGTCAGATTCTAACCAGGGATTATTTTGATGTGGCCTGTGGCTTAAACTGTTTGAACCATTTTCTTTGAACGTTCAAGGGATATTCTCCCTTTCAGAATAATAAAAAATATCAAGCTAATTCAACTCTGCCTGTAACACCAACACTGGGAAGATCCAGAATATTTAGCATTTTATCCCATCTTCAAAATAGAAGAAACTGTTGTTTATGAATCTTTGTCCCCTAGCCACAGAATGTAACACAACTCAACAGAACTCACTTGTTTATATAAAATACAATCTCTTTCTCAAGGCAAGTGAAGTATTGGTTATTTGCCACTTACCATGACACACATCACTATAACTTAATGAAAGAATAAAACTTTTTACAACTGCAGATATCTTTTCCACCTATTATAGCTTTTTTTTTTTTTTTTTGGTGAGTGACAAGAAACACCTTTCCCAAGTTTCCTTGCTGGACTGTAAAGAATTACTTGTAGGTTTGTAAAGTTAATGACTTTGACAGAATTCAGAAGTTATTACTTCTATGCCATCGTTAGGGGCTTTAAAAAATTCAGAACAACTGTTTTTCTTATTTAGGTAAAGTCATACACATTTTCAGCATTGTAGGAACCAAAACTGTCACCACCCAAGAGCAATAGTGTGCACCAGGATTTTTAGTCTATTATGCTACACTGTCATGTCTGTGCCATTACCACTCTTGTGTTTCTAAAAGTGTGGCATTGTTACATAGAATGCTACATAATTCAGTACTTCTGTTTTATTAATACTTTTCTGTTACTTTCCAAATTTCCATTTACTCTATTACCTTATATTCTTTTGAAACATGTCAATTGATCTCTCATATGAATTATTCTCTATAGCACATGGAATGAATTTAAAGACTCTGGCTGATCGTGTCAACATTAAAATAGGACAAATATGTCGCTTTGGCACAGTGAAGTCAAATACAGGCCACAAAAGTTTGGATTATGTATAGACAACTCCCCTCTTCACCATTCCTTGGTATGCTATCATTTACACATACTCTACAACATAAAAATACAAACAATAAAAAAAAATTCTTGCAAACATACTTACTTAAAATGCGAAATACAATAATTAGGCACATGTGAAATTACTAGAGGCAGAGAACAAAACTATTTCATTAATTCAGACTGCAGATTTACTGAATTGGACAACACAATCCTTGACAGTTTGTACAACCAACATCTACACTGCAACTGGAGTACCTTTAACTGCAGTTTAGATTAAGGCATCTTAAATTCATTTTTTTTTACTTTAGCCTAAGTTAACCACTGTTTGAGTGTTTTCCTAAAACACTACATTTCTCAGCTGTAAAAGCATCTGTCATTCTTGGCATGGAAGCAAGCTCTTGTATGAATGTGAGCAATCTTTTTTGCTTCTTTAGAAATGCAGGGTATGTTCAACAACTGTACTATGGATCTATAGGAATCTAAAGCATGTGTTTAAAGTAATTCAATGCATCTTTCAGATCGTGATCAAATACAGCATGCAATATGATTAATAAAATAAACAGCAGACTGAAGTATTTGTATTCTTACAAAGACATAAAACAGGACCACGAACTTTGAGGATAGGAAAGTAATTAAAATATACACTAGAAGGAGAATTACAACTTGCATATTCACCTATTTTTATGTATTTAATAAAGAAAAGTCTATTGCTACTGCAAATATTTTGGTCAGATTTTATACTTTAAATTGCAGCAACAGAAGCAACAATACTTAGTGCTTTGTTGTTATTCTCCCATGAATTTCCATTTCTACAGCTCTAGTGGCATGTATAGTTCTCATTCTGTGTTTCTCACTGACTTCAAATTAGTTTATGCAGCTTCAAAAAAAACCCAAATGCACAGGTTGGGACTGTTCAAAAGAATACTGAACAGCAAAATAGAGTTAAAAGGAAAAAAGGAAGAAGAGAGACCATTTGACATTGAAGTGATTCAAGAAGAGAAGAGAAAACTTTCTATAGGTCTATTTAAAATATGTTTCTTTCACTCTTGGTGTTCAAGAGTTTCGCTACTGTGTTTCAATAGCAAAATTTTCTGTGTGTGCTAAATAGATTGTATTTAAAAATATATTTTTTCCAAGGTTTCTTTGAAATATTATTACTTCTATAAGTATTATTAGATCTCAAAGTATTATCATTATTAGCATGCAACTTCTGAAATTGTAATTTGAAAAAAAATTACAAAAATAGCAAGAGGAAGAGATCTTGAGCACAATTCAGTTAGTAGGAATAGAGCTTATGTTTTCATGAACACCTAGAAAACTATTTATATGCATCAGTGTTGTATTGGCAAAACTGTTCTTTCATTTAGAACAATCACATTTTAGTAACCTTTTTATTTCCTTATTTTGGGAGATTCTCCTTCATTATATTCCCTCCACAAACTGATACACAACATTATTTTTAATTTTGGAAAATATGGTTCTATTTTTCAAACAAATTCACTTTAGAATATTGTTTTTAAATGGTTCATTTCCTATTTTAGCATTAAAATGGGAGTAACAGAAAACTACTACTTTCTAACCATATCATTGAGTTGATATGAAATGTGCACACATGCAGGATCAACAATCTTTTTTCAGTGATCACACATTTACATATATAAAGTTACCTGACATTTCATAGGAATGTACTTGTACATGGGTAAATGCTCGAAGAGTTTGCATTATGAATCACGCATTATAATTTGTACTGCTGGCATCTTGGCATCACTTGGAATACACAAAGATTTCTTTTCTAGGGTGGTAACTGGAGTAGGAAGGCCAATGCAAGCAAGTATAAAAGCTATTCGAACTGCAGATATTATGGAAAAAACCCAAGTACTATGATGAGAGAATTTCAGTATTTAAGAAATGATGCTTAAATAAATCTATGTCTATTCACTTCACATATTGATGCCTTACCGAGACTACCTAAAAGAGAGAGGCTCAACAAAGATCAAAAGGTGAAAAAGCGGTGGTGTTTATTTGAAGGCCTTCAGGTGCATCCAGGGCAGTCAAAGCTCACTCAGGTGGGGGCTTACACCCCAAGTGGACCCCCTGAGGTCCGCTCCCCAAGACAGACGACTGGTCACGAGTTCTCCATACTTTTATAAGTTTGGTCTATTAGCATATTGGGGCCAGCTCTTCAAATTAGAGTTTCAGGTAATGAAGTAATTCACCTCAAGTTTGCTCCCTCTTCACCAACAGCTGTTTACATATCTTGGTCCTGAAGCAGCAAGGTGTCCTTAAAGTCCAGGCCTGAAGATGGATTGTTTTGTCTAAAGGCAGTAGCTACCACTTTTATATGGGCTTTAGAGTTACACACTAAGAATTGCAGGGTTACAAGTATATGAGAAATATAAAAGCCAAAATCCTAAGGCATCAATATGAGCTATAATACATAAATAAGATCTTAAAGTGCAGCAGGCAAGTGAAAGCTAAGTATGTTGTTTGAACTGTAACACAGTTTATACTATTCTCTTCCTTAAACCCAGAATGTAGTAAAAAAGGCCTTCTTACAGATCAAATATTTTCTGTTTAATATGACACAGAAGGATAGTACATATGACTAGTGATAAGCAAAACAAATGTGACTAAAACCTATGTATTTCTAAACGACAAAAAAAAGGAATATTACTCAACAGTTCCCTAACAATTTAATATGGTAGCTGCTAAATAAAGTGTACAAAAGAGTTAAAACTTAGGCAAGTACAAAAATTACAGAGAAATCAGTACAATTTATGATTTTTCATAACTAATGAAAAAAAATGCCTTGATGGGTTTGTATGAACTCTTAAATGATAAGAACAAAGAAACAACTTGCAAGTATTTGCACTTTTCACAAATGTTATTTTTCCCCCCACAACTCAGTAAGGCAAGTTCACATTGATTAGCATGATACACCAGAGCTAAAATTACAATTTTTGAAACGTACTTCCTTTTTTTAGCAATTCCATTTTTGTATCCTACTGACACAACATTGAATAGCTGGAGATCTGAAATGTAGATTAAAAACATATTTCAGGAATGATAATAATTCAGACGTTTGCAGCTTCTCTGTAAGTGTACTTGGCACAGATACTACATTTATGTGAGTTGTATCTCATATAGAGTATTTGGAGCAAAAGTGCACATCTTCTAGTGACGTGCTTCTCTGATATGCTGGAGAGTGTAATTCTCACAGAAGAATAATAACACAGCATAATCACAAAACTATTAAGAATGTACGTACGAATTGAAGACTTAGAGCAGGGCTAGGAAACTAAAGGTGGTGGTTATAGGTTTTATTCATCCAGACTCCTAGAAGACAGAGCAGCCTGAGGAAAAGGATCTAGATTTGTTACATGAGATTAGGATAACTAAACTGCTAACATGACCCAGCTATACAAAAGACACAAAGTTCCAGGAATCACTAAGGTACATCTAGTGGAAATGATGGTATCATATGAGATAGGGCAGGAAATTATCTAAAACATTATTCAGAATTCCAGTTATCTGTGTTAAAGTGAGGTCAAGATTAAAAGAAATGGTTCTCAGATGTCCAAGAGAACAATGAATCTATCCCATGAGAAGTCAAATAAGCTACAATCTAGAAAAACAAAGTCTGACTAAGATTTTAAGAGAGCACAACAATAGATATATTTGACTAATGATATCATCGGACCTCTGTGTTGTAAACCAGGAGAAAATAATCTTGGAACAGAAATTAAAACCCCATCTGAATATAACAACTAGAATGCCTTCCACTAGGAATAGTACAGTTCAGAATTTAATTTCTGAAAGGACGGTTACACGCAATGACAAAAGAATCAGTGATCCAAAAGGTTCACTCTAAAAATGATGTTTACAAACCTTACAGGTAACTACTATCTTGCCAATATTCACATTTGTAGGCTTTTGGGTTTTTTCTTCATTTAATAATGGAAAAAGAAATACAAAAAAGACAATTACATAGCTAAAAAATCCTGAAAGCTGAAATACAAAAAAGACAATTACATAGCTAAAAAATCCTGAAAGTTATATTTTAATTGCATTTTTATAATTTTTTGAGAATGTTAGATTGGCTTTCACAAAAAAAAACCCCCAGATTTGTTTATTTTTCCTCTTTTGCGGCATTTTGCTAAACTTATGCATTATTTATATCAAGACTTATTGCCAATAGTTCTGAGCAAATTGACATAAATTCCAGGTAACACCAAAACCTGTTTAAATAATTAGGGAGACTGAGAGGGAAAGAACAAGGGTCTTAAACTTTCTGTGCGAGTGCTCGAATCGTGTTACAAAAGAGGCAGAGCTTAGTCTTTACCTCTTCTTCTAACAGTGTTCTGGAGTGAACTCAATGATTTTGAACGAGTTAGCCATGTCCTAATAAAAACAGGCCCTTCAGGGACTTGAAGAGAGTTCAAGCACCTCCTACTCATATCAAAATAAGCACTTAGCTTTCCAAACCAGGAGACTTCCGAGCATGCACAAGGACCTTTACCTAAATGTGCTCCAACTTGGAATGATTTTAAGTGCCTTTGAGGTTAGGTGGTGCTTGAGAACAGGAGGTATCGGTAAGACTTCATTGGAATCTAGTCAGGGAAAACCTGCACCCAGATATCACTATGATGGCCTGCTGGAAAGTCATTCACATGTGCAAAACCTGTATTTACCAACCATACATTACATTTTGAGTACAGCGTGGTGGGTTGCCCCTGGCTAGATGCCAGGTGTCCACCAAAGCCACTCTATCTCTCCCCTCTGCATGTGGACAGGGCAGAAGAAATATAATGAAAGACTAATGGGTCAAGATAAGGACAGGGAGAGATCAGTCTTCAGTTACCACCACAAGCAAAACAGACTCGACTTGTTTAGGAAAAAATTAACTTATTATCAATCAAATAAGAAAAGGGTAATGAGAAACAAACTCAAATTTTAAAATAAACCAGTTTAAATTCCCCCCATCCCTCCCTTCTCCTCCAATTTAACTTTACTCCCAGTTTTCTCTACTTCCATCCTCCCAGCAGTGCAGGGGGACAGGGAATGGAGGTTGCGGTCACTTCATCACACGTTCCTGCCAATCATTCCTCCTTAGGGGGAGGATTTCTCACACTCTTCCCCTGCTCTAGCAAGGGCTCCCTCCCACGGAAGACAGCCCTCCACAAACTTCTCCAGTGTGGGTCCTTCCCATGGGTGCAATTCTTCAGGAACAGACTGCTCCAGCATGGGTCTCTGTGAGGTCACAAGTCGTGACAGCAAACCTGCTCCACCATGGGCTTCTCACAGGGTCACAGCCTCCTTTGGGAAACCACCTCCCCCTCCTATGGGCAGTAGGTGGATCTCTGCTACCATGGACCTTTTCTGTCCTTTCTCCCCATTTCTCTAAAAAGACAAATGCAAGCTTCCTCTTCATTTGGGTGTGGCAACTCTTAGTAAGAGTTACTGCAAGATAGCTAAGACTGAAAATTTTGAAGAAATATGGTTTCTTCCTACCTTCTGTAGTTTCATTAACCAGATCCAATCCTTAGTATAGTCACAACCCTAGACCTACATTGATTGAACTTCTGTCAATCAAAATACGTCCAGTCATGGAAGTTCATTAGAAAAAAAAGGCAAAAAAAGCAGCATATAAGGCATATAGTACTTCATAATGAAAACATTCCATTTTATGACCATTTTGAGGAATGCTTAAAGGCTTGAAAATTCTGCATTGGAGGAGGACTCAGTAAGACTGATGGCAAAGCATAAAGCTCCAAAAACCATGAATTTCTGAAAAGAGTCTATGCTGAACTCCTTTAACTCACAAAAGCCATGTGGGACTCGACTCACGTAGCTTCTGCTGTTTATGATGTGGTTACCTACACCTGAGCCTGTTGTGCAGACTCCATTTATAAGTCAATGGAAAGAAACAGGTACCTTACAGACATGATTCCATCCCAGCACAGACATTTAGACAAGACTGGTGACAGCCATAGTACACACTGCACTAAAATCCATGCTGTGTTTACTTACTTTTCTCAGAAACTAATGTTTGAACTCATGCAAAGTCTAATAGTATATTACATTTTAAAAATGCTTCAAAAAATCACAAAATAGTGAAACAGTGATATGAACAAAACTGAGATCTCTAAATAGGGATGTTCAAAGGTTTTCAGTGTTAGAAATGGACAGAGATGTTCACCTTGTACTGAACACAATTCATATCAAATAGGTTCACAACAGTAAGATTCAGAGTTTCCATCTCTGCAAATAGCTGTACAAAGGTAACTGAAGGGCAGAAATGAAGAAATGGACTCCGCCATCAATCACAACACTGCCTTCCACTTACCCAATCCCTTCATGCAACTGTTTTGTCCTTGCCTGGCTTAGACTAGTCTTCCAAAGAGAAAGACTGGGAAACTGCACTATATATTTTACACTCAGAAGAACCACACTCAGTGAAGTTTTTATGATTGCTATTTCTTCTGTTTTACCTCTTCTTTTATTTACACTATTCCTTTCCCCACTTCTCAGCTTTATTTCCTTTACTCTTTTGCCTGTCTTCAATCCTCTGCATGTTTCACAACACAGACATAATGGAAGGAGAAAAATGCTTTTGTCTGGCAAAACAATTAAGACTCTCAATCCCCTAAACTGACTTCTACACCTCCTCTTTCTGAGGGAGGTTCTTTCTTTCCCCTTTCCTTTCCCCATCTTCTTCTGAATCTAATAAAAAGCTACAGAAATTCTTAAGGGTGATAATTACACTAAGACCTTACTGATAACATGGTGCTGCATCATGGACAACATACAGATGGTTAAAGTCGGAACAGAATAATCAGAGATTGGCAAAGTGTCCTGAGTTAGTTATATATTCTATTACCACCCACAAAAGCTGGACAAATTTCATAATTACACACCTGAGACTCCTTATCTCAACTGAGATAAGCACTCCAGCCGACAGCAAGCACCACCCATCCTGATTATCTGATCTCAGCTAATGGCCCATTAGCACCACCNCTCAGTCCGGTGTTTCTGTATTACTGCATTTATTTTAACCTTTTTTATTAAAATTGTAATTTTGACCTAAAATCTCTCGAGGTATTCTGTGTGGGGTTAATTTCCCCTGCTGGTTTACAGCCAAACCAGCACACAAAGTTATAGCTACCACAACTGACAATACAAATGCTGCCAACAACTGCATAATATTTACGGTGGCATTCAAATCCAGACTGCAGAAATGTGAGTGGATCTAAGCACAGGTTATCACATGTGAGCAAAGTATTTAAGATGCCATTACAATAAATCTTCAAGATGCCAAGAAGCCAGGACAATGAAGTTAAAATATAAACTATTCTTTAAATAAGAGATGTAACTTTCTCAGAAAGGGAACACGTGATTTTGCATTGGGGATTTTGTTTGTTTGGGGTTTTTTTGTTTGTTGTTTGTTTGTTTTTTTCCTTTTAAATCTAAACATGCCTGGTCTCCCTCATTTTCCTCCCACTCTACCTCCACTACTCTTAAGTCCCTTTTAATCATACAAACTACTTAGTCTTGAGTTATTTTCTAATAGTTGAACTGTCAAGGTAGCATCAGGAAACAGACTGAAGTAAAGCATGGTGTATATAATCACATTAAAGCAGAGGTGGCACTATATTTATTTTGAAAAAGTTATAAAATTGAAAAATTTTAAAACAAAGTAGCATAAAATTTGCAAAATTCAGTTAATATACCTGAAGAAAGGTATTACTTGCCTGGCTAAAATATTCAATTAACAATACACTGTGTGTAAACTTTAAGGCTTTTTCACAAAAGTATTCTCCCTATTTTACAGGATGGTTAAACCAAAACATGCTAAAGGTGGGGGAAAAAACCCCCATAAAAAAGAACCCAAACCAAAAGATGTGTCCAAATGCTTTCAGGCTTATCACAAAGGACAATTCTGCATTCTGAAAGGTCTATTCACAGTCTTCCTTTTAGTAAAATACTATTTGGAAGCAGTTTCTAAAACTAGATGTAACATTCATTTACATGTATCTGCCAAGCTTTTAAATGTTTTAGAAGCCAAACTAAAACATGTTGAAAATGACTCATTGTGGTACCAAAATATATACTGTAGGAAATAAGAACTCATTTACAAGTGGGAGAAATACACTCACACTTCATCTGTGGGAATTCACTAGACTTCCCTTCCAGTAAACATTATACTTTAAAATAATCATGGAAAATATGTTCTTTTAACTGAAGTTTATGAAAAGATTTAGACAGCTGGCATAACAAAAGAGACTTACAGAGATAAATGTAAAACCGTCTTTAAAAATAATTAGTAATTTTGCCAAAAGATATCAATTTAGCAATAAAAAAAATTCCAAATTTTTTTACTTACTTTAATGGTTAAACTAAAATTGTTTAATACAGTTTTTCAGTATAAATAGATAACCATTTGAGACAAAGGACAAAAGGAAGATTTTATTATCTTACAAACTAAGAAAATGCAGGGTGGGGGGACAGCCCTGGCAGGCAAACAAATTACCATAAGGTAGCTCCTTCCTAACTTGGAGCATGCCAACTACTTCTGTACATCTGCACGCTTCAGTAATACAAGTAATTTGCAGCAAACGCACTACTTTAAAAAGTTTTTCTTTCTTTGAAAAGAAGAATTCATCTGGCACAGAGAAAATCTGAAATGTACCCCATTTATCTATGCATATAGAATGCTTTGGGGAAAAAAATAAAAAGAACTCTGACACAGAAAATTAGACCCAGATTTCCCAACTTGTGACTGGGAACAGTGTCATAAAGGACAAATCTAAAAATCAAAAAACCCAGCCTCACTAGCTTCTATAAAGTAATTGTCCGTAAAAACAAAAATGTTCTAGAGGAACATGCAAAGGACAAAAAAGATATAGTATTTCCTCACCTGGTTTTAGGTCTAAAAATCTTAGAAATAAGGTATCAAAAAAGGCTCCATTGCACCTAATGCTGGGCATTTCACAAGGACATGAGCTTTACATCAATCACACTTCGCTCATCTTTACCATTCCGAGAAACAATCTGTGATGAGTGTACTCAGATATTCAAGAGTCAAACAATTACCTGAAGCGAGCAGCTTATAAAGACAAGGGAAGGACTATGGTTTTTAATTATTTTCATCTACTTACAGTACCATTTTGCACAAATAAAACCTTTTCTCCTTTACACAGCGTTTTGAGTGGGACAAATTCTACTCTCTATAACCCACAACCAATTCGTGACCCCAGCAATGCATCCAAGGCAAAAAAGGAAGATTTAACTCTTTGAAGCATCTTGAAACTTATGACCTAGATTAGATCTTAGGAATGGAAAAGGTTAAGAACTTAGAAAAATCAGAGCAAACATTAAGCAAAATTTCAGAAGGGATGAATCAGTGCACTTCTATATCTGGTTATCCATGGCAACAAACACTTTCCATGAAACAATCAGAATATCTATGAAAACAATTCCAGATGACAAGTTCCACATCAAAGCTTAAACTAGATTATATACATACACATGCAGTAGTAGTTATATTAAAATGTTAGCCAAGAGCTGCAGCATTTTGACAAAATATCCAATATTTAAATTTTAGAAGAGATGTACAAATAGGCTTGTAAGTACAAGTATGTACACTTTATGTGTATATTATGAAATCTAACATTTCATGTAAAGACAAAATGCCTGACAGTTATAAGCATTTTATGTAGTACCCAAGCTTCATCTCAAAGGAACCTATTTCTAGTACATTTATTTCTACAACTGTACTGCCACTTGACGGAAAAAGTTTACTTCCTCTTAAGAAAAATTTTCTCAATCTTGTTTATTCCATGGGTGAGAAGCTGCATAAACTACAGCAATTTTTTTGCTGCTGGAGTATCTCAAAGGGACACACACACAGAGTCCCTACTCTCTACCAGTCTGCAGCCTGGTCTGTGCAACAAGGTCTTCAGCTGGCAACATTTCTTTCTTTTCAAGTACAAAAACCTACTATTAAGCAGGCTCCTAAGAAGGGGTTGGCAGTATAGATGCATATGAACAGGATCTTCATGGATTCTGCCAAATGGTAAGAACTGCAAAAGCCCTTTCTTTATTGCTGGTAGTAAAACCCCTTGATTTATTTTTTCATATGCACCCTTCCTTTCCATCTTGGTTGGGTTTATTCAGTCCCCAGGTTCTGTGTCCTTACTGCCCCTCACCACGGTCTTCCCACAGAATTACAAATCCTCTTCCTAAACACCACCAGCCACAATCAGGAGCAGGCCAGTATATCTGCTTTTACACTGTGCTCCCCTCAGAGGTCCATCCAGAATAAACATTCCCGTCTCCTATCAGAGAGCCTACTGGTCTTGCTAAAGTTACTTTTTTTTTTTTTAAAATCTAAAACCAGTTTCCCCTCACAGATATCATAAATAGCTCAAAGTAGTACCACCCTCTTGGTACTTCCCTGACTCAAATGTCATGTCACATCTAAGTGTCACTACGGCTACATAATGTTTGGTAAAAATGTTGATATCTCATGCTCCCACTCTACAGCTACCGAGATTAAGGTATTCCTTAGGAAGCTCTTGAACTCTGGTTAACTATGCCTTGAACATTAATTGCACGTTCATTTTGCCAGTTTCACAGAATATTCTTACAGTCACCCACACCATCATATAAGTAGACACAATTGTGCCTTTGGATCATTTAGCTAGAAACACAAACAGCTCTAAAAATTATCTAAATAGCTTTGCACTGAGTAAACTGAAGGACATGGCCTTCCCACTATCCAATATGTAATGCGATACTTCGGTACTGAAGATACATACTTTCAAAAAAAATTTACTGGTCTCCCTGAATGTAAACAACTCTCTGAGTCAACCTTGATAAAGTCCGGGATACATTCTTGAGGCAATCTTATCTAGAAACAAGACCATACAAAAGGGAAATCAGCCCTCTGATCCTGGTCTTCCCATTCTTTCCTCATTGAGGCACTGGTCACCAGACATGCCAATCTTATAAAGAGAGAAAGCAACAAACCAGCTGCCAAGGCCTTGCATGGTTGTTCCATCAGGTGTGAACAGTGGATTCACCAGCTGTGAGCACTACACGTAAATATCATACAACATTCTCTTTTGAGAAGTCCTTGATATCATTAATTAGGCATAGTCAATGCTGGATGGATTAACGTCCAAGGCAAACAGTCCCTTGTGGCTTATGGCCTGAAAGTACTGTGGCTCACTGATGTACACTATTCTGGGTGCCTGTGCATGAATATACTATGATGGTCCTTCATTTACTCATAGTTCTTCATTCATTCGTTTACAAATCAACTACCCATCCTCCATTCCAGAACCACATACCACCATTTTCCCTACTCATAAGAGTTATTCACGTGAAACAAGTGTCACCACCACAGAAAGGAGGACCAGCCTAATGCTTTCTTCAGCTATACCTAACATTTTCTCAACAATCCCAGTGGGATGCTGCAGAAGACAAGCTCTAGCCAAAACTCAGCTCAAAGCTTTCACTCATAAATATTAAATCTTCATGTCTAACATTTCAGAGTTTCTCATGAGTTTACAATGAGGTTCATGATACCACAAAGCTGTAACTTCCTTCTCACACCACACAAGGACCTATTTGGACACTCTTGTTCAAAAGTTTGCTATCTGGAAATGAGTATAGCATCACATCCTTTTCCAGAGGGTAGTCAGACTGAGAATGTAATTACAGAAGATAATTACTATTAAAAAGAAACTTTTAATATAATAACATTCTATTTAATATATTAAATATTATCTTAAATATAATATTACATAAATAGCCATAATTTGAAGATCAAAAATTTTGTACAGACCTACAGAAAATACAATATCCCTGCTTTGAAGAATTTAGCTTTTGAATAGGCATTATAATATAGTGTTTTGGTAAACATGTTCAGTGAACAATCCTTGCCTGTATTTATGGTCATATTGTTATTTTTGACCTATTTTTCTTCTGTATTCCAAAAAATGTATATTTGGGAGTTTCCTATAAATAGGTTCTTTTCTCACCTGCCACTGAAGTGTTAATGTTTTGGGTTACTTAATGCTGCTAGGTACTTCACACACACATTTAATGGTTAGAAACACTCTAGAAACAAACTTTCTTTGCATATGTAGCAAATGAATCATATGAACACCTTCTTCAGATAAATGCTTTCATTTGTATTCTGTCCTTACATCTAGTGCAATGTCTCCTTTTCAGAGGGACACACAGCACATGCAGTAAAAAGGCTGAGAAGTTCCCCTGTGTTTCATAGCTTATGTTCTACATAGAATGGCTGCAGTGTATCAGATGAAAGGCCTATGTAGCCTGATAAAGCTGCCTCCAACTCTAGCCAAAAGTGTTTGTTTTGAGAAAAGCAAGAAAAACTTCTGCTTAGACTATATTTCTCCCTAACTCTCTGCCACTAGTGTCCAACTATTTCTAGCTCAAGCATTTCCTGAAAAGGGGTGTTTTCTACTTGTAAAGTGATTCTCAGTTTTATCTCTGAACTTTTCCAGTCTCCTTTTGAACCCATGCAAACTTATAGCACCTGAAACATGATTTGGTAAGGGATTCCAAAGGAGCCCTACTTGTTCATCCTGGCAGTGCTCACCATTAATGAGAAGCTGTGTGCAGTGAGTCACAAAAATGGGTGTGTACATGAGGAATACTAACAACCATAGCAAAATCATGGACTGCACTGTAAGATTCAACCTCATAATTTAAGAAATATATGAAGTCTAGGCAGCAGCACCCTTATATCACAGAATGCCTCTTTGGAGGAATTTATAACTGCTTTCAAATTTCTTTTCAAAGAACATGATAAATTTCAACCTTTCCAGGCTAACAAAAAAACCCGTAGGGACTTGAAAGAATATATAGTTTCTTTGGTACTCAGCATAATAGCCATTGCAGAATTTTAACAGTTTGCATTTACTAATCATAACATTTTAAGATTAAGACATTTTGGCTAGCAGGAAATAACAGGTAAAATGAGAATGTCAAGGCTTAAGGAAAATCTTTATGATATGACGATATGTTGATATAAAAACTTTTCCAAAGCATCCTTCAGAGGGTGATAATATTTTGTGAGAATTATTTCTTAGGAGCTGGGGCAAGAGCAACTGAAATAAAAAGATTTTTAGAGCTATAAATATAATCATTGAACATTCCTTGCACAGTAAGAGAACGAACTTCAAAGCCTGCGTTCCAGATGTAATGAAGCTCAGAAAGGTCAGACATCAGACTAACTTAGCATTCCTATGAGTCTTGATGTTGATAATTCTTCAACATCAAGACAGTTATAGTTATGAAGTAACTAGTTACAGGGCTCAAAGCATTCATTCTGGAAGAACACTATCTTAGCTAAGAATGTAAAATTCTGAGATCCTGATTAGGAATCTAACAACCAAAGACAACTAGGCATGCCTTAGCAAGTGTGCAGTCCTCCTAACGCTACTATTGATTTATTTGATCAAATCAGTTAGTTACATTTTTCTCCTTCTGTTTATTAAAACGTAGCTTAGAATTATCCATTAAGACATAAAGTTCAAATAAACATATCCTCAGAAGAAAAGGAAAAGAGTAGGAGCCTCCCTAGTAATGTCAGTAGAAATACAGGATGCAGAGACTTGTTTTGGTATAGATTTCAGTGCTGCTTCTACAGCTTGGAAACAAACTAGACCTAGACACCTGGTAAATGGACTTTTTCTTTGCTTCTCCATCATATTGTCACTCCCGGTTGTTTCACTGCCTTCTTTGCGTTGATTCCAGATTTCCAAGAGGGTGTCTTTCAGCAATTTCCATGACATTCATGGAGTTTTACCCTTTTAGCTGTACCTCATATTTATCTTTCTCATCATGTCAGGAGAACAAGATGAAGGTATCTTTACAGAAAACGTGCAAGAGTTACTTTGGCTAGGGCTGAAACCTAGACAAGGTGTGGCAATGTCAGTGAAGAGCTCAGCTTTATTCTGATAGAAATTCTAAGTGTTATAAAATTACACATACACATCATATTATAGAAGGCATAAATGAATACAGCAGGAGCAAATTATTATTACCAAAAAGCATTTTGGAAAGCACTAATGAAGTTAATTGAAACTGAAGAATTAAACTGAATTGAAACTGAAGAATTAAAGCAGTAGTGATTTTCAAGACCTACATAGCTCTTCAATTCAAGCAATTACAAAGCACTTCATATACAAACATAGCACCATGTGTACTAAGTCCTGACAGCGGTTTACAATATAGGATGATGGCAGCTTTGCCCAAGAAATATTTTGGCCAGCAGTTTTCAGTATGGATCTTTTTTTAATTCATTATTAAAATCTTCATTTTATACAAGTACTCTTAAAGAGATAATACACCTTATTTAAATATTAGTAGTAACTCCAGCACATAAATACATTGAGTTAGTAATTTTAATATTAGAATTTTGTCACTGCAGTCAGCAACATCCAGATTATAAAAATATGTTAATAAAAGTGGAAAATAAATGTTTCTATTAACAATGAAAATATAATGTAATAAATGAAAATCTAATTATGAGATTCCTGCATGCTCCACAGACTCTAAATGCATTCTAACATTTATTTATTAAGTAAATTTATCCAACTATCTTCTCACCTAAGATAATCCTCTAGGGTTGTGTGCAATTAATAAGAAGATACAGGGATCTTAATTTCATCTAATTTAAGAACCCATTTGATGAACAGAATTGATCCCCTCTCTCCATTACCTACGAAGTTTAAGATGGATGACTAATATCAGACAGCATTAATCTCACCTCCAAATGAATTCTAAAATGTACTACAATTAAGAAGAATAAAGAAAATAGGGATAAAAGAGATTCAAATTATAATGATTATGGAGAGACTAAAACAAGTCTCCAAATTGTATCCACGGCTTGCAGCTGACTGGAAAGAAAAACATTAGATTTGTAAACACAAACATGCAGAGAACTTTTTGCATACTTCTCTTAATCTATGAAGCATAGACAAATGCTATCAAGAAACGTCAATTATTTTGTATTTTATATGAGAAAGGCATTTCTAAATACAAACACCAGAAATATTTCTAAAGGTATTTTCACCTGTAGCAGATTATCCATTACAAATTTAATAACCTTAAATAACTGAGCTATGTACATCAATCCAGAAATGTTTAAATAATAATACTAATACAAAATACTTTGAAATCTTTATAGAACAAACCTAAGGCTCTAAATCATTTATTAGTCATCATCCTGACAACTACAAAAACTTTGCTTAAAATTCATAATCTCTGCATATTCAAATAAGAAAAAAAAAGGTACATACTTAAAAATATCCTATTACCTCATGGACAGAGGCAGGAATTTAAACTTCTCACTAGCTTGTACAAAACTGAAGATTTTTATGAATAGTGTGCCCTGCAAAGTTGAAGGAACAGCATTGCCGTAAAACAATTTCCTTGAATACTCTTTTTCTGTTTACTGCATACCTATTTTGTTTCTCTGCATTATTCCACGTTTCTCACTTTGTCATTACAAAGACAGGAAAAGAAAAATCACCTCAAGTACATCATGTGAGCAGCAATCAGCTGTAACAGAGCACAATTTATTTTTTGTCACTATGAAAAAAAAGTTTTTGTAAAATTGCACTATGAATTTCCTTTGTGTTCCAAATAATTCTAGAATTTTTAAACCTGTTTCCACTGATAGAGCTGAGTCCTGGAAAAAGACATTATACTGCTTTCAAAGGAAGTTTGAAGGAGGTCAGCAATCAAAGGCAAGGGATGGTTCTTGCAGAGATCCTCTGAGGTGCAGTGCTCTAGTATGAGTTCATTCCATATTAGACCTCAGAGTGAACTTTTCTCAAAGAAACCATTTCAGTTTGATGCTGCACTTTATATGAAACTAGAAAATTCAGCCATCAGAAAAAAACCCAAGAGCAAACCACAATACAATTCTACTTTTTCGGTGGTGGTGTTTTGGTGGGTTGGACGTTTTTTCTTTTGGCAAGGAGAAGTAACAGGTTAACAGTCAACAGTTTGAAAATAACACTCCAGGAATATCCAAAAGATGGAAAAGCTGGAATATAGCAAGCATCTACACTTAACTGTATAGATGATGGAGCTGTTATAGAATTACTCTCCTCATTCAGCCCCTAGACACTGTCAATTGAAGTAATACAGCTTTGAAATTAGAAAATAGTCTTAAGTCACATTATCAACAACAAAGTAAAAATGTTTTCCTTTGGTCATAATTTTTTAGAACATGTATGACATAGACAAGAGTCTAATCCAAAATATCAAATAATTTAAGGGTTTCTTCATTGTCATGGGTAAATGAAACAGGGATTTTCACAAAGAATTTACAGGTGTATAATAGCAAAGCGAGAAACAAAACTTACATCTTAATATCACAGTGATCTACTCTAAGGTTGAAACAGCGGATCTTTTCTCTATAGAACTCTTTCATGAATATTATCACTTTGGTATTTTCTTGGCATTTGCAAATAGCTGTTCACAGAAAGCTATCACAAACATCGCTTAAAAAAAAAAGAAAATAACTGCACTTGACTAGAAAATTGGGTATTAGTTACACTTCTGATCACAAGATTTGCCAGGGGCTTTATTTAACCACCATTCAGGCCAGTCAACATTCCACATACTTCTGAAGCTTTCAAATATGTTTGTTTAGACAGATTATGATACCAGTGGTAACTACGATGAGTCACCTTGTTTTCACTAAAGTAAAACAAGCTGTTATAATCACTTAAATATAGAACTGGACAACACAGGTATTCCTTTTTCATCTTGGGGGTTTCCAGTGATACTAGAAAATTTCTTTGTTCCACAAAACTGTCACATGTCAGTCCACAGTAAATGCAGAATTTGGGGTCTTTTAAGTTAAGGTATTTATACTATCTCAACATGCCAGTTAGTTACTTTGCAGTTCACTTAGGTAAATGATTTGGAATGTGGAGAAAGTCATGGTCTTGACACCTGTAGTGTGGTTAGAAGTGAGGTAGTTTTAAAGAGAGATGCCTACATTTTAAAAAAGGGTAGTATGGTTTTCGATGTTCCCAAGCAGAAGATAATCTTCTAACAAGAACAATCGACTTCTTAGAACTCAAAAAACCAGTATTAATCAACTTATTAATTTATTTAACATGAGGAAAGGAAAGTTTTACTTACTTGAAGTTCTGATCACTAGAAAAAGCTACAAGAGCACAGAAATGTAAGTGTATCAAACAAGATTCCTATGCTTCTGATTGCAGGGGAACTTCCCTCCTCAAAATAAAGCAACAATATGAAAAAATGACACATTGTATGAGTGGGAATACAGCTGAACAGAAAAGTATTTTCTCCATGGTTCTTAAGTTTAAAAATAAATACAGAAGAATTGTAAAGTTGGTATTTTTGTTAAATGAAAGTGCATACTCAAATTATCATACGCAAGACCTATTTTTAGGAGAAGTTTCCAGTTATATATAAAATCTCCACAACTTAGTAGATCTTACCACAGTGGAAGGTAGGAGTCTCATCAGAAAGAAACACATGTTGACTCACATTAGCATTTTATTTTGACTCGGGAGATTGGTTTTGAACCAAATTTCCTGGTTGTCCCCACTTAACTGGCTTTGATTTCCACATTGTGGAGCTATCATCTCAGAGTTTGCAGACTCAAATCCTTTTTGAGAATCCAACAACCCCCACAATGTGCTCTAATAACTAAAAGGCCTTCAGCACCCTTGGGCCCATTCAGCCTGAACTAGAACGATGTATTGGGTCTGACTGAGGTAGAGTTCAGCAGCCTTCCCAGTGCTGTGCTTTGCATTGGGAGCTGGAAGGGTGTTGATAACACAGCAGTGTTTTGGCTACGCTGAGCAGCACTGTCCCTCTAACATTCCTTCCCTCATCAAGGGGTTGGGAGTGGGCAAGATCCTGGGAGGGGACACAACCAGGTCAGCTGACCCAAGTTAACCAAAGGGATATTCCATACCATATGACATCAGCTCAGATATATAAGCTAAGGGAGAGACGAGGAACAGGGGGGCATCCATTATTCTGTAACGTTTGCCTTTCAGAGCAACCACTACGCGTGCTGAGGCCCTGCTTCCCAGGAAGTGTCTGAACATCGCTCGCTGATGGGAAGTAGAGATTGACCTTTTTTTGCCTTTTTGCTTATGCATGCGCAGATCTTTGCTTGTTTCTTTCTGTCACTTTAATAAACTGCCTTATAGTGCATTTTTTTCCATCTTATTAATAAACTACTTATTTTTCCACCTTATTCTCGCCCCTGTCCCACTGGGAAAGGGGGTGATAGAGCGGCTTGGTAGGCACCTGGCATCCAGCCAAGGTCAAACCACTACAAACTAATATGAAGTAAAACCTTTGAATTTCAATGTGGATATCAAGTCCTCTGACCCATCTCATTTGCTCTAGAATTACCCCTGTTGTTTCTCATCACTAGACAGCAATGACATTTCTTCAGTCCTTAGGCAATGCTATTTCTTCAGTAGTATCACCACTGCAATTTAGGAGTTATGTATAAAAATTAAAAGTTTTAATGAATTTGTTTCTATACTTAAGTTAACAACATTTTAACTGATTAGTACTTGTAATTAAAAAATATTTAGAGCAAAGAAGGTTCATCTAAGTACTTCCTCTGAGTAGATGATTAGGTAGCACAGCCAGTTAATAAACTCATCTTTTCATTTTAGAAAAAATATATATGTATTAAACAATGAATTAAATCCAAAATTAAGGACACATGACAAACTTAGCCTGAATAACTTTGATTACTGTCCATAGTTTTACATTACCTCACAGTTTATCACAGCTAATGTTCTAAGTTTACAAAAATAAAGGAAAAGGTGTTAAGGAACAGGAAAGACAGACTGCTTGTAAACAGGCAGAAAATTAACCGTAGTTTCTTTCTCCGTATGAATAGAACTGTATATTTGTATAGACAATATATTTTACACATGGAACATGAAAGACTGAGGAGAGACAGTAGTAAGAAAAGAAGCATGAGAAGCATGTAGGAAGCATAACTGTTCATGATTACTGCTCTCTATCCAAACTTTATAAAAACTATTAATTGAAGTCATCATACAAGGTGATTTTCTTTCAACAAAAGAAAAAAAACCACAAACAGGTTCAGAGTCTGGCCACTGCTACTGGACAGTATGAAATCCACATTGTTTCTATGAGATGAATAATTATGTTTGCTTGTCTCTACAGGATTGCAAGACAAGAATCAAAATTTCATATTGTTACTGCATTGATAATGGGAAAAATATACTACAAGAATTAAGTCTATAACTTCATTTAAACAGAGTTTGTAATTCAATTTGTTCTTTATAAGCAGAAAGCTAATCACTCTTCCTACCTAAACCTCCTAGATATAAATATAGTTATACCTTTAGATTTTTTATATGCATTTTAAAGACACTTACTGTTCTAAGAGTTGATCGTATTTTCTTAACGAATCCTTTTCAGCAATAACTGCTCTTTCTTTTTCAGCAACAGCATTATCCCTTGCTTCTCTCAAATTTCTGAAGGAAACAAAAATTATTCCATTAAAAATCTGTTAGGAAAAAAACTGTTTTGCTTCATAATTACTTCTCTCTGATCTGAGCTTCAATACTACCTTCTTCAACTCTCACAGAATGACAGAAGCATCTATCTATTCACCTATTTATTACAGAGGCTTTACTTCAGGTGACTTTCATATATACCAACAAAGCTGCCAGTTCTGAAATTCTAAAACACAATTATCAAATCACCTATTTGTATGTAGAAACACATAACTCTAATGAATCTAGAATACTAGAACTAAAAATTACTTATTTTTTGCAGTAATTAAATAAATTCCACTAATTTTGCTTGGTACTTCACTAATAACTACAGGAATGCTGTCCATCTAGCAGAGATGATTCTCAACTTTTACGATAGAGTACAAAAAGATTAGTTAGGCATAGAAATCCTACTTCCACATACAACTAATTGTCTGGTTACTCTGATATATAAGTTATTGCATATCAGTGGTATTTCCTTCCGGGTTCTATTGCTGGCAACAATTTTTGATCTGCATAGAACCATAAAATAACATTTTATTGCAATCGATACTTTTTCTTTTTTTTAACCAAGGATCAGTCAAGATGTTCAAACTACCTCAATTATTATTTCACTGACACAAATGAGATTAGCATGATATTAAGAATAATACATACAGTATTTGTGTTAAAAATTGGGATTAAAGCTATTAATAGACTGTTATGCTGCAGGCAGACTACAGATTAATACTGGAGTAAACTGTACTAAGGGGGAGCATCGCTTAGATACTGTATTTGAGCTCTACGTCCAATATTTAGTGTAACACAGCACCAGCCAATTTGCCAGAGGTAACAGTGGTTGTTGAGGATCAGACATCTGTGTTATGACTGTTTTTATGGATTTTACTTTACTCGTGGTTTGCTTCTGTGATGAACATTCACTAGCATGTGGAATGCAAATTCACTAGCAATTTAGAATCATATTAAATGATCTTAAAGATTCCTTTCAATTTTGTTTTATCTAAAAGGAATCCTGTTCATATGATAAAAACATGAGCAAATCCAAGCACAGCTGCAAGGCAAGCTAAAACCATGGCTAGCAGCCATGACTAGGGGGTTTCACTGCAACACCACATTCTTCATCTGAACTAAACTGCTAATATAGATGCAACCAAGATCTTCACACTGAAGTTGTTTCTTTCCCTCTCCCCACAGCAACGTTCTGACTTAAGGCAAAGTGAAATTGTAGTCTCAGGCAAGTTTTGAAGAAAATAAAAAAACTCAAGATATAATGGAAATTAGAAAATTATTTAGCCCATGTAAATGATATCCTAGGTCATTTTAACCACACTAACAGTATATAATTTTTGTTTAAAAGACTACTTTCTAGTCGAAATGTTATCAATGGCACTTTTCTGAACACAAAGTAATTCATAAGAACAGGAAATAGTTGCTTAGAAAAAATCAGCATCAGAATTATGTAGCAGGTAACTGGCTATTAGAGAAAGATAACAAAATTTTCTTTAAAAATTGAGTTACTAGACTACAGAATTAAGTGCAGAAATTCAGGGACTGACCTTAAGATTAGATTCTTTAAAACTGACTCATACTAGAATATGGGAACATGGCAATAAGTTTTGTTAACAGCACTAAGATCAAGTATATTATGTCTTAGAGTAGGAGTCCATGCTGTATTCTTGACTAGAGTAGTGGAAGTGGGATAAAAATTTAATGGTAGGACATATACAGAGATTCATTTAGAGAATAAACTATTTTGCTTAGCTGAACAACTAATGTATTGAAAATGCAACAGGAAGAAAAAGGACACAAGCGAGGTACTATTCAACCAACAAGACGACAATCACAGATGTGATGCAACTTCTGCTGAAATGCTTTCTACAGAGCCAGGAAACAGCAGTGATACCACCAGTTTTCAGTTGTGTGACTGCCATTTCAAAGGAGGTAAAGCCCCTATGCAATGGCTGCATGTGGGGGCCATATGGACCATCAGGTATCTATCTAGCCAGCCTATCACACAACTCAAAGTACCCTTCTAAAATGGGACAGAAATACTAACTAGAGATTCAAGAATGGGTGTGTGGGCGGAAAAAAGCTGGAAAGAGGATAAGGGAGGTAGAAGCTCATGGGCATCTTTATTAGATTTTGCAAAACAAACCTTTTGGCATCTACCATTTTTACACTTTGTCACATCCCTAAACTACTCTAGAATGCACAAACTGGATTCCAATCGGATTCAACCAAGTCAGCAAAGGTGCTCAGGAAAAGCATCTCACATGCTCGAAACTACTAAATTTTGCTTCAGCTATGGGAACAGACTACAGCTAATCCAATGTCAAACCTCTTGCAGACATTCACATGCCCTGTGAATTCACTCATGCTTACTAATGCAAACATAGCCCATGCTTACAACAACCAAACAAGTGAAACTGATGCCAAAAAATTAGGCATGAAAGCATCACCCTTTTATTGGTGGCACCCTCCCATTTTAGTTTCTTGAACTGACTCATCCAAGTGTAAAATAAGCACCAATAAATTCAAGGGAACTATCAGGCACATCAGGCTTACCAAAGTGGCAAAGAATATGAGCAACTGAATATTCGATTAGCTTAGCTGTAATACCATTCCGTGCTTTGAGCCTGAAGATGAAACCAGCATCTTCACTTTATTTTCAGTCACAACCAGCATCTCATCACATTACACAAATTCACTGCAAATTGCTTTGCTCACAATTTGAGGTTCCATTTGTCTTGCCATTGAAGACAATGGTGGAATTCTTATGGTGGAATTTTTCAGTATTTTATAGAAAGAACATATGCTAAAAAGCCTTTTTTTTTTTTTCTTGCAAAACATGTAGGCAAATCTAAGGGATTTACATTTCAGAAGTAATTATTTCAAAATGAGGACCAAAACTTCTGCAAATCGATTCCAGATACAAATGAAATATCTTTCAGTAGCTTTCTCAATGATATACAGACTCTTGTCCAATCTCCACAAATAGTGCATGTTTAAATTCATACTTTGTAATTCAAAATAGATTTGCATACAGGAAGCGGTGTGGATGTATATGCATGTGCATGTATTTTACTCACACTTGCAAAACTACACAATGATGTAACTGTTTGTTAATTAGAACCTTTCAGTTGACTGGAAGACAGATAGCAGAAATCATGTTCTTTTTCCACTCTTCACAGCAGTAACAAAACTACCTATTAGTGGAACAGATGCTAATGGCACAAATATGTTTTTACTGTCATTTCCTTCTCCACATGAGACTTTCAGGACATCTACAGTGAAGTTATAATGAATTATTAAGCACTCTTCCCATTTTAAAGGAATAAAACAGGCAAAAAACAAGCTAAAAAGGAAATTCAGTGCCAAAGGTGCAAATCCCTAAAACCCTAAAGGCTTATGTATGTGCATGTAATTCCACAGTATTCAACCAGATGACACACAAACAAAACTCAGCATGCAGGTCTTTGCAGGACTAGAATCTTCTTCTCAAGAGAATTTTACAACAATTTACAGGAAATCAATGCTGGTTTTGAATCACAATGCTTCAAAAAATCTCAATTAGATTTATTTCACAAAGGCCTAAGTCTTATCTCTTTCAAGTTTTTTCTGCCTTACTTTCTGCATCTTCTGTTCTGGATTCCTGGCACAGTTTCCAGATTGCCCCTACAGCATGACAGGTAAACTAAGACATTCTGTATTAATTAACTAACACTATACATCTGACACTATACAAACTTCAAACCACCAATTTTTATGTAGAATATAAATTTTAATAATCCTTTTCAACTGATAATGTTGGATGTCCACAATTTAATAATAAATATAACAACACATACTTACCGTAGAAGTAAAATTTCATTTTAGTTTTTACAAGATTCCCATCAGTTTTACAACTGGACTTAAATTCTTATATTTTGAACACCTCTCAAAGAGTCAGTCACTTAGAATTATACCTAAGCACAAAACTGCTTGGTCATTTCTTCCCCAATTAGGTTATTGCCTACACCTTACCTACCTGTTTTCACGTTCGTACATCTCTTTTGAAGTGCTTCTTAGTTGCTCAATTTCTTGATTTGTTTTCAACCTGATCTGTTCCAACTCTTCATGGAGTCTCTTTTCATATTCTGTTTTATAGTGATCCCTGTAAATAAATATATTGCACTGGTCAAAATATCAAAACTTCAGGTACAGCTTTACAAGAGCAGAGTTCTTCTTGATTTTACATTTTATTTCAATCTTTACTCATTTACCTCTCATTGACTTGAAATACATATCAGCCTATGATGTTACCTAAATTAAATTAAAATCAGGAATAAATAATATTTAACTGGGAATAAATATTTTCTGCATATAGCTTTATTTTTCAAAAGTAATTTAATATTGATTGATCACATAACATTAAGCTTAACATTCTTCCAGAAATTCTTTGTCAGCCTCTACTTAAGTGCTTATATTAAGTAACCACTTAACTCTTCACTTTCCTCTTCATTGCTGGGTAAGGATTGATTAACTTACTGACTTGCAATGCTGCCATGCCACTACAACACTCCTTTGTGTACTATTTGTGCCTCATATGAGGGAAGAAACATCACAAGAAACATTCAAGAATAAATGCAGTGGAGATTTGTAAAGTCAAAAAACCCCAAGATTTGGGAATTTATCCTGTCAATGTGATATATAAATTATCTAAAACACATACTTAACTTTTTAAGCAAGAGATATCAGGATAAAAGAATTTCATTTCAGAGAAATATTGACGTCTTTTTGTAACTTTGGAAACTCATGATAGATTGTGGGGAATCCCATAAAGAATCTCTCCTACAAAAATATAAAAACAGGCTTATGTTGTAAGTACTTAACGGTTAAGGAATGTCAAAATTTTATAGCATCTAGTTAATGTTTATGAATAATCAATCAGTAAAGAAGCAAGTGGTAGAAATCACAGGTTTGGAAATAAAAGCATACTATGAAGATATGTGCATTTACAGCAGTAAAAGGTTTTAGATTTCTATTGATTTCCAATCGTGTGATAGCCCATAATTTTTAAAAATCAGTACTTGAGCTGGTCAAAAACTCCTTCACATTAACTAAACTCCCCAAAATATTAAAATTTCAGAATGCTTGCTGTCCAGGTTTTTCTGTTTTCTTTCTATTGAGACACTGAATTTCAGTTGACCCTTCAAGGTAAAAGTAAATTTATCTCCTCTCCTTCCTCAACTGTGCCACAGTACAGCAAATACTGTATGAAGACCTTTTACAAAAGAAACAGATTTATCATGAAAAAAACCAACCAAACAAAAAGAATGCAAGGTCCCCATTAGAAATTTTTTGTGTTCATCACATGGCTCAATATGAAGGAAAAAAAAAGAAAAGAATGTTGATGATCAGAACATCAGGATACAATTCTTACGTGCAGGATCAAAAAGCATTACCATTTCCTTGGTTCTTAGACAATTTGCTATTAACATTAGTACTTGTCAAAAAAAACAAAAAAATTCTGACATTGCAGAAATTACACCTTCCCTCCCACGGCAAGACTGCTGAAAGTCAGGAAGGTTCACTGAAAAAATTAGAAGTATATGGAAAAGTCTTGAACACTCAGAGTGATGTCATCAGAAGACAGTTCAAAGTGATGCTTATCTTTATGAGGACTAAAATAAACAAATGGCATAGCAAAGGGCATGTTCTGAGTCTACAGCTTGACCGCCCTGTCAATGCATTTGAATAAACACCAACTGAGTTGCTGCTGAAACAAAGGATCATCACTTAGAATCAGAGAGTCAACACAGTATGGTTCGGCTTGGAAGGGACCCTAAAGATCACCTAGTTCCAATTTCCCTGCCATGGGCAGGAAGACCTTCCACTAGACCCACTGGTCTTGACCACCTTCCAGGCATGGGGCATCCACAACATCTCTAGACAACCTGTTTAGTGTCTCACCACGTACACAGTAAGGAATTTCTTCCTAATACCAAATCTAAACCTGCCCTCTTTTAGTCTGAAGCCATTCCCTCTTGTCCTATAACCACATGCGCCCTTGTAAAATGTCCCTTTGCAATTTTTATTCCTGGCCTCTTTTGCTTAAACAGCAATTAAAAATGTTTTTGCCTCATCAAGTTGTGTTTTCTTAAGGCTGAGCTTCTTTCAAGGGCTATCCTATTATGAATGAGGATTTATACTGTGAATAAACTAAATGTGATCTGAGTATTGCAATGCAATTATGGATTGTGTTGTAAGATTAAACATATAGAGGGAGATTGTTTTTGTTGGTCTGTGCTTACACATGGGATTCCCAAGAACTGTAGCTATGAGCTGGTACCATTTGTCTTGCCACAATCTCAAACTATTTCAAAGTGTATCTTTTTAAAAATTTGACAGGTTAATCCCTCAGTTTCCCCGAAGTCTGTAATTTTTTAACAGCAGTACCCCAATGCCAGAAGTTCTGACATTGATCAGAAGGTGACTTATTCTTTATTTCTAAAAATAGATACTTGGGCTTGTTTTAGTCATCTTCATTCCTGAATTACATAGCCCAAAGAGATCCAGATGTGAACCAAGCATTAAAAAGCCTCAAGTTCTTCAAAAGGTAGCAAATAGAGATTTATTACTGAAACTGATGTCACCTCCATGAATTACTGAGGACTACAGAATATCCATTAGCTGGTACAGTTTTCTCCTGCTCTACTTTTGTACCTCTCTAATTTATCTGTCAAATAAATAGGATTTTAGGGGGAAGACTGCTCAGACTTACATGATTTCTTAAAACACCATTTCAAAGTAAGACTTAGAAATTTATTGAAAATACAGAAGATCCAGTGAACATAGTTCTCAGATATAAATATGCAAAACAAATTTAAAAGCTTTGAGTGACTGCATTGAAAGGAGAAATAGTATTTAACACTTTTCTGATATGGGCTGGAGCTCCACAGCTCATTATTTCAGGAATGCCCTTCTATTTTCATGTAGATAACAATTTGTATTTTAGTTGTCTATAAGGAAAGTCATATTAGCATACTTCTTCTTAGTTATACAAGGACATAAGATTTATAGATACTGCTTTCAGTTCCATCTTGATTCAGACAGAAGGAAGCAACTGAAGAGAAGCTGAACCTACCTCAAACTCTAAGCTTAATAATTCAATCCACAATTGTTTTTTTAAATACACTACTAACCAAAAAATAGGTTTATGTTCATTAATGAACTACTTATAAGCAAACATTTGATGTAATTTTGAGATATACACCGGGGAAAAAAAAAGTTTTTCTCTTTTATAATTAACTGTGTAAACCTAAGAGAATACCTGTCACAAATTTTCAATGCTGAAAGTTTACTTTCACTACTAGGGTCTTGTATCAAAGGTTTAAAAAAATTTTCCTGATACATATTATGACCCAAGAAAAGTGTTCTGCTTCTATTACATAAATATGGACTACTTTCTAAAAAATAAAATTAATTAAACAGGATTTGTGCAAGAAACGAGAAAACAGTTAACCTGTCTACTGACAGAAGTGAACACAAAATAACTTGCCTGGATGCAACATATTTTTCATACATTTCTTCCCTAGCTTTTTTGGCATCCTCTAGTTGAATCTGGAGTCTTTCAAGACGATCTTCTTCATGTGCACAGCGAACACTAAGCTCCATGTTCTGGCGATTAAGATAATCTTTATCTTTTTGCAACAAGTTGAGGGATTGTTGCATTGTTGCCAGCTATAAAAGGTATTAAAAAGAAGAGTTTAACACAAATTTCAAGATAAGTATTTAACCTATGTACACATATTTGCAATTTCATTTTACCTCTCTTCTGTGAAATTGCCTGAACCAAAAAACTCTATTTACATTTAAGTTTAAATTGATGAAGTTTTAAGCTGAAAAAAGATTTTAGTAACAGTGTAATTCTATGAGTTTTCATTACTTATTTCTGGTAGTTGGCATCTGAAAAAACAGGTAAGATGTCCTTTCATCTACCTCAATATCTAAATAGTACTGAAGTATTGAATAGCAACAGTACTGAATAGTGCTATGTCTGAAATACTGATGTAGAATCTCTGTGGCAATCTGTCGTACTTACTACAACATTCTCAGAAACAGAAGTGAAAAGTTTAAGGGCCCAGGATGATTACTATTCTGTAAAGAAATGGCAAAATAGCTAGTTCTGGGCTGAAGTACAGCATGAATGTTGTGGACAAGGTGATGCTCCAGGCCTGCACCAAGGGCAAAGAGCTGCTGCTGCTGCTACAGAACGCTGAACTGAAGCCAAAGCAGAAACAAGAGTATCTTGTGAGCAGCCTTCCTAGTCCCCAGATCAGCCATATTTACTAGACCAAGAAAGTAGTGTGAGAGAGAACAGTTTCCATCTATTCAAGGTGGACAGAGAACAGCCAAAGAGCATAATGGCCCTGTTGCAGGGCGGCCCAACTACATACTCATGATAACAAAACACAGTTTCATCCCCTTAAATAATTTTGCCATTTAAGCTCCTGAGGATGTCACATGCCAAGTTCAAAGAAACGTAAATTAATAACTTATCAGAAATATGTCTCCTAAAGCTATAAAGACATCAGGTACATGGCGTAGATAGAATTCAACCTAAGTCCTAGAAGGACTAAAGGTTACTTAAGGAAGATACTAGAGTGAAAGACATGGAGCAACTAGTTAAACAGAAGAAAATTCATACAAAATCAGTGTTCTTAGAGGCATGCTTCTCTCCTTCAGCCCACTTGCTGAGCACCATAATCAGGGTGACCTATAAATGCCTGTCCTATACTCTACTTTATTTAAGAAAAAAATGTAACTGTGCTCTCTCTCCAAGTAACAGGTTATATGCACATCCATAGTGAACAGACATCATGGACTAGTACATGAAGAAAGCAAGCAGTAACTGCTCCTGTAAATACTCCTCCTCGGGAGCAAATACTGTGTAAAAAATTCCAGTTGGATGCTCTTCCAATCCAGGACTTGACGTTGTGTCAGTAAACACAAAAACCAGCACGGACCTTCCAGGAGATTCAAGTAATCACACAGTTTGAAGTGGTATTTTAATTTAAAGCAGTGGTAGTTTTACTCACTCTCTGATTAATTTAGTACGAAGTTCATGAAAAAAGCCATTGTTGCTGCTATACTGCAGTAGTCGATGCGTACATACAAACTTGATGCACAGGACAATGCTTTTTTGGCCATTGTTTTATGCTGAGAACAAATTTGCCTTTTGATGTCCTCTTACAGTACTAGAACTGAGGAATAAAGAGACTAACAAAGCCTTCAGACTGATACCAAAGAGGTATTTTCTAACAGAAACTCTGTTTTTTCCCTAATGTTTCTGACAATCTGTACAGCTACCTGTAAAATTAGGCAGAGCAATGCTATCTTTAAAGGGGAAGTTATAGACACTATTTTATCTGTAACGTTGTTATACAGAGGCACTAAGGAACACAATCTCCCCTGGATGCTCTCAGGAGTAATGTCTCATTTACTCAGGTGCTAAAGTGTTAACACACAAAGATCTTCCATATCATTCTTGCCCGAACCAGTACAGAAGTCAAGAACAACTCTCTCATGCAGTGCCTTTCAAATTATATTAAAAAATAATTTCACAACAGTAAATCAATTATTTCCTCTATTTCTTTTGGTGCTTCCTGGAATAATTTCTGTACGGAAGCGCAGCTTAAAAATAGTCTTACTTTTGCATTATAATTGCACTGAGCTACAAAAGATTTGATAATTAGTCAATGATAATATAAACTGAAAAGGTTTCTTTCCTTCTTGGAATTCAGTAAAAGTCTCTCTGAAAAGCTGTTGCAAAATTACACATACATCAGACAATCACTTAGCAATTCCAATAGTTTTGGATGATTCTATCCTAATTAGCTAGCTTAAGGTGAAAAATTAATCTGAATCGAAAGACTTTCCCAGACTAATGGAGACATATTAGAGAAAAACAATCCATCACCCTGGTAGACAGTCCTGCCCAAAAGGGAGGCAGTCCTAGAATTCCTCTTATCAATATGTAGTATCAGAGAAAGAAGAAGTCTAGAATAGCAGTCTGAAGTGACACAAGAATTAACTTCTGTAAAAGCAAACTGAAGGAAACATTATTTTACTGGAGAGTTACAAAGAAGAAAAACTATGTATTCTATTGATGTCTAGAGAAAACATACACAAAAAAACTTGCCATCCAGTAGCTCTGCCCTACTGTCACTATTCATCAGAAAGAACTAAAGCAAGTTATAACTAATTCCACACCTTTTGAGGGATAGAGCATTGAGCTGGTTTGGGTCAGGATAGAGTTAATTTTCTTCAGAGTAGCTAATAAGGGGCTAAGTTTTAGATCCATGCTGAAAACAGTGCTGATAACACAGTGATGTTTTAGCTTTTAGTGAGCAGAGCTTATACAAGGGTCAAGGCCTTTTCTCCTTCTCATCCCACCCCACCAGTGAGGAGGCTGGGGGTGCACACAAGTTGGAAGGGGACACAGCTGGGACAGCTGGCCCCAAGTGACCAAAGGGATATCCCACACCATACGGTGTCATGCTCAGTATATAAAGCTGAGGGAAGAAGGAAGAATAGGGGGACATTCGGAGTGATGGTGTTTGTCTTTCCAAGTCACCACCACACATGATGGGGCTCTGCTTCCCTAGCTGAACACCCGCCTGCCCATGGGAAGTGGCGAATGAATTCCTTGTCTTGCTTTGCTTGTGTGTGCAGCTTTTGCTTTGCCTATTGAACTGTCTTTATCTCAACCCACGTGTTTTCTTGACTTTTACTCTTCTGATTCTTTCCTCCATCCCACTGGGATGGGCAAACAGCTGTGTGGGGCTTAGTTGCCAGCTGGGGTTACACCATGTCAAGCATACTCACAGTATTCATCCTCCACTGGTAAATTTTCCCCTGGGAACTCCCAGGTTCCTGATCTTATTGGCAGAGTTCATTCAGTCTGTCTTTGCTTCAGCCTCCTAAGTCAGAGACCTAGGAAAATGGCGTGCATGTAACGCCTAGGGAAAATGGGAAGCACTTGACCAGTGTTGAGTGAGGCTGAGCCTATGTTGCTGTGAGGTTGACCAGCTGTTTGAAAGATCACAGCAAGTGATCAAGGCTTCTGATGACCAGAATCCTCCTTCAAGGAAGAGCACTCAGTTGGGTTGGTAAATCTAATCTCAGTCTCTGCAAGAATTATGAAGCAAATCCTCCTGCAAGCTACATCCATGCATACAGAGGAAAAGGTGACTGGAAACAACTAGCATGAATTTACCGATGCCAAACCTAGCAAACTTGACAAAAATGTCGGCTCTATGGATAAGGGAATCACTGTCCTTGTCATTTACTTGAACTTTTGGATGGCTTTCAGCCATCTCCCATAACATCTCTATGGAAAAATTGGCAAAATACGGATCAGATTGACAAACATCAGTTGAACAAAGTGAACACGGGACAGAAGCGTGCCCTGACAACAAAGAAGGCCAGGTGTCTACAAGGCTGTATCAGCAACAATGCAGACACTGGGTTGAAAAAAATGATTTTATCCTGTGTTCCATGTTTGTGAGACTATATTTGGAGGGCTATGTCCCATTCAGAGCTCCTAAAGACATGCATTAATATACTGAAGCAAGACCAGAAGAGCTCTACCAAGATGGTCATGAACTGAAGCACATGATGTACAAGGGGTTAAGAGAAATACTTGGTGCTTTTTTTCAGCCTTCAGAAAAGAAATCTGGTTGGGGAAAATGTTACTGTTATCTTCACCTATCCAAGTGGAACACATAAAAAGAGCCAGATTCTTGGCACTACATAGCGACAGGACAAGATGCAAGAGAAAAAAGCTGCAACAACTCTGGTTAGTTTTTACTAAAGCATTTTCACAAGAGGGTGGACAAATACTGGAACAGATTGTCCAAAAGGCTGTGGAATCTCCATCCTTGGAGATATTAAAAACTTGACAAACCTCTAAGCAACTTGACCTGATATTGCTCTGCATTGCATGGGAGGGTTGGAGCAGCTGGTCTCTTGAGACCATTCTAATTAAATTATTCCATGATCCTGACAAACTTGATTAGACATAGAATCAAATTCCTGAGGTGAAGAAATAGACAATTACTAAAGTAAGAACTTTACATTTACCTCTTTCGCTAAGTCATTTCTTTCTTTAGTTTGTGCTTTGTATGACACCTCTAATATTTCATATTTTCTTCTGAGTTCTGACAATTCATGCTCAAATATATCACGTTCACTGTGAAAGCAAAATCAAACTATTAGATGCATAAAATGTAATGAACAAGATTCCTGTTCGTTTTTAATTTCTCAGCCTTCTTCCAGTTAATGACACTGACTTCTTCCAACAAGTCACTCACAGAACGACTGGTGATAATCTTACCTTTTACAGTTATTAATATCTGCAACAGTATGTTATTATATGCAACAACTGAGGATTATTTAAATGCTTAGAAACAAAGAAAATTCTACTATAATCTTAAAACTCCCATCCTAAATTATTTCATTCTCCTGTGATTATTATTCTTTAGTATAACTTTGGGCTATACATTTCTCGTCTTAGCAATGAACTGTAGGTACCCTCATACATTGTTTTAGCTTTATCAAGCTTCTGATGCTATTTCCCCATGACACTCTCTTAAATCTTTTGCAGACTGGCACGTGCCATGAAAAGTGCCATGGAACTGCCATGGAAGTGCCATGAAAAAGTGCCATGAAAAAGTGAAGCAACTTCATTCCCATCTTCCTAATAGAGCAGAAAGCAATGTATACTTGTTCTCAGTAGGTATTCTCTCCTGTATATAGTACCTTGATACCAGAGTGAGTTGTCATGTTTAAAATATACATGACACAACTGCAAAAATTATGTTGGTGTCCTGAATAAGAGTGCTTTCCATATGCACAAAGAAGCATCTCTATGTCTCCACTCTCACCCTGTCCGAACAGTGAAATGAATGAGCCGGTATGAACTTGCAGTTTGGGTGTTAAAAAGCTAACCAACATATATTAAGCATAGCATAGCTTTAAAACGGAATTAACTTGTAGTACAGCACAACTAGAAGATTTGACACAGCGTTTTTTAAAGGCAGAAACAAGTCTGGAAGTGATTAACTCCTGCAGCGCTCCCAAATATACTCATGCAGTTTTGCCAACAGTGCTCTCCCCTCCCCTTCATCTCTGCCTACCCAGCTGAATACAACCCACTCTCTCAAATATAGTTTTGGCACGTTCATTCATGCTTTTCTCAACTCAAGACTATTTTAAATGCATGCTGTTGAACACTGGGGCCATTCACATGAAAGTTATTACAATCCACTTATTAAGATGCAGTTGCACATGGGAAGCAAACCATAGCACCAATCCATCGTATTTGCAACAAGATGCCAGAGAGATTCCAAGGTTCTTTTAGTACATATAGCTGTGAACCAAAAATGCTGTGAATCCAGAAGACAGATTCTCCTTCAAATGACTTAATGGCCAAAGTCCTTTGTGTCAGTCACTATGCCTGAGTTCATTCCATATGAATAACTAAGTAGCTGACAGGGTGTTGTCTATTCATAATCCCCATTTTTGAATCCATTTCTCAAAAATGTGCCAGAGACCAGATTTCTTGTACTTGCAAGCACACTGAAAATGCCATTTGGAAGCTGGACTGTGAAGTATACATCTATGAGCGTATTTACAAGAAGTCTATTTGCACTATTTTGCTATCACTTTTTGCAAGATGGACATTTAAAACATTGACTACAACAGTACAATTTGTATTTTAAAGAAGAGAGACACGAACTTGCTGCAGTTAAACCACTTCACTATGGTAATTCTAAGATTATCTGACAAAGAGTTCTCATAACAGCCCTTTCAAATTTATGGTCACAAAGATATCGTAAGTTGTAAATATTAATTCCCAAGGTCCTGCCCTCTTAATTCACTCTGTAGGCATCACAGAGTACAGCATAAGGCCTTTTGTTAGATCATTGCTTTTTAAACTACAAAAAAAAAAGAGTACTTGTTCCAAGACACTTGGCATCAACAGCTCCCACTTCCTTAGCTGCAATGAGACTGCTAGGCTCTTTTGAAAACACAGTAAATCTCAAAGTACAAACTTTTAGGAAGATAATTTGATGCATTAGTTTTCAGAATGTTGTTCATTTTATGTCTACGATATACTACAGGAGGTAATCGAACCATTACCAAACTAAGAAAATGTTAAGGTCCGGTTATTAAAATTATTTAGAAATTTCTCTGCCTGACAGGTAAGCAAAAATATCTGTGGTCTGCATAAGTCAAAAATAAAATTAAGAACTTCAGTCAATCAATGTTCATCTTTATTAACATTTGTATGTTAGCTGAAAACTTGAATTATAGAGATACTTACCATTTTACTTTATCATAGTTCTCTTGTCTGTAATCACCTTGCTGAATCAACTGCTTGGTATCAGCCAGTTCCAGTGTTAAACGCTGGCATCTGACCTCAAGCTCTGACCGACTCCTCCTCTCGTCTTCATAGCTCTAGAAAGTGAGACATTTTGAAATGATCACAGCTACACTGACACTTAATTGAAGTAATCACGAACTAAGTTTTGTGAAAACCTCTTATGAATATTCACGTGGCAATATTTTATTTGTCTCAGTATCTGGAAATTTAGCACATCACAAAGTAACCAGCTATATTGATATCCAACTTATTTTTATCTTATTACAAATACTTGATTAATGTACCTATTTTTTCCAATGCATTTGTCCATTAGCACAACTTCCAAGACCAGTAACCCTCATATATACAGCCACTAGTTTGCAAACCTCTACTAGGAGCACAAAAGTTACACTACTTTTACAACAGTTTCAAACAAGTGAAGACACTTGCTAGTTAATTTGAAAAAAAAGAAAGAGGATTGTTTGTTCAGGAAGTTTGGCAACATCCGTCATTATATGAAAAATTTCAGCCAGTTGCTCCCAAATTGTAGCTATTGTATCTAGTAACTTATGTTTGCTGAAAGATATCATACAAAGCTTTGGTGGAAGAAAAAATAAAATACAAAAAAAAGTTTATTTAATGGTTCGTCAGCATCAATTTCCATTTTCCCTTCTTTTTCCTCCTCATATACTTTTACAGATTATTACGGAAACTAAAACAACAGAAGCAAAGCAAGAGAACACACAGAGTATTTGTCTTTTAAAACACTAGGTATTCCTTCTGAAGATTAATAGATTTCCTAATCAGACTCCCTCCAACTTTCAACAGGAACAGCAGACCTTTATACCTTAATCCCCTATTTAGACTCCCTTTTTCAGTTTTTCCACTAAGTAGGAAAAAACTTATAGTATTTCACAAACTTATCTTACTCATCCTAAATATTGTACTACTTAGTAATTTATTCACAAGAACGACCAAAATAATAATGCTCATTCACTTATACATTGGGAAAGCTGATGGACTACAAAAAGAATCGCTTCTTAAAAATCTGAAAATACTCCCGAGCATCTAGATTTTTTCCATATTCTGTTTCTCAGAATACTGTTGAGTTCAGTTTTTGACTGCTGTGATTGATAGCAAGCTCAATAATGGATGCTTGATAAACACATAACTCTATCTGGTTATTCTGAATGGACATCACAATATTATTAACTGAAGGTGAACACAGCCTTAAGATGTCATTACTTAACCAAGCATTCAGCCATTGCAAATTACATTTATTTTGCAGTGAAAGACACTGTATGAGTGTGTAATTTTTCAAAATAAACTGAAGGCTATGCTTTATACAGTTATAGGAGGATAACTGTCTCTAGCTAGTTTTTAATAAACAAGAAAAGTTGAGGGCAATTGCATATGTGGAGTGTATGGCAACTTCACAGACACCATCAACTGAAAGACTGACAGAATGCCTTCTTGAAAAAACATACCTAAATACTTGTAAGACACTACAGAAAAGCTCCCTAAGCTAATAAACATACTCTAACTATTCTGTTGATAAAAAGAATTTTTCATTTTATATTTCACAGACCTAGTAATCTTCACTTTTACTAAAATCAGTTCAGGTCACGATCACAAGAATCATAACACTGAGAAAATTCTCATGAGGCTTCTGGATAGTCTATCATTAAAAACACATCATCTAATGACATGATTGTTATTAATCCTAACACATACTGGTATATACAGCTTATTTTTATGTTTACCCTAATTAATGATATACATTAAGCAAACTAACACTACAAAACACTTTCTTCTTAAATCAGTTTACATGCTGTAATTTATAAAGATGGCATTATTATAATGGTAAAGTCTCTGTCAGATATTTTTAAAAGGTGTTGTCCACAAGTTAGCTAGAGTTTCAAACATGTAACATAATGGTGCAAGTACCCTGTTATGCAGTACAAACATGACTCATCTTGCAGTAGGAAATGTTGGTAAGGACACTTAATTTTTAAGTGCAAATTGAAAGATTAAGTTTAGAATACAATTCTTCTATGGATATCCTGTGCCATTCTGCTGCTAATACCACGCTGGAATTCACACGCCCTTCACTGAGTGGGCTACTGAAGCTCCTACAGTATTATACATCTGGCAGCTAGAAGACAACTACAAAAAGTATAAAATTAAATTGGTTAACCTCTGGACAAATTTGTCAAAGAGAGCTTTAAAGCAATCATTAACAGAATAGTGAAGTGTCTACAAAATTAGTTCCTTCTAATACCCGAGACTTAAACTTACTTTTGAGTTGTATTTAATAAATCACTTATTAATGTCATGTAACAATATGATAATTCCAGGGACGGAAAGTTAAATTCTGCTTTTGAAAAGTGATACTAAGACCTACCTTACGTATGGGGGTTTGATATGTTTGGTTTTTAAAGATTTAATATATTTCTTGAAGAAACACTAATTAGACCGCACAGGTCACTGCTTTTCATCTACCTCATCTTAAGGCGTCGAAGTAGTATTTTAATCACATGAAGAAACGTGACAAAGCAAGCTGATACCCAGTCTAGGCTGTAAATAGGCTAACATATAAAATGCCCTATGTGGTATGCATATCTCTAAGCAGCACATACACAAGCTTCTGGACTTCCATAGCAATACATCTTAAAGACATCCAATGAAGCTGCCTGTGCTTAGGAAGAAGCCTTGCTTTGCATGTGATGAAGTTAATTTAGTTTATAACAATGTCCATACACCCTGAACTGAGTTTAAGATCTCTGCAATGGAACAGCTTTATCTTTCAATTTATCTTCAAGAGATAGCTTGAACATCTTGATGAACAACTTTGTCCTGCTGCAGAGAAAAAGGGGCTTTGAGAACAATCAAGATACAGAGCTCTTTCAAGGACAGGAATGAGGTCCTGGAAATAGTACCAATAAATAATTATAACTTAAGTAAACCAATAAACCTTAAAACAATTAAAGGACAAACAGTACTTCCTCACACTGAATGTGTTTGCGATAATACTCAAAACACCTCATGGCTTTTTTTCAGCCTCTTACTAATTTTTGCTTTTGCAGGGAGCACCAGCTCAGACTGATGAGACGGTTAAAACAAATGAAAAACCAAACCTGTCCTGTGTGAGACAGGTAGGCAAACATTGCCTAAAGAAATTCTTGACAGAGCTGCCTAAGAGACCCAATATTAACCAGTACAGGTGGTTTCTTACAGGGCATGTGAGTCAGTCCCTACCAAGAAGTGCTTCCATTTGGTTTACAAACACTGTCAACAGATGACTGTTTCAAGCAAGAAGATTCTCAACTTGCCTGATCTTCACCATTTAAAACCCAAAGTGCTAGAGAAACTAAAGGTCTAGTGGCAGACCTCAGTTTAATGATACTAAGCTTCACTGTTATCCTCAATCTGCAATGAGCAGCAGTTTATAGCAGTAACTGAAATAAACACCTATCTGAATTTCAAGTGCAAAATCTAGGTGACATACTTTTTGAACTAAGTTAGTGACACATAATACATGGTAGGGATTAGCTGATCTTTCAAAAGCCCTTGGAGATAAGAAAATAAACAGAAATGTAGAGAAAAGATTAATCAGCCAATCAAGCAGAAGTAGCACGACTTCTTTACACTGTCTATAGATAAGCCTGTGAAAGAAAGTGATCCTGCTTTTAAAAAGCTTTTTTAAAAGACCTTCATCTTTGAAGAATCACTTACACAAGCCAGCACTTTGTTCATACCCTAAGGTACCTAAAGGTCCTAGATGAATGCAGAGCTACTGTATTATTGTGATGTGAAAACCAATTGCCTCTAGTTATTTGGAAGAGGTACTACTCCTTTGTAAAGATGACATTTTGTTTCAATTGTTTACATAGTCTGCATTCAAAAATTATTGAAAAATATTCAATATTGACAAATTCAAATTTGTCAATACATTATTTATTGGAATGCAACTGCCCAAATGTCAAGAAGAAACTATACATAACCGGATGACTAAGACATCTCTTTAGTAAATTGATAGGAAATTGGTTATCTGCCAAGGATTGTAGATGGATCACTATTTGCCACCGAAAATTATAAACAAAAATGTTGACCTACTCCAAAATAGAGAAACTCCACAAGAAAAGTATGAAAGAAAAGCTTTGGAGTAAGTGCTTCTATAGCAAAAGAATGGAGAAATAAAATGTTCTTTTCTCTGGATCTGAGCTTACTAGACTCTTCAGTGAAATATTCTCAGGTGAAAAAGATCCTTGAGATTATTACAGAGTAGTATAATTAAACCATTCTGGTACTTCTGAATCACAGCTAGCAGTCAATGTGAGCCATAGCTATGTATCGAAAGAGTAGAAAGATACTGGACAGAAAAGGGAACTTTCATAGATATGTAATTTCCTTGAGTCTTGGAAATGTTACGCTGCTGCCTTGAGCTCATAGTTACTGGCAGAATATCTTCTTTGCAGCTTTTCTCTTGAACAATATTAACAATAAGGAATGAAAAAAAGGCATGTATTTCACCTAAGACTGAGACCTCATCTGTCCTTTCTAGAGAGAGTTGTGAAGACCAAATAACCAAGGCACTGCTTGAAAGAAGTGGTGTCAGGGGGCCAGGAAGTGTTCTAGAGTGTAGTCTTTACAGATAAGCAAACTTTAGGAGAAACCTTAGGGATCCCAGTCCTTTTGGAGTAGCAACAACAGCCTCAATTTTCTAACATTCAGACACATCTAGTGCCAAGTTATCCTTTGAGTACAAAAGCATAGTTTATTCTTTGAAGACTACAGATACGTTTTTCCTCCAGCTGGAAAACATTATCACAGAGACAATGGTTAGTTATGTCTAGCAAAACCTGACAGCTACTAATCCTGATTCAGAGACAAAGTCTTAGAAAATATCTTTGTCCTACACATAACCAGCTTTGTCTTTAGGATAACCACAGCTTTCAGATACTCTCATGCTATAAATTTTATTGAGAGTCCTGAAGGCAACTTTATATTAAAAAAATAACTGAAGCCCTGATAAAACTGTATCAATACCAAATTCCAGGAAATCATTGCCAAGAAACTCCTAGCCAGAAGAAGAAAGCAATACTTAATCTTCTGGAGGTACAGAGAAAAGCAAGATTTCCTTCCCATACATTCTCCCAGCCTTCAGAGAAACCCACGAGTAGTAAATTACATCTGTTTGAGGGAAGGTTCTAACCACTTTGGAAGCAGACAGCTCTGAAAATAGTACGTTCAGCATGGGAATGCACACATCAGAAACTGGTTTTATTTCTGGGAAGCTCCTAGTAATACACCACTATAGCTGGACTTCCTCCTCTACCTGTACCTCCAAAGGTGGTGGTGGTGGTGCCCAACATTATTTATACTTGAAATACTGAGCACTGTTAAAAGGACTAAAATGAGCCTGTACAATACATTTAGGAACAAGTCAGTCAGCACTGCAGTACAAGAACATGGCTTTTACCACCGCCTCAGCCCAGGCTGTGGCTGCTGTACCTGGAATCAGAGGAACTGCTCTGGTCTAAATCACAGATGCAACAGTTGTGTACAAAGAGTCACTAACTTAGGAGCTGTAAAGCAGAACCACTTATAGCGACCACTTGAAAAATAGAAAGTGGCAACAAATACCTTTTATCAGATCATGTTCCAGTGCTAGACCAGAGTCTTCACAAACCATTTTCTGCTATCAGTTGTCAGAAGCAGCTCCCTACCCTACTGGGTCTGTGTTATAGATTCAGCAGCTTTTGATTAAGTGTTAAGAGCAGCAACACACAGTCAACAAGAGAAGTTTATAAAGTTGTAGAGTCAGCATAGTTTTCTTATTTGATAAATTCATTTCACATTTAAATTATCCTGAAGTTAACTTAACCTATTAGGACAAGTTCAAATTTTTCTTCAAAAACTTTTTCAATTCTTGGTTGGCTAGATAGACTTTCCTATGAATCTAAAACAAATTGTCCCATATTTCTTATGACTTTATTTCTGGGTGAATATGCACATGTACAAAATTTATTCAGACTCAGTCTGTCAGCCATGAACAACCAGAAAAGCCAACAAAATCCTCCCCCAAGACATTAGTAGCTAACAGAAAGATTTAGGCTAAGCACTTTTTTTTTGTTCCTTTCTATATTCCACAAAGAGGGAAGAAACCCATGTTGAAACTCATTAGGAAGAGCCCTAATTATCTGCAAGTGTAAGGAAAAAAAAAAAAGCATGCTTATCATACAAAGTAGCTTATTCTCACAAAAAGAAAACAAACCCCCCCAAAAGCAAATGTCCTCACTTCAGTGATGACTGTATTTCAAATGTATTAGTAGTCTCCTAAAGAAGCTTTAAATTCAGAACAGACTTTGTTGGTAAACTACAGAGAGAAGAGATATTGCAGTGATTAGAGAAAATTTAAAATTTAAGGAATTTTGCATGGAAACCCAGAAGGGTTTGCAGAGTATAAATTATTAAATAACAGGCAAGAAGGTTCAGCAACTATGTTTCATGTACCTAGAAAAAAAGAATGATTGGAATACAAAAAAAAATCCAGTGAAAGAAGAGTATAAGAGCTTAGGTAAGGCTCTGAACTAAACTTTATTTCCTCCTGGGAAATTTCCTTGCAAAAAAGCTTGACCTTATTGAAGAGCTCAAATAAGTTACCCCAGCAGTACACTTTGAAATCACTTCTTCATAAACTGCAAGAGATGCATAGGTATGTGAGCTCCAGTGCACCAAGTACATTAGCTATTCTGAAGTACCCTCACACGCTGATGATGCTCCTCTTACCTTATTATCAGAAACAGCCTGACACTTGTTACAGCGACACTCATCAAGTCACAAGGTCAAATCTGAACTCGCCAGAATCGAAATACAGAGACTCTTAAAAGTCTCCCCATGAAAGAAAAGCAAAGCACACTTTAAACTTTGAGAAACAGACCAGTGGGAAAGGTGGATACTGCCACCACGTGGTGTACAAAGAACAAAATTAGAAGTCTCTATATTAAAGAAAGGTCAATGTACCAAGAAAACTGTTTCTAGCACAACTTTAATTATTTTTATCTACTATCTTGTTAATTTGCTTCAGCAAAAGTTATATAGATGTCAGTCAAATCTCCAAGGCTGAGATCCTCCTGTAGAATTTTATTAAAACAGAGCACATTAGATGTTCAATGAAGGAAAATGCTGATGTAAAACAAAATTAACAATATTAATTTAATCTCAATTATGACCAGAGATGGTGGCACAAATTAATGCTGAAGCACCTAAATGCACAAATTTTATTGACTTTTTCTAATTCAATCAGCATGAGAAACAAAAGTACACAAATTTCACAAGACAGTCTTGCACAAAAATCTTCTAATACCTGATTATTCCATACGTAAATTTTGTAAGGAAAAAAAGGCAATATTCCTGTTAGCCATGGATAAATATACTCTGGGTACCTGAAACTGTTGTCACAACTCCAGATTTATGTGGAACTAAGCTGAAATACAAATCACCCCTGCTATATACATACCAAGAATATTATAAATATTCACAAATACATTACAAACAACATGCTCCTTATAATATTTCAATTCCTTAACTCTTTAAAAATAAACACTAAATATATTTACATAATTTGTTTTTCTACTTCTGGCATTTATACCTTACCTGAAATCAAATTCTTTTTCTTTAGTATAAAAATAAACAGTAAAATTAAAATATAAAGAATTGAAAAGCTTAACAGAGAAGATCCAACTCCAAAGAACTTTTAAAACTGCATTTTTATAACGTTAGAACAAAAGGTGAAGCAAACTACTACTAAGACATCCCCATCTCAAAATCTACATACTGAACTGTGACAGTGTCTTCAGCTACTGCTGCGTGGATCTCCTGTCCAGCTTCCCCTTGAACCTTGCCCTCAGAAAGCACAACATAGGTGGTAACACACTACCCTGAACAGTCTTATGAGCAAATCTTGCAGGGTAGCCGTAGCATAAAATTACCTTTTATACAAGGATGTATATAACTTATTTCCTCTTTCCCTCCCTGCCTTCCTCCCTGCCCTCTTCTCCGCCCCCTAATTTTTAGAAAGCAAAAAAGCTTTTATGTCTTATACATTAATAATGATTTGGAGAATGAGATTTTTGCAATGTACATATTTACAGTTTAACTGAGACAACTAAAAAGCACAGACCTCTGTCAGACCCTTCAGCTGGGATCTGTACCCACTTAGTTCTTCTGTTAGACCCTCCTTTTTCATTTGTAGATCACTTAGCTCTTTTCTTAAGGAATGGACTACTTCATAGAATCGGACCTAGAAGAACAAGATAGATATTCAAAATTGAGACTAGCAAAATTGCAATCGCAAAACTACAAACCCAAAACCACATCAACTCAACGTTTTATGGCAATAATTTACCAAATTATTTCTAGGGCATGACAGAAATCTGGTTGGGGGCTTGGGGTACAGTGAAGGAAGTGTTAAAGCAAAACCAGTGTCTTTTTTCAGCCCTTGACAGCAGCAGGTAAGAAATTTGGCACTGAACAAATCAGAGGAATAAAGCTGAAGATTATATTGCTGTACAACTGAGGCAGCTCCCAGTCAGGCTGCCCAACTAAAAAAAAAACAGTTGCTAATGGACCACATGGCCCCACGCACTTACTTACGCCAAACCTAGAACATATTTGATTAACAATGTAAAAAGAGAAAAAAAAGAAAAACAAACAAAAAACCAAACAAACCAAAAACCTATTTAGCAATCACCAACTTAACTTGCTAACTTCCCCCAAGCCAATATAAATTTTTATGGAGTGTGTAGAAATGGAAAGAGATTAATTTTTGTTTTCGGCCAGTCCAGTGTGCTGCATTTGCACGAAGAAAAATGCAAGAGCAAGCACAGGGAGCAGGAACACCACATACCCAGGAAGAACCGCAACACACTCCCTCCCCCCACACACCTTCAGCAGTGACATGTTGCTATAGGATTCAACTGCATCAGGCAACTAAGGCTATGAAAGACTCCACTCTGCTAAATTAACACCAAAACCCCCCAACCTTCTAAAAGGATTAAAAAAAAAAAATTAAAATCTGTAACACATACTCCTCTCTCTTCCCCCACTCTAGTCATAGGCATAGTTTCAGGCAAGTCAGTCTCACATCTATAAAACTTTAGAACTTTTCTGCCGAGCAAGAAAAAAAGACTAGAAAATACAGTAGTAAAACCACAAAGTCAGTATTAAAACACAAAAAGAGACAAAACAAAGAAGAAAGAGCTTTTGTTGATATACACCCACACACACGTACACAGAGGTTATTACTCTCAGATTAACTTGATACCTTAAAATGTTGCATTTGGGGGTGTGTGTGAAAAGAACAAATAATTAAGCACTGTTTTCATGCAAAAGCTATTGCATACCCTCCATCCCTAATGCTTTCTTTGATATATGATTAAAGAAGAAATACAAGCAAGAAGGCACAAATAAAGTAAGCATGCAAGAGCAAGCTGTACTACACTTGCATGCAGGAGGAAGACAGGTCTCCATTTTGCTACCTGTAAACAGCAGAAGACAAAGGAAAGTTCCACGTATATTTCATATAATTGACAGCACACAATTCTAAAAAACACAGAAGCCATAGAAATTTGCAATGTAAACATAGGCGTAGTATGCTTTATATGATAAGGCAAGTGTGCAACATGACTGGAACATTAGTATTTTTAACTGTAGCACCTGATGATGCAATTGGTCATTTTTTAAGTAAAAAAATAACTTTGATTATCACTAATTGGTAACCACTTAAAGAATTGTGGTTTTTTTCAAACCACACCTGCTTTTCCAGTAAGTTCTTGTATTTTTACTGCAATTTCCCCAGGAAACCTAAATTGTGCTATCACATCACAATTATTTCTCAGAACACAACAACCTTAAAACAGATTTCCCCGTAGAAACCAAGATTATATGGGATACAGGCATCAAGGATAAATGCATTTGCACAGCCTTCCCAAGAAAAGATCATTGCATGGTAATGAGAAAGTGCAAATGAATGCAGCAGATGAGGGTGAGGTTGTAGCAGTTCAATTGTTATTATTTAGCTGGTTTGATCAAAGCACACATTGCCTCTTGCCAACTCAATACAGCAGAAACAAAAAAATTACTGTAAATGGGATTTCAGAAACAACCACATATCTTAAAAATTACAAATTTATATTGATGTACTGTAAACAAGGAGTTACCACTTTCTAGGTAATTTTAAAAAAACTTTTAGCATGTGCCCATCACTTCTTATGGAAAAATAGAATTAAGCTAAAAATGGGTAGGTGCAGAGGATGAAAAAGTTGACTTGTCTTAAATGAAGTTATGTGAAAGCAGTTGCATCAGTTGACTGCCTTCTTAAACAAACAGCAACTGAGCTGAATTACCAAAATGATACATCTGAAAGACATGGCAATTAAAAATAGATCAAACAGAATTTGCAGATACCATTTTAAAAAAATTTGCTGAAAATTTTTTTACAATGGAATACACAAGAGATTCACTTTACGGAACAAACTGAACTGATGCTTGGCAGCTAAATCACTTAACAGCCTGAACTACTTTAAAAATTCACATATACTGTTTATAAAAAAATCACTCCTAGAAATTATTAAACAAAAATCTGAATTCTTACATATAAGTTCACAACAAAAATGTATGATTTTTAAGAGAAAAATGCCTAAAATATAATTTGTCAGTTGTCATCATTAGCATTAAACATTACCTAACCTTTGTTCTAACATGTCATTATTGCACCCCTTTGTGGAAGAACAGTGAAAAACATCTCACATTTGCTTTAATTCCAGTATTTTAAAAACTTACAGTATCTCTATATACAACATCTGCATTTAAGCTCTTCCTGCTGTTTGTCCAGTACACCACGTTTCAAATAAAGCCTAAACATTATATACATGTTTACTTCCATCCTGCAGAATTGCAAGGCAGTATTTTATAATTGACAAAAAGTAAAAAAGAGTATGAAAATTTCTTGCTGATGTTGTCTAAGCAGGACGCTTTCTTGACAAGGAAAATTTTACCCTAATATCAGTAGGCTATACTATTAGTCTGCACATAGATCTGGAGCCAGAAATTTTAACTGCCCGAGAAATGCACAATTCCTTCTCAGGCAAGCAAAGCAGAAAACAGCATTCCCTTCAAAGTCCTTTTCCTAGCCTTCAGGAGCCAAATGGATGCATAGACAGGATACACAAAACAGTTCTGCAGCCTCCCAGCATGTGTATCAAAAGCATAACCCAAAGTAATGATAAACAACCACCAAGCTTAATTGATACTTTTAGGTTCACACTAATCCTCTGCTAAAAAAGTTGAAAAAAGGAGAAAACAGCACCTTACTACAATACATCTTTAGAATGCCTTATCCAGAAAAAAAAAAGGGCTAAAAATGACTTCTTCAAAAGAAAAAGTAATGTGCGAAGAAAGGGGCTTCACTGAACAGTAACATTTACTGGTTGAACACAAGAGGAAAAGAAAAGAAGGTTATGGGTAGAAGGTGGCTGCTACTCATCTCTCCCCCTTCACATCTTTTTGAGAGCCATTTCCTACTCACAAATGAAATCTAAATTGTGCTGTGACAGCTCCACTCAAAGCAGCTGACAAGGTCACCAACTCCTGGTATCTGTCCCGCCTGGCTACAGAGTCTTTTGTACTGACTGTCAATCAATTCCTAAAGTCCTGAACTTCCTGCACACCAATTTCAATAGATCCACTGACATAGACTTCAGTTTCTGTTAAAAATCTGTTTTTTCCACCATAGTGATGCAGGAATCAACAAAACCCCCTCAAATACTTCTGCAGAGGGCAGTGGGTACAGTACACAGCTAGGGGGCAATAACCTAACAGGCTCCCCAAGCTACACGTCCTTGTTTATCCCACAGAGCCTTATGATTTTCCTAGCACTTTCAAAAGCCCAGCTTTTTAAAAGCTGTTCGCAAGAACATCCTTTAAATAAGGGTGACAATTTTTACTTCTCTGTGCATATCTAGACCACAGGATACCATGACTTTGATCCAGAGAATTCATTCATGTAGCATTTATACCTGAACAAATGCACTAAGCTTTTTAACATTGTATTATTTACAACTTCCTTAACAACAAACTCTATAGATAAGTACAATGCTAATACTTCGGTGAATTAAGGCTTACATGTCTCAATCTTCTTCATCCTCATAAGTCAGCCAGGATGCTCTGGCCCCACAGACCTCTTATTGCAAATAAGAGTACACCATGGCCTCTCCATATACCCAAAAGCCATAACTAACAAGCATCTTAAATCAAGAAAATTAAAGTATTCTTTAAGGTACACTTTACCTCCTGTGTTTAGTCAAATGGGAAAGGGAGATATGGAAAGAACGAGAGATAAGGGATGTTTGCAAGAGCCATCCCAACTTGAGGTTCTGGCAAGACAAGTTTCAAATTCCTTTTTTCAGCCTGCTGTATTTCATATCATCAATGTGTGCTCACATCTTAAATTGTAATATCCCATCTGCTTAACCTCCTTAAAATACATCAGCAGTTCTATTCTCTTTCAAGACATCAGAATCTGGGATTAAAAGGTTCCTCTCTTTATCGGAACCCAGTCATAACAGACTGATCGAGAAACACATCTGCCTCTGAAGGTTCTTTATTTCTAGCTGGGGCTGAAAAAAACCCCAGCTATTTACAGCTTGAGGTGGGTTGGCCCTGCCCAGCAACCTATATGGCTGCTCACCCACTTGCTGCCTCCAGTGGGAGCAGGACAGAGGAGAGAATTAGAGGAAAAAAAGCAAGAAAACTCAGGTGTCAAGTTTTCAAAACAATTCCTGCAGGAAAGACAGGTGAGCTTAAAAAATTAAAAAGAGAAAAAACAAAGAACTCACCACCTCCCAGAAGCAGACTGATACGCAGCCAGTCTCTGACCAATAACCACCTTGGAAGTCACCACCCTCCACCTCGTGTTTCTTCCTCTACCTCCAGTTTATACTGCTGAGTATGATGTTAGATGGTATGGAATATTCCTTTGGCCTGTTCAGGTTAGCTGTCCAGCTGTGTCCCCTATCAATCTCATGACCACTCATAGCTTGCTGGGGCAGGGGGAGGCAGAATGGGGAAAAAAGAAAGCCTTGGTGCTGTGCAAGCACTGTCCAGCAACAGCCAAAACACTGATTTAGCCACCAGTGCAAAGCACAGCAAGACTCAGACTGCTGTGAAGAAAGTTAACTCTGTCCCAGCCAGACACAAGATACAGGTTATATTTTAAACCAGTACAAACCCCAATACTCACTGAAACATATTCAGGGATAGAAAGCTGATCTTCAGGAAGAGACTTTAGCTTCTCATAGCAATCATCTGTTAATTCCAAGTCCCGCAAGCTACGACGGATATCTCCAGCCCTCTCTCTCAACTGATGATTTGTTTCCTCCAGTTGCTTCTGTCTCAATAAAATAGTTTCCATTTCTTGTTTCATTAGAGCCTGGTGTTTTCTTCAAGATTGATTTGAAAACAGAAGATGTTAGGTAGTGACTAACACAAGTGACAGAGCTTCACAATATCCTGGCAAAGAAGTGAGTTATGTTCATTTTATAGAGGGTAAAATTTACAAAGATCAGGTAATTAGCACAAGAATATACCACCACAGTTATACAATCATATCAGATACAGTAAATATAAAAAGCCAAGAACTTTATAGTCATTGACAATACAAAGCCAAATCTGAGGTAAGACAATTAATCTCCACATACACTAACTTGAATTTATGAACTAAACTTAATCTACCAATTACAAGGTTAAAAACATGAAAAAGCAGAACCTATTTCCATGCAAACCCCAAGGAACCAGTAAATCACCAAACAAAGCAATAGTAACTTGAACTTGTGTCTTATCAAATTTCAGCACATGCAGTGTCATGGCCTATTCCATGCACAACCCTTAATTTTCTGACCACTGTAACATACAAAGTTGGATACCTTCATTAAAAAAAACCAACAACAAACTACAACAATAAAACAAGTAATCTTACTTCCACCCTTAAAACACCACCACTACTATTATCACCAGTGATAAGGTATCATACAGCAAGAGAAACTGCACATCTGTTAATGATATTTGAAAGTGTTTATTTTACTCAAATCAAAGACAAGTCACCTACTTCTTTTGGAGTTTTTAGCTGCAGCTAAATATATAAATATAAATATATTTGAAAATATATTCAAATTAAATCTTTAAAACACAGTCATTTCTGCATTATTTAGAAAGGAATACAAAAAATACTAGCTAGTACTACAAGGCAACATCTACCCCACTGGTTTCAAAAAGACAACAGGAAGTCTGAGGTCAGCAAAGCAGTCACACAAGGACACAGTCCATGGTGTGTACAATTCTGTTAAACAGGGATAAAAAGTGAAGTAACAGACCGACAGGAAAACTAATTGAGAGATAGGGGAAAGTAATTTAACTCTTTTATTACTATTAATAACAGTTTCTACATCAGTACTTTTTTCCTGAGCACTTCTTAGGTAACTCAAGTATGGCCACATAAAAATATTCCACTCTGATGCAGCCAAGCATAGAGTGATGTTTTTCTGACAATCAGCTGCTCTTAGTTGTAACTAATCCCAGGTCTGGCTTCACATCCCTATTCTGTTTTAGCCTTACTACAGAATATGACTTTGAACTAGTCACATCCTGTAAGCTCTACTATAACATGAGACTATATAAGTAATGCTCTTCCTTCACAGGTGTTAAGATAGTTAATTGACCAAGTAGTTTGGAAAAGCCTGCTAGCCAGTCTGTTTTCCAGTTAACTCTAAGTATTTCAGAAAAGCAACATGGAAAGTTGAGCTTCCACATCATCAACCGAAAGCATTTCCAACAACTAAGCAGTACTAACTGAAAATGCTAAACATTATCCCCTTACTTTTCTCAAGTCATCTATGCCGTGAATTTATTAAAAATTCCATTTAAATTGATGGAAATCCTGACACCTCTGTCTAGTCCTTTTGCTCTTCATTGGTTTTAAGAACCTTTTTACTCCCTTTTCCTACTAAATTTTGAACCAAGGTAACAATAAAACCAAACCCACAAACTTCAGCCAGTGAGAGTTGAATTCAAATTTACTTACGTGTAAATTAAATATGTATATTCAATTTTTAAAATGAAAACACTAATATAATATGCAAAAGAAATCTCATTCCTGCAATTAATAATTATCCGTTTCCATTAATAACTTATTTATACAAATTCAAATTAATTCATGGACAGTTACAGATGAAGTTGTTAATTTTATTTCCATCATACCTGGCATCTTCTTGCTGTAATGCCAACTGACTATCCAGTCGTAAAGACAACAACTGCTTTTGATGGATTGCATCATTAAGCTTCTCCTCCAGCTCCTCGATCTAAATATAAACAATGTGAGTATAAAATGAAGAAAAGTTACCATACTAGATTTTAAAAAATATTTTACAAAAAGAACAACTTGAAAGAAGAATGTGAAGAGCCCAATGATGTGGGAAGTGCAATAATGGCTGTCTAACAAGACCTCTAAATCCACTAGAGCTTCATGGAATATGATACAGATTTTGTCCCAATGAACTAAAAATAAAAAAGGAATTAGTTCTTAAATGGGTCTTTTTCAGCCAAATAGCTATTTGTTCAACTAATTTCAAATTAGGCTTAAACACAGAGAAGGAAGTCAATGAAAACCACAGTTAACATATAGTATGTTGTAAAAATGAACTGCACACAAATCTGGCAAAGTTTTTGCACCTTTCTTAGTTTTATGCATCTTAGTGCAAGCTGTACACAACAAAATCCACTATTAGCATGTTGGTATATTCTAGCCCCATCTTCATTAACATTGAAGAGTATTGAGATCATTTTTTCTAGTATTCACAAACTCAGGTTCAAAGCCCTATTATGCTGCTAACATAAATGACAAAATTATTCTTCATTTCTGAAAGAGAACAGGTGTTTTTTGTTTGTATTTAAAAAAAATAAAACTAATTAGATCCCCCCTCATTTATTTACAAATATAATGACTTGTACAAGTCAGTTAAGTTTTCCATATTTTTGTTTCCTCTTCTTCTCGTTACAGAAAACAAACAAATCACAACAAAGAAAACCCCCAAACCAACTAAGCAGATCTCCATAAGGCAATTCAAAGAAATTCTTTTCAGAACAGAAGTTTCTATCACACTCTAAAAGCACCAAACCCAAGAAAAGATTATACTACAAAAGGAGAAATACTACTTACCTTGGTCAAATATTCAACTTTCAAGTTGTCAATCATCAAGTTTTTTTGTGATAATTCTATTTTCAGTAGCTGAAGATTATGGAGCAACTCCTTCCGTTCAATCAGCTGCTTTGTGATTTTTACAGTACCTTCTCTCTCTTCAGAGGAAGAAACATCGTCGGTTGGTACTGTGGTTTCCAAGCTAATATCTTCAGATTCCAAGGAGCTAGAAACGTTTACTTTCTTGATTACCTTAGAGCTTCTATGTGACATTTTCTTCCACTATTGGCAAAGCTTTTTTTTAAGCTATAGTTTGAGATGAGCCCCCTGACGAATCAACTGCAAGAATCAAAATAATTAAAATGTCACTATGAAACACTAACCAGTTAAACTAGGCCACTAAGTAAGTGATGCTTCTCACTATCACATGATGGTTTTTTTCACCCAGGAAAAACATTCTGAGCTCTGAAGAGGGCAGCTGTCTGAGCAGGATCCTCTTCCTAAACAATCATTATCAAGCGTTTTGACTACAATACACTAAATACCAGTGTGACTCTAGCTTACTAGTGGGATGCTATACTTAAATAGAGATGTGCAACGCACGGAAAACTCCCGAGACCCATGAGGCGTATACAGTGCCAAAGAGCACCCAGTAAGAGGCATAACAAGACTTACTGGAGAAAATGGTAACGGAATACTTTGATCACAGAATCACATAGATTGGAAAAGACCTCGGAGATCACCGTGTCCAACTTATGGCCGAACAGTCCCTTGTGAACTACACCATGGCACTGAGTGCCATGTTCAGTCTTTCCTTAAGCACCTCCAGGTACGGTGACTCCACCACCACCACCCTGAGGAACCCATTGCAATGTCTAGTCACCCTTTCTGTGAAGAAATTCCTCCTAATGCCCACCGTAAACCTCCCCTGCTGCAGCTTGAGGCTTTGTCCTCTTGTCTTGTCGCTGGTTACCTGGGAGAAGAGGCCGACCCCGACCTGGCTACAGCCTCCTTTCACCCCTTGCTGGCCTTTGCCTCCTCAGCAGCAGCAGCAGCAGCTACACTGTTCTCTTACCAGGCTGGTTGACCCAGGAGCCACACGGACTTTTACAATCACCCGGCACAGCCCACGGCTGTTACTTACAGACGGCGCTGCTCAGAGCCCTGTAGGGAGAGGAAACTCCGCGCTCGGAGCCCGGGCCAGCGGCAGTCGGGCCGCCCTGCCGCGGGCGGCTCTCCGGGACCACCGCCCCCTTCCTTCCCCACAGCAGCCGAGGGGACAGCTCGGGATGGAGGAGATGCTGTTTGCCCCGCCGGATGCCCGGAGCTGCGGGCAGCGGCCCGAGCGGTATCTCGGCGGCGGCAGGACAGCCCCCACACACTTCTCCCCGCGGCGGCAACACGAGCCCGCGCGCGCTTCCGCCTCTCCTCAGTGCGGCGGGGGCGGGGCCGCGCGCCACGCCATCACCGCGGCGACCTGTGCGCCGCTTCCTGCGTCCTTCCCGCTTCCCGCTGTCCGCTCCCCTCTCCCCTCGCTCTTCCCGCTCTCCGTAGCCCCTGCGCGCCATGCTGACCTCGCGGACATTCGTGAAGCGCACGCGAGCGGGCGCGGTGGTGAAGGTGGTGCGCGAGCACTACCTCCGCGACGACATCCCGTGCGGCGCCGCCGCGTGCCGCCTCTGCCCCCCCGCCGCGCCCGTCACCGGGAACGGGAACGCGCCCGGGCTGGAGGCGCGTCCCAGCGGCCCCGCCAGCAGCCTCTGCGCCGAGCCGCACTTCCTCCTGCCCGACACCAACCTGCTCCTGCACCAGGTGAGCGGCTCCGGGAGGGACGGATGGTATGGCCGTCTTAGCGCAGCCGCAGGCCGGGGGCCTGGGGAGAGCCCGCCGCCGCCTCCCTGTAGGCCCGACCGGGCTCCACGTGGAGCCCTAAGCCCTCCCTGCCTCGGCCTTGTAAAAGTCCTGTGGGTGTAAGTTACCGTGTGGGTTCCGGCGTCGTGCTGGAGAGGCGCCTTTGGCAGCGCGCTGCGGGCTTGACTCCTCCCGCTATTTCCAGTAGCTCCTTGATCCCTGCCTGGGTAGTCTTTTCTTTCCGTGCCAGCTGCTGAGGAGAGGGCTGCAGCATCACCGAGCCTGGATTAGTCTTAGATGATATTCTGGTTTTTTGGTTGGGTTTTTTTGGTTGGGTTTTTTTTTGGTTGTTTTTCGTTGTTGTTGTTGTTGTTTGTCTTGTTTGTTTTGTGAGTTTTTTTGTTGTTGTTTGTTGGGTTAGTTTTTTGTTGTTTGGGGGTTTTTATGCCTGAATTGTGTGGATAAAGAACAATATTTATTTATTTTGCTCGTTGTGGTCTGATATGGGTATGAAAAGTCAGGCAGAGAGAGTTGGTAGACTCTGGAATAGCGATTGGGATCTTCGTGTTGTCCCTGAATTTTTCTATATGTCTCTTCGTTTTTCAGGATGTAGTTTTAGGTACTTTATACTGGGATGTTGGTTTCATCTAATGAATAGAAGGTGCAAAATCCTCCCATGTACAACTCTGGAAGCACGGGGGCAACTTTACTCTGCAGCCTGTCACTACTTGTGTGGAGGTTTGAGTCTGAGCAGGGCAGACAGTAGACTTTGAGGCTGGGAGGCATTGAATTCCTGAGACTGATGTTTAACTTTTTTATTTCATTGTTTTTGAATACCTGTGTAGAAGATGGGATAGTCCTGTCCAGACACCGGAGACTGGAAGTAATTAATGAATCCTAACATGGAGTGCTCTGGAGAGGGGCACACTTGTGTGTTTTAGCAGTTACACATCCCAAAAGTTGTAAGAATTTTCTTCCCAAAATAGCATGTCAAGGGACGTTTTCAGCCTGTTACACATGGGCTTCTTGGTGTCTGTTGGTAAAGTTTGTATGTGTGTTCTACAGAATGCTCTGAAAATGTCCCAAGGTATGCTGCCACAAACTGGAGAAGCGGGGATTAGAAAGTCTTGGTAACAGTAGGGAAAGATTTTGGCTAGACACTGAAACAGTTTTGCCATAGTAAAACTTAGCCTGGTGCTTCAGCTTGTACATAGAATAATACTGGATTTCTTCCCCCATGAACATGCCTCTAAATCTTTCAGATCGTGTAAACATCAGGTTCATGGGAGCTTGATCTGGCATTGCTTTTAATTCTTTTAACTATCCCCTGTAGAGCCTTTTTGCTGTCTCATTTTGCAGGTGAGTTTGCACAATTTCTTGCCACAAGCTTAGGAAGTGAAGTTCCCATATTTTTCTCCCAACGGGTTACATGGATCTCTAGTGTACATTTCTCTGTCTTGCAAACCATGGCTGTCAAGAGTTGGCAAAGAAAAATGCTGAAAAATTTAACAAATTTCCTTAAAAAAGAAAAAGGTCTTTCAAAAGTGAAGAGCAGCTAGCAGAATTCCAGTTGATTTGACTCTGTGGAAATTAAAATTTCAGGACAACAGTGGGATTGTTTCTGGAGAACTTAAGCCTACAAATGCACAGAGTTGTCAGCTGTGTAAGAGTGGTTAGGTACCATTTTATGGCTTGCATTCCTTACAAAAGGGAAATGTCACACAGTCTGTAAATTATGTCAGATTTCTGTCGGATTGTACATAATTGTATTTTGTTTACTAAGGGTATAATTTACAAGAGCCCATTTTATGTAAATGAAATTTGTAGTATGCACTTGGCTTTACATTTGTTTGGAGTCCTGCATACATTGGGGATGAATTTTTTGGAAGTCTAGAATAAGTCCTTATCTTCATTTCAGGTCACTGAGAGGCTGGAAAATCCTATTTGATTTTTTTCCCACAAGCAGGAGAAAGCAGCTTAATACACCGTTCAATTTCCCGGTGGTGAGAGAAGAAGGCAGAAGAGGTGCCACTTATTATTCATGTTAACTTTTTATGCATTAACCAAGCAAATCTTTCAAGTCCTATTATTGGATAGAATTAAACAACAATTTTGATTAATGTCCATTTTGTTCCTCAGATTGATATCCTTGAAGACCCTGTTATTAAGAACGTCATTGTGCTGCAGACAGTCCTACAGGAAGTCAGGAATCGGAGCGCACCAGTGTACAAGCGAATTAGGGACGTGATTCAAAACCCAGAGAAACATTTCTATTCTTTCACCAATGAGCATCATAGGTAAGCTGTGGAATAGAGTGTAACAAAGTTGTACTGATAGCTAGGAAAAGAAACTGGGGAACAAAACCAGAATATGTGGACTGGAAGAGGAATTAGACTGGTGTGCACAGAATTGTATATTTCTAAGGAATCCTGTTGGGAAATAGTTGCATGTTCCAGGAGCCTTTCTGTTTATAGTTAGTATAAGTATATATATGTTAGGAAAAGGGGGTTAGAATATTGAACAAACTTTATAGACAACACTGTTATCTTGAGCAATGGAAAACTGATTTTCCATTTTAGTGTCCATTTCCATTGAAACACGTTCCAATGCTTTGTCAATACTGTCAGCTTAGTTTGAAGCAGAATTCAAAAATCCATTAAGCTAGTGACAGGAAGCTCTAAGAAATGAAGATGCAATTAATTTGTCTTTATTTGTGCTCACAATTAGTTTCCAATACCTGCAGTATCATAGTTTTAGGAATCTTGAATCCGTAGTTCTAACAGCTTGAATGAAAACCTGTTCAATTGTCTGTGAGAAAGTTGTATTAGAAATTAACCCTTCCTTCCCATTTTCCTTCACCCAGCTGTCTCCTGGCCCTTTGATGGCCTAAGAGTTGTTACACATGTTATGAAGATGGGTACAGTAGTGTTTCTTTTGGCCTCACAGCCTTGATCTTTTTTGTCTGGAAAATTTTTGCAAGTATAGATAGATGTTGGGATTTGGTTTGTTTTGTCAAACACCCCCCTTTGTTTTTTAAATTTATTTAGAGAAACATATATAGAGCAGAAGCGAGGAGAAAATTCTAATGACCGCAATGACAGAGCCATTCGGGTAGCAGTAAAGTGGTACAATGAACACTTGAAGAAAATAGAGGATGAGGAGAAGATTCAAGTTATCTTTTTAACAAATGACAGAACTAATAAAGAGAAAGCTCTGGAGGAAGGAATAACTGCTTATACATGTAAGTGAAGTAATATGTATGTTTAATTTATTGCTTAAATAAACTGAGCAGTCTCTTCATACCTAAAGCATTTATGCATCTTTTTCATAAATATTTATGTGTGTGTTTTTGTAGGTGAGGAGTATATAAAAAGCTTGGCAGCTAATCCAGAGCTTGTAGATCGCCTTGCTTGTGTATCTGATGAAGGGGTATGTTTTTATTTTCTTTTTATGAAACAAATTAATCCCAAATGGCTTGCAGTATAATATTGGATACTGTATGCCAGGGCACTAGTGTCAGTTTAGAATACAAGGAGTCTGGACTTTATTACCACTTTGGCAATTAACTTTTTGATAGCTGAAAAGTAAAAGGGAAATACTGCAGCCATTTTCAGTTCTGCTTATATGCCTGTTAGTAGGTACCTTGTTATTTGTAAAAAGTCAGTTGCTTTAGATAACTCTTGTTCTCAGCAGATAATTGTAGATCATTCAGGTGTAAGCAATTGTCTGAGTGCTCCAAAATTCAGTCACAGTAATGAATTTTCATAGTTTCTTGTAGCTTCCAATACATACACTGTGTGCCATACTCTTTGCTATGTAGCACCACGCTAATGTTTCCTTTTTTAAGTATATGTTTAGTCAGTATATCCAAAACAACATAAAAGTATCAGTTGTGAAGTATTTTTTTAAGTAACTGCTGGAAAACAGGAAAAGTTCCTAGAACTGCCATGTTTTTATGCTTTTGATGCTCCATTAGAAAAAGTACTGCTCAATAGTAGTTTTTCATTATTGCGCATATTCATACCTACATACAGTTACAGTTGTGGAGTTTGTTACCTTGAGTGTCATGTTCCTGAGCTTGGTTTTGAAATAATCATGAATACAAAATACTGAAAATTTCCTCTCTCTTTTTTCTTTTTTCCAAAAGAAAGAAATAGAAAGTGGAAAAATAATATTCCCAGAACATATTCCTCTTAGCAAATTGCAGCAAGGAATAAAATCTGGTATTTACCTCCAAGGAACTTATAGAGCAAGCAGAGAGAATTATCTTGAAGCTACTGTTTGGGTCCATGGAGATGCTGAAGAAAACAAAGAGGTGAGTTTTTCATTTTACCTTCAAGCTGTAAACTTTAACTAGCCTCATGCTGTAAACTTGAACTAGCAATGACTTAAATTTTAAGTCTTTCATGGTGACATATGTTAAAATGGAGAGTATTAGTAATTTTTTCCTCTTCTGTTTTTTTTTTTGCTGATGTTTTTGCTGATGTTTTAATTTTTTATTTGTATGGATATAGACTGCTGAAATGCTGACTGTGTTCTTTTCGAAAAAAAGAGTAATGTATTTAAAATTACAGTTTGACAAAGTAATTGGTAAAATAAAGATGAATCTTGGTTGTTAAGTTTTTCAATTGACTCTAACAGTTTTTAAAATCGGTTTTAAATATATGGTGGAAGACAAAGGAACAAGCGTGTAGGAGGATTTTCAGAAAAAAACATGTCATGAGCCCTTGTGGGGCTCTCCTACTTTGTTTCTCCTGCAATTTTCCTGCGTGGTGAGGAGTAGATGGGCTGTTTCCCAGCCAGCAGTTAACCCATCTGTCTGCCTGCTGGATTCTCAGTTGCTACAATTGTACAGATGCTGTTTCCAAGCAGTGGCAGTTGTCTTTTCCCTCCCTGTTTGTGGCAGCTGGAGGTACTTCTCTTGTCTCTCTTTTATTCCTGTCTCTCAGTGGTATGTGGAGTCCTTATCCTGCAAAAATAGGATTGTCTGATTTAACAAAAAAAAACCCCAAACCAGGAGGAAAACATGTTTGTTATAGAAGCAATTGGAATCCTGAAATAAGATCATCTGTACTGTAAGAAACCTTGGCAGAGGAAGAAAGTGCATCACAAACATGCTTTAAAATGTTCTTAGGAGTGCAGAGCCTGTCATACGTGTTTACTCTTCTGTTACACTGCTTAGATTTGGGTCTTCTGTTTTCATTATCATGAATATATACATTTTCATTTTGTTTTCTGAAAAATCCAGGTAATTGTGCAGGGACTGAAACATTTAAACCGAGCAATTCATGAAGATATTGTAGCTGTGGAGCTGTTGGCAAGAGACAAATGGGTGGCACCGTCCTCAGTGGTCTTGCAAGATGATGGCCAGAATGAGGAGGACATTGAAAATGAAGAGGAGAAAGAAAACATTGTATGAAAAAAATAATGTTATTTAACTATGGTGTTTACGAAAGAGGTGAAATCTGTGGTACCCTGACAGTGTTAGGCTTCAGATTTATACATCCTTTTTATAGGATGTGAGTACAGAAACTATAAAACTTAATTGTAGTTGTACAGTTGTGTTAAATACATGATCATGTATAAAATGTATAGTTTTTAATTATTCTCAGTTAGAAATTTCCACATTAGTTTATTAATCTTAATAAATCCAAAAGTTATGAGTCATGTAATAATGTAAATCTGTATATATAGATATGTAGATTAGGATTTATTAGAATACAAGCGGGTGTTTTATCATGCAGAGTCACCTTTTATAGGCAACACATATATTTGCAACCAGTTGTAAAATATTCTTGGGTCTTACAGTAATTCCACTTAATGTGCATGCAGTACACACATATATATGCCCTGTCCAAGAAGATGATTTCTATAAAAATTATCTTCCCACTGAATTTCATGAAAATGTTTTTTTAATAGTTGTGTTGAGAATTACTGGAGAATTTTCAAGCGGCGTAAAAGGACTCCTAAAAATTAAAATAGATCGTAAAATAACATGGAAATTGTTATTTGTTTGGTTTTTTTTAAATGGACATCGTTTCAGAAAAATGAAGAACAGCAAAAAAAGACTGAAGAATGCTGTCTTCTCCCACTGTCTCTGCTAACACACAACTGAGTAGTCGTGTCACATACTGACAATATTAAAAGTCATGCAAAGCCCAGGGAGGCACAGGAGGTTCTATTTAGGAAGTCACAATAAAATTTATGTCCTTATAATGAAACATAAAATGCTAGTTATAGGGTTTAAGATACATACTGTAGTTGGACATGAGTTCAAACATTTTTGTATTTTTAACCTGTGTTCTACCAGCTGAAGACTTCTGTTAACAAGGACATGCTGAGACCGACGGGAAAAGTAGTGGGCATTATAAAACGGAACTGGCGGCCTTACTGTGGCATGCTTTCCAAGTCACAGATCAAAGAGGTGAGGAAATAATCCACTTATTCTAAGTGCAGGATTGGTTTGGTTTTTTTTAATTGAAAGTTAATTGTTCCTTTTTTTTTGGTCATTACTAGGCAAGGCGCCATTTGTTTACACCAGCTGATCGCAGAATTCCTCGCATTCGAATAGAAACCAGACAAGCAGATACTTTGGAAGGACAAAGAATAATTGTTGCTATTGATGGTTGGCCCAGGAATTCCAGGTATCCTAATGTAAGTTTAGGCATTTTCTTTTGAATTTTTAGCTATCTGATTTTTTGTGTTTATTAGGTAAAATGTTTATTATCTGCAACACTGAGTAACTGCAAACAATGTTGACATGAATTTTAAGTTCTTTAAATGCCATTCAGTAGTGCAAATACAGGAAGTACCTAAATAATTTAGTTTGCTCTTACCACCAGCTATGGGGTTATCATATTTAAAAAACTTACTCATTCAGTCCTGCAGCAAACATATATGTACTATTTAAGGTGCTTTATATAGACTAACCAGGGACTGCCTTGTTTTAGTCAGGGTTCCTAGAAGCATGAATCTTTTGCTCTGATTTTGCTCCTTCACACAGACCAATCACTGTTCTGGCAGATATTTAACAAATTGACCAAATTCATTCAATTTGGCAGTAGGTCAGAGTTAAAAGTTCAGTGTAAATAACAGGAGGCTATATGAGAAACTGAGGCCACTGCCTTCAATTTGTGTTGAACACTAGCTAGGTTTTGAAGAGGCTTCCAGTGACTTGTGTAGGAATGCACAGCTTGTAATGAAGCAGAGCACAGGACTCTCACACAAGTTTAGAGAAATTAAGTGAACGTGGAATATATGGAAGAAGCATTAAGACAAAGCATTACTGCAGACAATGATAGAAGTGAGGAAGAAAGTAGAGTTGATATGGTATTAGGGTGTGAGATATGTGGCACAATGCAAACTCACAGAGAAATTAGATTTTATTAGTTTTGCTCTTTTACAGCAATGGTATTTCCTATCTGCAAAAAAAATTCACATTGACAATTTTTGCAGTCTTAATTGCGGAGAATTTAGTGCCATTCTAAGAGAAGAGGGGGTTGGGCACAGTTCAGACTTACTGAATCAAATAAATGTTTACAATTAAATTTCTCTCTTAAAGATGAGTAACTTAATCAAATTGAAAAAGATTGTTCCTACTGTGCAGTTTAATGTAAGAATAACCTACGGGTTAATGTTCTCAAATACTTATTTTTGGGTAAACAGTATCACTTTGGGGGGGGTGTGGGGGTGTGTATGTGTATGTACGTATATTCGTATGTATATTGTTCCTCAGGGTCATTTTGTAAAGAATTTGGGAAGCGCTGGAGATAAAGAGACAGAGACAGAAGTTCTTCTGCTTGAACATGATGTCCCTCATCAGGCTTTTTCCCAGGCTGTCCTTAGTTTCCTACCAAAGATGCCATGGAGCATTACAGAAGAGGTAATAATTTGTAAATTATTCTAGTAATTACTGTGCCTTCTCCTTCAAAGCAAACTTTGACATTCTTGAATATCCCAATGCACCAGAAATTGACGAGAAATGTTGTCCAGGAGCATTCTGTCTTAGTCTGAACTTTCAGCTGGATTTCCTATGTAAACAAGACTCTGCAAGTTTTTGGGTTTTGGCTAAAACTGCATTTGTTTGGGGTAAATATTTTAAGATAAAAACGATATTACAGGTTTTGTTAAAGAATAAAAAGATAAAAGAAGGGGTTTTGCAAAAGAGAAAGACTGCAATTCCTATAATTATACCATCATCAGGAGTTTTTCATCTTGCAAAATAGCTTTGTAACCAAATGTGGCATCCCAATTAATCTGAGGCATGGAGACTTTAATGTAATTCTGCTATAATACAGTAATTAAAACAATCATATCCTAAACAAGTCATCCAGCTGGACATCAGTCAAAACTGCATTTAAAAAATCTTGATTCTTGGTCCTGCTAATTCTAAGATTGTGACAAAATTATGTTTGTGTTGTTTCTCTTCCTGATTTCGGTAAAACATCTTGATCTTCTTCGTTATTTTTTTTTGTCATTGTAGTTTCTGCATATCTGTTTGGATCTTGTCCTAAACTAAAGAAAGAAAAAAACTAAATCAAGCATTCTGAAAATACTTTGTTGCTTGGGAAAATCTTATGTAATGTGGCTTTCTCAAATGATCATTTTTAATTTGAAAGGCAAGATGTTCTTGAAAACAATTTTTTGTTTATTTTACGTTTCAGGATATGAAGCACAGGGAGGACTTAAGGCATCTGAATGTCTGTAGTGTTGATCCTCCTGGTTGTACAGATATTGATGATGCATTACATTGTAGAGAAATAGAAAATGGAAATCTAGAGGTATTGTATCAATCCAGCCATTTATTTACTTCTTCTTTTATTTCAGAAACAGTGCAGTAATGGTAAATGACATGTGCAAAGCTCCAGATCTGTTATAAATAAGTTAATGGTGTTTGCACAGCTGCAAGATGGTAATAAATAAAGGGAGTTGATTTGCATTAGATCAGTGTCAAAAGAGGGAATTTAGTGTCTTCTAAATTCACCCTGCTTTATCCTCATTTGGCATGGGAATCTAACATAAAATTTATTTACTGCTTTAGCTAAGTATTATAAGCAAGGATATTTACAGCTAGGATAAGAAACTATAAAAAAAAAGCTAAGCTCCTGCTGTAGTGCCTATGGAATTATTATTTTATTTAAAAAAAGGCAGTAGAAAGCCACAGGCTCAACACCAGTTCTCTACCCCCTTCTATCTGATTTAGTTAGATTGTCTTTTTTATAAATTAATTTGGAATTGTAATAGCAGGGTGTGCCTAAATGGAAGGTCTAGCAAACAGAAGAGCAAAAACAAATTTGCAGTGAGCCTTGGAGAAAATAAAAGAGTTTATTTGAGCCCTCAGGCAAAGAAAAGTTGCATTGGTAGTGAGTATAACTTTCCCCTAAATGAACACGTGCTCTTATTTGGAATAATTGCTGCCACTATTCATGTTTTTAATATCAGTATGATAGGTTTTTACTATTCTTATTATAAAATACAGGAGCTGCTGAAGGGAGCTGAGAATGGATAAATTGGGTTGTAAAAACTTGGGGAAAGTTTCTTGTGTGTTGAGAACAGTTTCTGTATCACGAGGTCCATAATGTGATGCTTGTTTTTTAGGTTGGTGTACATATTGCAGATGTCAGTCATTTCATTCGCCCAGGAAATGCTTTGGATGAGGAGTCAGTAAAAAGAGGAACAACAGTGTATCTGTGTGAAAAAGTAATTTTTTTCTATAGCTTTTTGTATTATTAAATGGTTGGATTTTCATTGCTTTCATCTTTTAATTCTTAGGAGTGGAGACATTATTTCTGAACTAAGGAGAGGAAAAAAAAGTAGACTTAGTTTGTCTAAGACAATTTTATTTTCCTTTTTATCTTCTAAAATCCATTATCTGAAGAATAAAATCCATTATCTGAAGAATATCCCTTTCAGCTCTGGTTTGAGGCATTATTAGCATGGGGTTCTGAAACTGGAATACTGTTTTAATACCGATCTGAAATTGCAGAACCTGCCTGGTTTTGCCTTTTCCATTGGTTTTAGGTTTTTTTTGTGATAGCTAAACCTCTGAAGGTTCCTATGATTTGCATTCATTAACACTGTAGACTTAGTCCTGTTTATTTCTTCCAGACCACCATTTCTTTTCAGAAATAACTGTTACTAAAAAAATGATAATTAAAATGGATCTTGGAATAAATTTCCTTACGGTGGCTTAACTTTTTTTCAAAAACCTGAGCTTTCTTAGCAAAAAGAAAAATTATTACCTCCAAGCTTTTATTATATTAAAAACCAGGAAGTTAAAATACATACTTATAAAGAGTCATGATTTTTATTATTTCTTTTGCAGAGGATTGATATGGTTCCAGAGCTGCTTAGTTCCAACTTATGCTCCCTGAGATCTAATGTGGACAGGTATATGTAAATGATCCATACTTTGACCCTGGCAAGTAACTGCAGATGTTTGTGTATGGATTTTAACAGATTTTCCCTTCCTCTTTCTCTCATAGGCTTGCATTTTCATGCATATGGGAGATGAACCATAAGGCTGAAATTCTAAAAACTAGATTCACAAAGAGTATTATTAATTCCAAGGTTGGTCATGTAAATATTAATATAATTCTGAAGAAAAGCTGTAAACTGTATTATAAAAACAATGATCAACAGACTTGATAATAGTTTTCTTTCTGATTAATTATTTATATTTTATTAGAATTAGAAAATGGTGCTGAAATGCTAAAAATGAAGAAAATTATTCTCCCCTGTTCTTCTAAACCTCTAGGGCTGCAATGTTTATGTGTGCAGTTACTGTGTGTAACTGTGCATCATCTACATAGGACATGGTTGATATATACCAGCTAGTCAGTTAAATTCAGGGCATTCTGTAGATGTTCAATAAATTTCTGAAAATTAGACCTCTGATATATAAAATACATCTGTGATCAGCAAAAAAAAATACTGTAAATGCCTGGTATTTCTTAATATCTGGCATAGGTCAGCCCTCATTTATCCATTATTCTTTGTGAATAACAGGCATTTAGGTATTGATTGTAAAGCTTTGTGTTATTGTGAACCAACTTTGACAGCAAGCTGCACTTTTGGCGAGACAGAACTATATCTTTTTTCTCAGTGTTCAATTATGTGTCATGATGTTTGTTTTTTTTAACCTCTTCAAGGCTTCTCTTACATATGCTGAAGCACAGATGAGAATTGATTCAGCAACTATGAACGATGATATTACTACCAGCCTGCGTGGACTAAACAAATTAGCAAAAATTCTGAAGAAGAAAAGAATTGATAATGGGTAAACCATGCAGTGTACCTGTTACCTTTCCCGCCACCTTTTTTTTGTGACTTTTTTTTCTGTCAAAATATAGCAGTCCTGTGTCTGTTTTTCTAGTGAAAATCTTGGGGGAGAGAAGTATTTTGCCATTTTGATTTGCATAAAAATGCTTATCTTGACTTCCCCAAAAGTATAAACTTGGAATATTGACTTTTTCTTCACAAGGCCAATGAACATGGATCTCATAGAGTCATAAAAACACAACCAGAGGAGTAGCATTTGAAATTTTAGAAGCTGCTATGGTGTGAATCAGCATGACAATTCCTGAAAATTTGAACATTAATTTCACAATTTTATTGTTAATTTCTGCTAATTTAAAATTATAGTTTCATGATAAACCCAGATGATGTGTAGAGGCTTGCAGCTCAGCTGCTCTGTCTGCTTTACTGTAATTCATTACTACCACTTACATCTTCCAGAGCCTTGACACTTTCATCACCAGAAGTTCGTTTCCACATGGACAGTGAAACTCATGATCCTATTGATCTGCAGACTAAGGAGCTCAAGTATGCATTTTATTTATTAGTTAATTCAGGGTAGGGATGAAATTAAAGAAATGTATAAGTAGCAACATTTAGTTAATAGAGTACAAAGTTCCTATAATAGTGCAGAACAGTCATAGAATTGGAGGATGGCTTGGGTTGGAAGAGACCTTGCAAGTTTACCTAGTTCTAACCCCCCTGCCATGGGCCCAGACACTTTCCTAGACCAGGTTGCTTAAAGCCCTGCACAGCCTGGGCTTGAACACTTCGAATGACGGAGCATCTACAACTTCTTTGGTCAAGCTGATCCTCAGAAAGAGAATTCCTCTATGTTACTGCACTATTTATTTAGTGAGTTTTGAACTGAATGCTTCATATGTGAACTTCTTAGGAGGAAATCAAGAGGCCTGTTGGTCTTTTCAGGCATTTTCATTAGCATTTTTCTTTAATTTTGTTTTAGAATATTTCAGGGTTTTTTTCTTCTGACTCAGTATTTGAAACCTAATAAGTGTTAACGTTTTTAGTCTTAAAACCGCTTGCCTAATTGTATAAATGTTCAAAACTACTAGTTAATATTATATAACATTGTTAGGATGGTGGAATGTTTCTTCTTTAGGCACTCAAAATAAATGTCTAATTTAATGCTTTTCTAACAATATAAAATATTTATCTTGGTAGAGAAACAAATTCCATGGTTGAAGAGTTCATGTTGCTTGCCAATATTTCTGTAGCACAAAAAATTTACGATGAATTCCCAGAGTTTGCCTTGCTCCGGAAACATCCTGCTCCTCCCCCATCAAATTATGACATCCTTGTGAAGGCTGCAAAGTCCAAGGCGAGTTTTTATCATGCTAATTCAGTGAATTAATTATGAAAAGGTATATTTTCTCTCTGGTTAGCCACTTACCCAAGACTAAGGGTTGGAAAACAGTATTTTAAAAGTGTATGAGCTATACTTTGAAATTGCTGGTACTTGTAGCAAGATAATTGTACGTCTAGGTGAAAAGAAGAATCAGTGCTTTTTAAACCCTTCCTTAGTTAAAGGAAACAAATCACTCTCTAAGTCTTGTATTGTAGCACTTGTGAGCTGTGCATGTTTCTCCTCTCCAAGTCACATGTGATTTTTGAGCCAGTTTTTGGCTTTGGATCACATACATTATTGATGTACTTAAAAATTGATCAATCACATCAAATAACATGTTTTTCTTAAAGTCAGGAAGTAAGAAAATGTGTTCATAGTTTCCATCCTCTCCATAGATCAGCTAGAGGTTTATTTAGCCTGAAACAAGTAATTTAATTAATGAGTCTGAACAGAAAAAATTATTTTTCCAGTTTCAGGATCTTTTATTTGACCTAAACTTGTAACTTTGTAGATGCTGTGATGTGCATTCATATTTCCTTTCCCTTCAACTCTTTTCCCAACCCCCTAAGAAGTCATACTTCTTACCTAAGGGTGAGAGAGAAACTCGCAGATTCTCAGTGTGACATAAATAGCTCATTAATTTTCCATTGCTATAAAACTGGAATAATGATAATCATTTCATTTGTGTTCTGAAAATTATTTTTAAAGTACTGTTTTATTTGGAAAGCTAAATTCCCATACATAGATAAACATTCTTTTAAATAAACCAAAATGGCTTTTTTACTACTTTTGACACAACCATCACCATTAGGTATTAATATGCTATATTTGTACTTTTAAAATAAATATGCAATTATCTTAGCACAATACAGGCATAATTTGATCTCTGGATTGTACTTTATTTTCAGTGTTGTACATGAAGAAAAGAGTATTCAACTGATCATGTGAAGAAACTTGCATTTCTGGAAATTAAAAATGCATTATATGTTTTCACGCTACCTGAACTTTTGTCAGAGAACACTGGCAAACAGGGAACAAAATGTCATACACAGTACTAGTTTTACAGATGACTTTTCCAAGTATAGATTATAACAATTTTGCAGAGGAAATACAACAAAGTCAGTTACTTACCTTGTGCTTGGATAAGAATCTTTGTGCGGCATAAATCAAGGAATTTTTTTGATATTCCTTTTGATTTAATAAAAGGATAGAAAAATCAAAGGAAATAAAAAAACTCATTAACATTGACATACAGTGTTTCTTAGTTTAGAATGGGTGTCTATTCTGACTTCCTAGGCTACTGACTCAGCATTTCATTTTTTGCATAAAGCACTAGTAATAATGAGGGAGGGGCCTGTGCATGGATAGATTTTGTTTGTTTGCTTTTGTAATAGTGGCATTCCATTGTTATAATCTGCTAAGATTACTGTGGATGTAACTGTTACATTTCTGCTTATATTCTTAATATTTTCTAGTAATACCTGACCTTTTTTATTTCTTTTCTCCTTCCAGAATTTGGAAATTAGGACAGATTCAGCAAAGGCTTTAGCTGAATCATTAGACAAAGCTGAATCTCCTACATTCCCCTACCTAAATACACTGCTGCGAATTTTGACCACTCGCTGCATGATGCAAGCTGTTTATTTCTGCTCTGGAATGGATAGTGATTTTCATCACTATGGTTTAGCCTCACCTATTTATACCCACTTTACCTCACCTATTAGAAGGTACTTTTATTTTATGAAAGTTTCAGAGAACAAAAAGAAGTGATGTCTTTGTGAAGAAATTGTATTTTAAATTGTGGTCTTGTCCATTTAAAACAAAATACTCTTTCCGTTCAGTGATAGATTGCAATTGAAACAGCAGTGGCTTTACATGGTGGTCCATCTTCATGTAAGCTCCCAGGTTTACTGTCCTAAAGTTTAGTAACATTTTTTAAAGGTATTCATAAAAATAATAGAAATACATTCCTAATGCAGATGTCTGGCATAGAAATGCACTTTGGGGTCAGTCAGCATCAGTCTTAACTAGAGACTGAAGCAGAGTTTGCCCAGTCATTTTTCAGATGGGAACTCTGTTTAAATTTGGAGGAGACTGTATTTTACATATGAAAACATTCATAATTGGAAACTTGCTATTGTAGCTGTTGCCTTGTAATGAAGTCATACTTCTTGGAAAAGTAGGCTAGTTTTTTCTTCTAACCAAAAAGTAACTGAGTTTTGAAGAAAATAACTGTTATCGTGCTCCTTAGAAACATTTCAAGTGAAATCTCTTAGATGTGGATTAAAATTCCTGTGCATTTAGGTGGATAATTTATGGAACTTCTAGGAGTCCAAATAGTAAATTTTAGTTCTTACCAGTTAAAAAGTTCCTCGCTGAAGTTCTAATAAGTTATGTAACAAGAAGTGTTAAAAAAGTGTTTAAAAGTGATTATGCTTTGCAGATCAATGGCATTGAAATACTGTTCTACACCATATTTGTCTTGTTCATGGGAAAGGGAAGAGGGATTTGCTTGAAATGCCATGGTGAAAGATCATTCTTTAGTCCAAATATATAACTTTGTTTCTTTATTGTAAACATTCAGCAGTGCAGGCTCTATTGGTGCAATACAGGAAAGAATTTATCTTAGAAAACAGTATAGTTCATTCTGGCCCTGCAGTGCATCTTTCTTCAGCAAAGAGATTGATCTTGAATTAGTACAGGGAGTTGCCAGCAGACTGTCATTATTACAAAAGCTAGATCTGTAAGATTCACAAAAACAAATGTATGTTCTGAAACATTTTTTAACTTTGAAAAAGCATGTTTTACTATGTCATTGATCATTGAACCTCATCCTTGCAGGTATGCTGACGTCATAGTCCATCGGCTCTTGGCAGTGGCCATAGGAGCAGACAGTACCTACCCAGAACTTACAGATAAACACAAACTGGCAGAGATGTGTAAAAATCTCAATTACCGGCATAAAATGGCACAATATGCACAAAGGGCGTCTGTTGCATTCCATACACAGGTAAGTAGTTCTGAGATGTTAGGATTATCTATGGACAATTCTAGTGCAAATCCAAGCAAGAGTGCAGAAATGATAAAGGATGAGGGATGCTTCTTTGATGAAAAGCTTAAAATGTTACTTTTCTCATTCTGAAAAAGTTGGAATGGCAGCTTGAGGATTGTTTTAGTTTTTATAAACTAAAGTGTGCTTTTATAAATATAAATGCTTAATACTAGAGTAATGTTACAAATGGCTTATGTGATTTAAAAATCTGCTTTCAGTATATGCTACGTATAGATGTATATTTGAATGTTTTATTTTTCTGAGACAGTATATTTGTAATTCAGAAGAGAATATTCTAGTGCTTTTTTTCTTATTTGTGTGTTTTACTTTTGTTACAGCTGTTCTTTAAAACCAAGGGAGTAGTAAATGAAGATGCATATATATTATTTGTAAGAAAAAATGCGATTGTGGTTCTGATTCCCAAGTATGGGTTAGAAGGAACAGTCTTCTTTGAAGAAAAAGACAAACCAACACCAAAACTGGAGTACAACAATGAGGTATGTTCTTACTATTATTCTTAAGATGGGTTCTTAAACAGCTGTCCCAGTTTGAAAGACAGGAGTCTGTCAAGGAAGGCAGGAACCTCCCTGGAATAGAAAGGATGACCCCTTCCCTCCGAATTATTATACCCTTGAAATTACAGGGCTTTCAGGCAAAGAAATGGGGAAGGGAATAATAGTTCTTTACTAGGATCTATGTATAACAACGCAGACAAACAGCAATGATAAGAAAACAGAAAACCCACAGCCTTTTCTCACCTGTTGAGCAATTTCCCTTTTTAGTTTAGTTGTGACCACAACCGGCAGGGGGCGCTGTTGGTTCCCGGGGAGGCGGCGGCTGCAGTGACTCTCGGGGCCAGCAGGGGGCGCTGGCGGGCCCCAGTGAGGAGGGCGGGTGCAACGGTTCCCTGCGCCTGCAGGGGGCGCTGTGGCACGAGCATGGCGACCTCTCCACGGGGCAATGGTGGCTCGGGCACGGGGGAAGGAGGGGAGGTGGCTTTGCTTGTGCAGAAACCGCAGCACATCACAGTCTCAGAGCCCAACACACAGGGGTAGCCACAGTGACACGCAGAGGGCAGGAGCTGGGTGGGAGGTGGCCTCGGTCTTCACTCTCAGTGCAGGAGCAGCCGCGGCAGCAGAGGAAAAAAATGGAGCAGGCGGCCCCAGCCAGGGAGCCGAGCTACAGTGTAGCAGAGCAGCTGAGTGCTCCCAGCAAAATGCCAACTCTTCTCTGTTCCCAACCTGGCACAGACAGGCCCACCCCCAGCCAAGACTGCTAAGTCACAAAGTAGCAGTACCCCGGCAGGATACACACACACGCCTCCCCTCTCATTCTGGACCAGCAACTCCCAGCCCCGCCCCCACCAGGGTCCCAGTTGGGCTCACGAGCATTGCGATACCCCTGAGCTGGGAAGGGGGAGGGAGAAGAAAGAGAAACAATAGCAATTTTGGGCACAACCTGAATATGGGATAACCATCTCCAAGACAACAGCTTTATTTTTTTATTTGGTAAATGAGCAGAATGACTAAAATCTATTCTAGTTGGATTTAGAAGGGTAAGAGAGGCTTTTCTAAATGTAAGTTTATTAATCTGTAGTAGTAGTGCCACTATAGTCTTTTGGAAGTCTACTTTTCTAAGTCTAAATCAGTAGGTTCTGACAGGAATTGGTTTCTGTAATGGATACTGCTGATATCTAATTATCTGATTAACTACTGCAAAAAATGTATATACCACTTATTATGACAATGACTAGTCAGTGCAGTAATTTTTATTTACAAGTACCATTAATATTTTTATACAAAAATATTTCTTTTTATAAAAACAAGACATTGTAAATAGTGAATGTTTATATGAAATTTGAACTTTCAGGTACCATCACTTACTGTGGAAGACACAACATTACATGTATTTGATAAAGTTAAAGTGAACATTATGCTAGATGATTCCAACATCCAACATCAGAAAATGCGGATGGTCTTGGTAGAACCTAAGGTAAGGCACAAGGCTCTTAGAACCATATTACCCTTCAGTAATGTTAAAAAGTCATCCTGTGGTAAAACTGAAATTTAACCCAAAAGAAAAAACGTAATTTAGCAGCAGCTTGCAATGATGGCTTCATATCCACTCTCAATAAACATAGGTCTGCTTTCACTGGCTGTGAAAAGAATAGAGGCCTCTAAACTAAACTTCTGTTCTGGGACCATCAGGATATTTTCAATGGTGGGAAAGATGGTGATTTGCTGAAGTAATGTCTAATTTCACAGTTGTGTAATCAAATCTCCCTCTGAAAATCTGCCAAAACTCAGTAAGATCTTCTCCTTGCTCTAGTAAATTACGGTGTAGCTGTGATAGGTGGCTCAGAAGAAAACTCTGTAATTGCTGGCTGTCAATGGCAGTTCTGTCCTACAACTCCCACAATGTAAAAATTACCTCTTGATAATGTTGTAAGTACTGTAATGTCCTAATAACTGTCTCTAGTCTCAAGACTTTTAAATTCTACCTTCTTTGTGCATGTGGAACACTGTGGGTTTCACTTGGTCTCACACTTTACGCCTGGTAAGTATTTTGCCTGACATTACAAGATTCTGCTCTTACAGTACCGTACATGTGACTTTCTTGGTAAACAGATGGTAGCAGTAATTGAGTATCCATAGTCACAGAGGAGAAAGACAACCCAAAATAAGCAAGAACTCCTTGTTGTTTATAAAACATTATTTCTTTTTTCCTTGAGAAGTCATGTTTCCAAACACGTGTAGGTATTCTGCTCTTTGAGCTGTTGTATTAGCTTGAACCATAGAATGGTTTGGATTGCAAGGGACCTTACAGATTGTTTACTTCCAACCACACTGCCATGGGACACCTTTCACTAGATCAGGTTGCTGAAAGCCCCATCCAGCCTGGCTTTGAACACTTTCAGGGATGGAGCATCCATAGCTTCTCTGGGAAACTTGTTCCAGTGCCTCGCCACTTAAAGATTTTTTTCCTAATACCTAAACTCAGCCCACTCTGTTTCCGCTTAAAGCCATTCCACCTTTTTCTGCCACTGCATGCCCTTGTGCAAAGTCCCTCTCCAGCCTTCTTGTAGGCTCCCCTTTCTGGTACTGGAATGCTGCTCAAAGGTCTCCCTGGAACCTTTTCTTCGCCAGGCTCAACAACCACAACTCTCTCAGCCTTTCCTCATAGAACAGCTACACCAGCTGTCTGCTCATTTTTGTGGCTCGCCTTTGGACTCACTCCAACAGGTCCATGTCCTTCCTGTGCTGGGAACCCCAGAGATGGATGAAGCATTGCAGGTGGGGTCTCACCAGAGCAGAGGGGCAGAATCCCCTCCCTTGTCTTGCTGGCCAAGCTGCTTTGGATGCAGCCCAGGACACCTTTGGCCTTCGGGATGGGAGTGCACATTGCTGGGTCATGTCCAGCCTCATCCACCAGCACCCCCAAGCCCTTCTCAGGAGGGCTGCTTTTCAGCTGTTCATCCCCCTGCCTGTGTTGGTGGGAATCTCCATGATTTCAAAAACTGGAAGTAGATAATGAAATCTGGAAAAGAAAGGAGCCTTTGTATCCCTTTGTGCATTCACATGCTGAGCTGCCTCCTGGTTGTGCTCACCAACAGTTTGTGTTGTGGGCATGACTCAGGAACACTCCTGTGGCAATGACTCCACTTTGAGGGACACACTTTGAAAACAGACACGAAGTGAGGCTAATGCAAGTTGATGTTGGGGGTTTTTTATCCTGTTTTTCCATTCTACTTCTTGGACTAATTTCTGTGAAGGCCCTTACTCTACAACAAAGTAAATACTACTATAATTTTAGCTTATCCCTTGATACAAGATTGGCCATACTGGTTAATCCAAAATACTCATCCTAAACATCAATTAATAGTTCTTCTTTCTGGTAAGGACGGAGTATAGGAATAAGATGCAGATGGAGTGATCATTCAAACATTCCAGTAACTTGAAATTCACTGTCTCACCCAGAGACACATCTCTGTGTTCAGTCTAAAGTCTTGTTCTGTAAATTTGATCTCTTCCCAGCTTACAGTTCTGACTCCCACATTGTCTTTTAACAATAAGTTCCACAGCTCACCATGTATGAAGTACCTACTGTTAATTGATTGGCAGGGTGAGGAGGTTAAGGCCTCTTTTCACCTCTCACTCCTACCCCCTGCTTTACAAGCATTTGCTAACTAAGGCATGAAAAACGACTAAGAAGGCAGCATATCAGGTTTGCAGATGCAAACTGATAAACCCTGCTGGCTTTGGCAGGAGGCGTGCTGCTGCTTTTCTTTGCCTTTTCCAGCTTTTATTTCAGGTGAGTGTTCGAGCTGTGATGGTTCTAAGATGGTAGATGGTTCTAACTCTCTTTTAGATGATTTAGAAAATCAGAAGTTTCTGGTGTTGACACAGTGTTTGTAAAAAATCTGTACAAGTAAACTCAAGTTTTATCAGGATAATAAAAACCAAGTTAAAAATGTTCTGACTTCTTTTCTTCTTGTAGATACTAGGAAGTGATGTGCCTGCAAGTCTGTCTGCCGAGGCAAGCAGCAAGGATGAACCGGAGAAAAAGAAAAAGAAATTACAAAAATAGCTGGATATAGAAGTTATTAAGTCACACAAGTGCTTGCACTTACATATTTTTCCCTATGGGCAAAATGCTAGAAGCAGGTTTTGTCCACTTTTTAAATACACATCTTCATAATCTCTAAAATTATTTTTAAAAGCTACTTTTTTATGACAATGGAGAACAAGTTTTAAAATAATGTATATCTACACCTTTGTCCTGTGGGTGAAAATAAATATTTCTGCAGTGAAGAAGTGATTGTAGTTTCTTTTTAATAGCCTGAAGGCCATATGAGAGCCTGACAGAAGTCAGCACTTCAGTGAATTTTCTTTAGCACGTCTGAACTGAAAGAAGTAATTGAACAATGTAGGTATTAAAGAGACATCTTTATTCTGTTTCACTACTCAGTTTACAATTGGACATGTTAAAGGACTCTCATTAAAACTGATATTAATTTAATGTAAACAATGACTGTTTTGTGCAATGTGTGCCAACCAATGCATTAGGAACAACTACAGAAACAGAATGGTCAAGTGATTTCCATGGTAATTTGCACAGTAGGTTTCTTCTACAACTCAGTTTTACAAATACAATAAAAAAAATAATCATGTTTTCATAAAATAAATATTTCCTATCTAACTGAAGACTACAAAACAGGACAGAAAATACAGGCACTCGAGTCGGGGGGGATCCTTAATTACTTCTCACATTCACCCCCTTCTGCTGTTACTTTTTCCCTACCTTTAAGAACATACTAATACAGGATGAAATTAAATATTTTAGTGATTGCTTTTTTACTTGTGAATACTTCAAAACCCTCTGATCATTGAATGTATTATAAAAACAATCAAAAAGTTTAGTTAAAAAGTAAAACCAAATCTTAATTATACATATATCAGAACAATTCAGAAACAGATAATTTGGACCCACCCTGCTTAACAGTCATTAAATTAACAGTACTGTTTTAGTAATCACAATTGCAAAAATAAATCCTTTGTACAGTCCTTTCAATTGATTATTGTTAAAAAAATTATCATATGAAACAGAAGAGACACAAGGTCATACATAATTTTAAATCTCAGACAAGTTGTATCCTGCTTTCGAGTGACAGAAGCTAAAGCTGAGAACACGTTGAAGGCCCTATTCTGTAAAATTCATTTTTCAGAAGTCCCATTTCCTACTTTTAATAACATTCTGCCCTTTACAGTTATCAATTCAGTGTACTTCCAGCTTCTAGTAGGGCACTGTTTGAAGATCCTGAAATAGGTGATACAGGATGCTAGATTCCATTACTGTCAATCCAATATGCATTACAGAAACAGTGATTAAATTTCTACAGAAGTAAAAATAATGCACATCCTGTTTGCTGGTTAGAAATCTAAAGTAAATTCTTTTATATTTATTTTTGCAATGTGAGAACTATGATCAAGTGATGTGTATAGAAGTTTCCCTTTTTCCTAAATATGTTTTTCAGAAAGCCTTCACTGGTAAATTATTAATGAAAATATTTCAAGAACTGTTCTGTTGAAACAACACACAACTCTCAGGTCTAACACATTGATTTTAACGCCATGCAATTGTGTTCACACCTCCCCTTTTGATATTTTTTAAAAATGATGTCTTTTGCCTTCAAATTTAGGTCTGACCAATAGGTTTCAGGCCTAGTGTGCCAATAGCTGCTCATCAGCCACCATCTATCCCTTTAGATCAAGCTTTTCTGTGGTTTGTAGAATAGAACAGCAGAACTTCCATCCAGTATGCTGGGACTGGACATCCTTGCTATGAAAAGAGAGGAAGACTACTTCACCTGGAACATGTATTAGAATGGACTTCTCTTTTTCATTATTCCAACAAAGTTTACCAGAGCTCTACAAAAACAGAGCCCAGAAATCTGTGTTCCCCTTATCTCTTCCCCTCTTAGTCACTAGGGGCACAAGATTACCTTGAATAAAAATGGATTTTTTCCCCTATTCACATTTATAAATTGCAGAAGGTTCTTTTAAACAAATCCAATCAAATTTAACCAAATCTTATTTGATTACACAAAGGGAGTTCTGGGTTTCTAGACCCTCCTTAATCCATTACTTTAATTCATTGATGGTTTTCTTGAAAGTATCAAGGATTTGCTTATATTAAAACTGTTTGCAGTAAGTGGCATGCAAAAGTTAATTATATTTCTAAGGATTTATCTAAGTATTTTGGTAATTTCTGTAAGCAACATAATAATACTGGGAATTAAACATGAGAAGTGAAAGTGTAACGGTTTACTTCAACAGAAGAAAGGCTGCACCATTTTCTTAGTGGTATACTGAGACCAGTGAATCTTACTGCACCTTCTTAGGTTCCTTCCAAAGGGTACCAGAGCATCCATTTGGACACAAGTGTTCTTTGCAGAGAGTGGTAGAGCCAGGTGATCAACTCCAAGTTTAGTACTAACACAATTACTAAAGCAACAACACTGTCTTTTAATTTTAAAGTAACCAAAAATACATTTTACCTAAGTACATGGTAAATCTAACTGACAGATCACACATTTCTGTCAAACCAAGGGAAAAACTGTTCTGCGAATTGCTAAACAGCTGCTTTTGTCATAAAGTTTATTTTATGTTACAAAGAGAACTAAACTTTGGCATTTGCCCTTGTTACACCCTCAGTAGTTCATTTCTGTCCAGTGACTCACTCTTGGTACCAGTGTTAGTATTTATGAAGCCACAAAATAAATCTGGTTGGAGAAAAGCAATCCAAATCAAGACTAATAGTCCTTTACTTTTTCTCTCCCACAAAGAAAAGTGTCCCTCATTCAGGAGGGACAAATCTTAAAATGTAGGTGTTTTTGCAATTACATTGGTTCCTATGCAAGTTACATTATGTTTGCTCTGTCTACTCAAATCGTTCATCTGGAAGCTGAAGTTATACTCAAACTCTGAAGACAAGGCTGCTCGTGAAATCTACCATAATCACAGAAGGAGTATAATTCTGAAAAAAACCCCTTGTTGTTTCTCTGTACGAAGTCTAGACACCTTAATTTTCAAAGAGGATTAGTTAATGATACCAATAAATTTCTTAGTAAGACCTGAAAAATCTCACATTATTTAAAAACTCCCTTAATATATACCGAACAGTTTATTACATTTGCATTAGAAAAGCAAAATAGTATGTATAATCCAGGTAATTGAGGTCATATGTATAAAAATTTATTAGACACCACAACTTAAGTTCTCCATCAGAAAACTACATACCACTTTTGTGAAACCCCTGAACTTGATTTTCCTTTTTATGTTTCCAAGCAGAAATGTTGCAATTTGCGTTTTGACCAAATACTGTGCTATGTGGTTTTGCTTTTTGGAAACAGGATTGCATCTCCGGAGATTTTGCTCTCAGCAACTGATTGTCCTTATGGCTTAAAACAGAACACTCCTGGGCGAACAAGGAAAAGTTAATTTTAAAACCATTTTCACAGAAATTCAAAAAAAGAAACAAGAAACAAACAAAACAAACAAAATCCAAACTTACTATCCACAAATCTCAAGTATACTAAGTACCTTAAGTACCAACTCTACCCTTTGAAATGAGAAAGAAATGAAATAACACATTTTCTCTGCACAGATCTTTGACATATGGTGTCAGCAAGATCCCCCTCCTTTCAGGGTTCACATGCTCTGAATGAGCCAGACTCGGATCTTTCAGCCAGCAATTTCTGTGCCTTTTTCTTTTCATTCTCTGAAGGTTATCAGTTGTGAGAGTTGAATAAAGCACTTAATGCCTTCTCACTAAAACCCTAATCTAAAAATGCAAAATGTGGTTTAGTCAGGATCTAGCATTTGAAAGACTAGCAGTGGGAAAAGATAGCTGCATGGCGTTGGTGAGTCCCTTTAGGACAAGTTGGATACTAACCAATTGATTCCGGTAAGTACATTCACATGTATAATCCATGTCCAACAGGGTGACTGGGGCAACACCTTAAAATAAATGGGTATTTTTAGAAGTTAAAGATAAAATATCCATCTTGTAAGGGCACATTTGTCCTAGTCTTAAGTGAGCAGAGTTCAAAATTTGATGTCAGTGGTCTACAAGATACCATCAGTCTGCACTTCGCCTTGGAAGAGAAGTAGTTTTCAGCATGTCACACACAGACATGAAGTCAGGGCTGAATGGGCTTACTTGAGGTTCTTTTATAATCTGGCAGTAATGGTCAGTACTGTCTCCCCTTCAAGGGCTGTCAACAACATGACGGAGCAGACCATAAACTATTAAGTTTATAAGACCATGTGACCATAATTACTAAGTGAGAGGAGGTGATCTTTGCTCTCTTCTCCAAAGAAACTAGCCTTGCTTCTTGTTCTCAGGAAGACGCAGAACTCTTTCCTATCAGTCAACAGACTGGGGCTTAGGAGCCTTGCTAGATATGTACTGTCTTTTGTAACTTGTCTTTCAGATAGGTCACCAAAGGGCTTGTAATAAAAGACTGTACCAAGCAGAAAATTCCCCACCAAGTCAGCATGCAAAGTATGGTCTAGGAAACTTGACACTAAGTTTATAAAAATCAGCAGCAGACAATTTTTTCCCCAGAAATGTTCTTCTCCACAGGCACATATTTAAAAACTTAGCAATAAATGAAGCAGCAAGAACAAAAGAAATAAAAATTAGAGACAGACAGACAGACTACATGAGAAGCTGTGAGCAGCCTCACCACTGCTATTCATGCATATACCTTAGTTTCCTCCAAAACAACCTTTGCCTTTATCATAAACCATATTAGTTTTACTGCCAGTTTAATGTATCTGTCCTGCATGTATTCCCCATTTTCAACATAATATCTGAAATTATGCTACATTAACATCTTTAGTATCACCTGATGGTCTCTCCGCTCAGGCTCCCTGAAATCTATTAAAATGGGGAACAGATGCTTTAGATGGGAAGCCTATAACTTTTTTACCATCGTTTACCTCCTACCTTTGTTCTAAGCAGCTGAGACTTATTCTGAAACACAACAGAATTCACATCATTTTCTCTGCAACTGTTTTCAGCCCCCACAGTATCCATAATGCTGTTTCCACAAGTCTGTGTATTGTAACCACTGTCCACCTAAAATCAAGAAGCAGGACTTGAAAAACGTACTGTAACTTAACACAAATAAAACCTGATATGATTTGCATTTGATTAACAAAAATTAATCCAACAAACCAACTACAATTGGTTAATAACAAAAGCAAATTATAAGCAGATCTGTCAGAATTAGTTTGGATTAAGTTAAATATACTACTGTACATAGTAGCACAAAAATAATTTATAATTGCTATGCTAACTCCACTGAGAGAGGAAAGAGGGGATGGAGGGAAGGGATAAAAGCACAATACCACCTGCGTGCCATATCCAATATGAGAAAATAACAATTACTCCCAGAATAGTACATGCATTCCAAGTTATGTTCAGCTCAGTTTTACAGAGAAACAAAAAAATATTTTTACTTTTACCTGAATACTACTGTTGTCACCAGGAATTGTGCTGCTTTCTGCAAGAGGTGACACGCACATGCGAGAGCTTTCAATACTGAAAGTAATGCCTGTCATAAAGCTGGTCATTGGTGTATTGCTGTTGCCAATTGTTTCTTTTATCCAAGTGTTTTCCTCTGACACTTCAGCTGCATCAGCCATATCTACAGTATTACTTTCCTTTAAGCCTTCTATATCCCGAAATGATGACAACCTTTGATGACGACCTTCTGAGTGATCTGGTGCAATAGACACAGTTGCCACCACGAGATGTGTACCATGTGCAAAAGTATCACTGTCTTCCTGAGGTAAGTTTATTCCATTATCCATTTCTGGGAACCGAGCTTCTGCCGGAGAAGCATTTTCCTTGTCTTCATCCTCATCATGATTCTCAACTGCAATTGGTATTCTAATGACAGAAGTCTGATATTGGGCAGCTCCTCTACAAGCTCCAAGCCTCATAGGAGAGCAATTTTTAATTGGAGAACAACCATCTATGTAAGGACTTCTTGTACTTGGGGGCGTCATTCTATTTGAGGAAGAAGGAATATCTGGAGAACGAAATGTAAATTTTCTTTGGTCTGTAAAGAAACCAACGAAGTTTAACTCCACCTGATATCTTACAGAAAAACTCATCATCCTCAAAGCCCAACAGCCCACTGAATAATTTACAGCCATGTACATATAGCAGATTAATACATATACAATTAAACCATACCTGAGAGTGGTGTTTTTCTTATGTGAAAAGCAATTGGTGAAAAAGCAGGAGAACCATTATGTGCAGGAGACCCCTCTGAAAATGTGGGACTGGTAATACTTCCCAGACTATAAGCTCTTGTTCCTCCCTGAATAGGACTTGATGAAAACTGACCCTTCAGAATTTAAAAAAAAAAAANNNAAAAAAAAAAAAAAATCAAAACCACACAGCATTAATTTTCATAATGTAAACTTTGGCTAATATGTATATACAAAAAGTGTTCAAACTAAACACATTAATATGATAGCACTGCGGAAGACCAATTCTTTCCAATTACAATCTCTAGCCTTAGTTTAGCTTAAATATTCCAATTCCAGTTCTTCACCAGGACCTTATGCCTCCACATAGGACTAAAGAACAATAGACTCAAACTGTCACAAAATATCCGCTAGGGCTATTACATCCATTATATTTAAGAATTATGAGACACCTAAATAGAGAATTAATGCTATATGTGTATCTAGTCAAGTGTTTAATCTAAGTTTCTTATTCATATCAATGCAGATGAAAGTCAGCCACTATTTATATTTTAATGTAATTCACGTTATCTTAATTAATTAATTCAGCAGCAGACAAAAGACAAAAGTATTTTTCCTTAAAAAAGAGAATAGTGGTTATGACCTTGCTTAAGACTAGGGTGCAAAAAGACCCCAAAAACCAACCAAACAAAAAAATCCCCCTCACTTCTAGCAGTATAATTATATTGTGGGAATTCTTCACTAGGCTACCAGAGAAGCCTTTTTTTTTAAGTCACACTGTGCTAGGGTAAGTAGGTTTTTCCATTCACTTCAGCCCCCAAACAGATGAAACTACATCAACCAACCACTTTAGCCATGCTATGTCCACATAAGGATAAGGTTCATTTTGCTTAATTTAAAAACCAGACATTATGTTCTAATAAATGTCTATTCATCTGAAAACTTTGGCCAATGGGAAAGAAAAAAGCATATTTAGCACTGCACTTCGAAGATCCACAAGTCATTTCTTCCAGTATAAATGAGTTTATGAGATGTAAGGGAAATAATTATATCACATGTTCATATCAACTGGTATTGTAGACAGCAATTCATGGATTTAAACAGGACCTTTTTCGTATACACATTTTATGAAAAAACAAAGGTTTCAACATGCTTTCAACAAGTCTTTTGTATGTTTTAATTCCTACTTCCTTTTCATAACAAAATTAAAACATAATTCCCTATACAAAAGAATAGCAGCACAAAAGAATAATTTGAAATAATAAAAAGTCAGTAATTTATTCTTTCAAGACCTTTTTTTTGATCACATATTTTTTTCAGAATTTGGAATTGGAAAAAAAAAACCACACAAAAAACCAATCCACCATCTTTTAGTCTAACACCTACTCTCATAAAGTGTATCCCACCCAGCCCACAAAACAGGCTACTTACTGAGCTAGATGTGTCCAGAGGGCTCCTGCACCGGACTGGAGATAATTCTATTGAACAAAGCACTCCAAGCGGCTGACTACCACATGGACTATGCAGAGAAGGGGACAAGCATGCAGATACATTCCCATTTTCTTCTAAAAACAGCTTTCTTCTGAGTGATGAAGAGCTCAGATTTTCCTGAGACTGATCTGCAAATTCTTCAGTTCTAAAATATTCACCTAGAAATGCAGATGAGAAATTGTTTCCAGTAAGAAATGCAGAAAAAACCTCAACATTCCACTACAGAGACATATATAATTAAATTAAAACATTTAATCCAATTTACCAATACAGCAAGTAATGAATCTAATTAGGCACCTATCCCAAAGGATTGCTTGTCATCCCCACAAAAAGTCCACTCTGTCTACTAAGGTTCCACTTCTGCCTATCATCACTTAATAATAAAGTCTGAATTTAAAAAACAAATAAAATATATTGACTGGTATCTACTCATTGTTTTTTTCCCAAAATTGTATTATTCCTCATGTCTGAATTGTGAAAAAGGGATTATTTTACTACCCAAGCAAAACTAGACTTTTTTACATCTCCCATATGCTTTGATGGTCTTCACGATACATCCAGAGGCAAACCAGATTCGACTTGAAGAAAGTCCAAGCATTTAGCAGTTTACACTAGTTAATATCCGTGTGCTTTCCCAAAACCCATCAAAATATGCTCTGACTTACCAGATTATTTTATCTTTCTACTCTTGCTCTATTCTAATTGGCTATTCCTTGTAGCAGAAATTTTTCATGAACTCACAAACTATGAATGGATGGAAGCTATGTTGATGGAAGCATTTGTTAAGACAAAAACCAAAGGCAATAGATACAGTTCTATTTTGATTGCCCACAGTCAGGGTTGTGAACTTCAATAATGGGATAGGAGCACGCAGCCAAAAATCTTCTGAGCCGGCTGCACCCACTGTTCCCACCTATGAGCTGTAAGACCAGGCCCTTCCAGCCCCCTTGCCTGAGAAGGTGGCAGCAATTGCTTGATGTAGCACTTATAATCAGCAGCTAATTTGGACTCTTGCCTCCTCACTCAGCAGTCATGGCTTTTTGCCACCACACAACTTGTAGTCCCCACCTTGGCTTCAGGTACATTAAAAGCAGAGTTATTGCATAGCTTTACTTAAGGTCAGGCTGGGCTATGAGCCTCCTGGCCAGCCATCTCTAAGTCAACCAGCTCTGCTAAGTTAAATTACTCCTCTGTTTGGGGAGGCAGGAGGTATCTTCCACTTACTACCTTTTAGGCATTCAGAACTGTTAACCAATTTCATACAATCACAAAGCATCCCGAGTTGGAAGGGACACACAGAGATCATCGAAGTCCAACTCCTGGCCCTGCACAGGACCTCCTAAGAGTCACACCATGTACCTGAGAGTGTTGTCCAAACACTTCTTGAACTCTGACAGGGTTGGTGCTAAGACCACTTCCCTGGGAAGCCTGTTCCAGTGTCCAACCACCCTCTGGGTGAAGAACCTTTTTCTAATATCCAACCTAAACCTCCCCTGACACAACTTCAGGCCATTCTCTCAGGTCCTGTCACCGGTCACAAGAGAGAAGAGATCAGTATCTGCCCCTCCTCTTCCCCTCACAGGGAAGTTGTAAACGGCAATGAGGTCTCCCCTCAGTCTCCTCCAGGCTGAACAGCTTCCAGTCCTCCATACACTTCCTTTTTAATCTTTATGTCCACACTAAATCATATCATTTAAGTCACATGTCCGGTGCAACACTCAGTAACTGTTATCTAACACATGCTTAAAACTTTCACTCATATGTTTTGTTTTCAGTATTTGATAAGACAAACACCCAGCAAACAATACAAACCCAAGTTCTCTATTTAGACATCCATAATTAAATTTAGATACTGTGTGACATACCTAGTATTTTCTCTAAATTAAAGTCCACTGGCAAAGACAGTACTGTCTGACAAGAAGCTGCAATGAATAAAACCAACAAAATTAGTTCACAGTGACCTTTTACTAAAGCTGTAGAAACAAAAATTCACTTTCAAATTGCACTACAATCGAGCTATTTAAATTATCGTTGCAATAAGGAAAAGTGTTAATTAAAGCTACGATTCTAATTTGACAACATTATATGCAGCACACTAGGCCTAGAGATTAAAAAAAACAAGAGTTTTAAGAATGCTTCTCTAGAGGCTTTTATGTTAACTGGGAGGAGAGATCTCTGAAGAAAGGAAGGATTCAAAAGGAAATGGCAGAAAAATCATCAAAATACTCTGGGGAAAGCACTATTTATCTAAAATTATGCGGTTTAAAAGATGTATTAAAATTTCTGGTATTTATTTGGCACAGAAAATAATCAATATTCTCTAAGCCAAAACAATTCAACACATTAAAGGTTTCTTGAAACTGCAATTTACTCATAAACCTGAAGGTTATATTCACTTTTTAATCCAGAAAAAGTACATAAATTGACTTGGAAAAAATGCACTCCACAGTCTACAGAGCACTTAATTTTTCACTTGGAAAAATACAACAGGGTAGAATAGAATTAAATTACTATGAGAAATGGATATTAAAATTAATGGATATTAAAATTAAGTTCAAGAAAAAGTATTTTTACAGTAATATTAACAAATAATTCTTTTTTTGAAATTAAATAGCCATTAAAAATGGTATATTTCTTCAGAGAAAGCCTGTAATTTTAGACATTGCTTTTACTCACCATCGTTTTTCCCAGGCTGCAAGCTCAGCTGTCTTCCAATCGGAGAAATGTTATTTATATCTATGGCTGTAAAACACAGAACTTAAATTTAAACATGCACTGCAAATAGTTTTGAAATGCAGCAACAGTAAGTTAGAATATTTAATACAACTAAACAAAATTTTGCGTCAAAGTTTGGAAGAGATTAGAAAGGAGTACTGAAAAAAGGTTACCATTACAGCTATCAAGAGAATTTCAGCACCTTTGTGTTCAAACAAATTTAGTGAAGTAGCATCAGCATTGCCCAAAACTTTGTTTCCTCCTGTTTCTATGTTACAGAGATTTAAAACAATCTAGTTTATGCTTGGCTAAAAAGGCTGTGTTCAAGTAAAACACATTTCCAGAAAATCATTGAGTCTGGACTTGAGAAAGGTGAAGAAATACTGCATCTTTTTTATACAACTGAAGAACACATTAGACCATTTTCTTTCACCATTCACTTTACCAGATCTAGGATTCTGCCTTATGTTCTCTGCCCAAAAAGTGACTATCTTACTACTGACAATTAAAAATACACTACTCACAAGCTGCATCTCCGTGATGAAAAAAAATTGAACAGCTTAGCCTTTTCCAAATCTTGCAAAAATCCCCACTTTTTTTAAGACTTTCCTACCAAACAACAGGGCCTGCAAACAATACTTCATAGCTGACACGTGTCCAGCTTGTACTCCATTTATTATGTATTCTGCTGGTTATACATAAATTTCAATAAGAGCATTAAGAATAAAATGTAAGTGGCATAAATGAAAAACTGAGAAAACCCACGACCAGTGGCAGTGAGCTAGCAGGACACTAAGATGCTAACAGGAACTTACACAGCAGGTAAGGGTAAAAGAATATGGAATTCCATTTCCAATATGCTTATACGGTGAGGAAAGCAGTTGGAATAAGCAGGATGTGCAAATAACTGAAGAAAAATGTGAAGTAGAAGACTCAAGTATCAACGTATCCAAGTTATGTGTGTAAATTAAATTGGTTGCAGACAGGTTATTAAAGTAGAAAGATTTAAGAAGAAGAACCAAGAATAACAAAAGAGGAAAAATTATATTGGACTTTGGATTAATAAATAATTCTTAAACAAAGAAAGCACTTGGAGACAAAAGCTGAAAATCTATCAGTTGTGCTGTATTTTATCACTGGTTCTTAAAATTCAAATTGAGGTCGAAAAAAAAAAATTATGCTTGATAATTCCTCCAAAAGCTATATTATTTTGGGTGGACACACAAAAGCAACTTACATTTAGTTGAATTTAACTGAGAAACTTGCTTGCCTTCATGTTCAGTCCAAGGAGAAGGAACTATGAGTTTTTTTGTGAAAAACTACGAGTAGAATAAAAACAAACCATGTCAGCACTTTTAAGAATTTTCGACTTAAATTTAGACTAGCACCCTGAACAAGAAAAAAATGTAGAACATATTTCATTATTTCAGGCTTAGAGAGGTTAAAGAAAAAACAATTTTACTTGAAGACCCCCTATGTTCTTTATGACACATAGCACCTCAGATCTTTCAAGACTGCTGAGTGAAAACTATACCCAAGTTTCATTTAAGAATAATTACTCATTAAAAAAATTGAATTGTCACTACCACACTTCTTAAAGAGTAGTTTAAAATAATTGTTTTTAAATTTTCAGTTTGTTAAGTCGTATTTTGACAATTGAGCTATTTCACGTAAGTGATAGAGAGACACTGCAGGAACAGTAAAAGTGATAAACCAAGGAATTTTGGCAACATTGTTAGTGTATTTGGCTAAATTGGTTAGTGGTAAAACATGAGTTTATGAGTACTGCCACTTCAGGTTTTTTCTGTGAACCAGGAACTGTATCTATCATCACAGTTGCACTGTGCAACACCCTGATGCTGAGGAGATGAACACTATTACAAAGCTTCAAGAAACACGTGGCAAATCCTGTTCTCACAATAAATGCAAGACTCAAAGTAAATGAAAAAAACCTCAACTTGAAACACGCAACTATTAAAAGTATAATTTTTACCAGAGACATGGTTTCAAGCTGTTCAGCTACGTAATCCATTAGGTTATACCTCACAACAAGAAAATATCCTTTTTAATGCAAATTTAGAACAGAGCATCTTAGCTGCAGGTCAACTACACAGCACCTTTATGGAATCATAAAACATATTTTTTGCTTGTAGAGACAGAAACTGATAGACTTGCCTATCAGAGCCTTAGTTTTTTTAAATTGAAATAACATCGAAGATTTCTATAGTGAATATTTTAAATACTTTACTTTTCCTTCTCTGCTAGATGAATGAATGACAAAAAATAAAATGAAAAATCGATGGAAGGATACACAAGCTACCTGAATGAAGTCTGGCATCCAACTAAGCAGACTTTGGAAGAAATGAAAAAAAAAAAAAAAAATCACAAAAATCCGCAGTATTTTAAAAAATGCAATATAACTCCAACAGTTACTGTAAACCCCCAAATGCTCAACCATTATTTTTAACCTTAAGTTAACTATTTATAAAAGTTATGTTACAGCTACATTACCACTAGCCAAGAAACATGAAAGAAAAAATCTGTGGTTTTGACCTACATGTGTGTGAAAGAAGATAGAAAGAAAAAAAGTGTGTGGATTCCACTACATCTGCAAAAAACTTTCTTACTGAAATATAATAGGTTTCTGGGTTTTGAAATCCTTTTAATACATGTTGATCTTTTCTGTAGACAAAACAAATCAATATTTGATAGTGCAAAGTTTTATTACCTCCTCAATAGCTTTTTGCCTTCTGTCTTCTGTCTCCTTATCAATTCTAAGTAACAAATGAAAAACAACTCAATTATCAAAACCACCACATAAGCAGGAAAAAATGTAAAGTCCAGCCATATAATAATTTATAGATGCTCAAGAGAAACTTTATAAGTTAAATTGCACTAAACCCTAAATCTCATGATGTTTTTACTCTTATGTGCAATAATCTCATACTATAAATTTAGAAATATAAATGCACTTCTCAATTCAGTTGACTTGAAAAAGATCTGTACCATTTATAAGTACACATTTGCAAATCTTGTGTTTACTTCTTGTATTAGCAGATCTGGACAAAAACTCAGTCATAACTGTGTTCCAAAATAATGTCATATGAATATATTTTCCTATTAAAGTTAACACGAGATTAGATTTACACTATAAAACCAAGCAGAATAAAAAAATGAGCTGTAATGATTTGAAGGGCAACTGAAGACACTCCTGGAATTTGCACTCAAATTCCTGACACAGCCCACTTTCCCAGCAGAGTTCTCCCTGTCAAATACCTAGTCTGCCACGTTTTCTTCAGTTTAGAATACAGTATCATATTTCAGTTTCTAACAATTAATATATTCCCTTATGCAGCTTTTTTAACCTAGTTTTAAAAAAAGTATTGTAGTTACTTCACAATGTGTGAGATTCTATATTTACATTTCCTCTAACGGTCACCTTCAAGCCTGACTTTCAGTTACTACTATGTAATTTATTGTAAAATGTTTTGAAGCTTGTATGTGTTCATCACTGTCTTAGCTGAACCAGCAACACTTTCATACACAGTTAGTATACCTGACTTACCCTTGAATAATTTTAGAAATCAGTCAGATAACAAAATATTATTACCTACACAAACACACAGAGATGTGTCTAATACACAAACTCTCACAGCTCTCTTTCTTTTATGCTTGTCAGACTTTGAATCTATCTGCAATGTTTGGGCATGCCATCTTCAATTATGTCTGCCTAGGTGATGCTAAAGTGACAGTTCTATGGAGACACTTGCACAGTTATCGTACTAAAAGAAAGAAGCATACAATCATTGTATATTTAGGTATATATATGCACAGAAACATGCAAGTATGGACACAGCAAATCTACACATAGTCAAACTAGCCTCTTTCAGTCACAGCAGATGATTTAAAAAAAATAAAAATCACAGTGAATATGAAACAGTGGGAAAGACTGAAAGGACCCACTGAGACAATGCATGTTTATATCTATGGGCCATGTCACTTGTCATCGCTGGAATTGTCAGCCAAGCCACCTACATTAGCTAGTCTGTGTGTGTCCAAATAGGCCTCCAGAAACAATGTATTCAACTTCCTAAACCTAAGGCTTAATACCATAAAAAACATTAAGGTCTGAAACCTACTGGCTGCTAGAGGAAGGACAGGAAACATTAAGACATGGTGATTCACAGATACAGCTGGGGACAGATATAGTCCTTCTACAGCTTTTGCTCTTCAAAAAGAGAGATGTAGGTTCAGTCAGACACTAAGAACAGTAAGTCTACTTCACAGTATTTCTTATGATGAGGGTGTTGAAACACTGGAACAGATTGCTTGGAGAGGTGGCCCAATTCTTGGAAACAGTCAAGATCAAGGTGGATGGGACTCTGACCAAGACAGGATTGGTTCACTATTCTATTCCTGCAGTGCTTCAAGCCATGAGGTGCAATTCTTTGTGCAAGTTTGTATCTGAGAAGTGTACAGGACTGTCTGCAGGATTCACCATTAACGCATCCCATCGGCTACCTTCACTTAATGTCATCGTGTGCTACCAGTGTGTAAAATTACCTCTCAAGATAAGCTCCAATTACAAAGACTGTTTTACCTACTCATTTTCCCCACCAAAGTTATTTTCAGAGAAAGGAAAAAGATCCCCAAACTACTTCAAGTAACTAGCATTAGTCCCCCGTCCTTCACATTAAGTCTAATCTATACCTTCCAAAGAGAGTACTGGCCTCCCCAGCTAGCTCTCCCAGCTCTATGCTTCTGCAGGAGCCCCAAAGACCAAAGAAACCTCAGTATGGAACATTCTGAGAAGATAAACTGTGTTGCAACAAGGAGCAGAAGAGGTAGCCTTCTAGGCTAGGCGAGACATTTTCTTACTTCCACTGACTGCTTTTATCTGGCTGTCTTCCAAACTGCAATCAGAGTGGATCAGCAGTTCTTAACACTAAAAGGAAGCAACACAGAGGCAGCCTCATCTAAATATTATATCCCCATCATGCGAAAAATTATGTTAAAAGATTTGAATAAAAAGTCCTTAATGCTATTTTTAAATGTTAAAAAAGCAAAAGAACAGTGTTCTAGTATGAAATATAAGTTAACTGCATAAAAACAGACTGCAAGTTACCTAGCATGGCTCAAATTCATTGCTTGGCGTCGAATGTCTTCCGAGTCAATTTCCACAGGACTTATTAGAGCAAGCTGATCAATAGACCATCTAAATTTTCCTGGTGTCTAAAAAAAGAAATGGGCATCTTAATGCTTGCTATTCTAAAAAGATAAAAGTAAAACCACAGGACAAATCTCAATGGAACAACATGGTCAGCTTCTATATAGTTTCTGTCAAAGACAATGAAAAGAGTTTCTATTTAAATGATCTACTATTAAAAAACGTAAGTCAGTCAGGCTTCTTATCCTGCTAGTGGTATTATAACGATTTACGAGACAATATTAAGTGGAAAGTTACAGCCAATATTTACAAACTGAGGTGTCAGTTTCTTCTCCATTTCTGAGGATAAGTCTACTAAAGATACATAACTTGGGACAAAATTAAGTTGCTTCTAGATTGTCACAATCCAAATTGTGGTTCCATGAAAACCCAGGTTTTCATACCTAATCCAAATTATCCGAAAAATAGAGCAGTCTTCCTTTCACCTCCCAGTTCAAAGAAGACCAAAGAGTTGCAACACCATATGCATCCTGCAAAGTCTCCCTCATATATGCCATGCATAGTGCACAACAAAATCCAATTCACAAATAAAGCAGCTTCACCTCTTTATTTAATTATTACAAAGTATTATTCAAATATATTTGAAAAATTATCTACCAAGTGAGTCTTTTTAGTTTCATTAGCACAGTATCATTTCTACTGCTTGTCAGAAAATAATTTCAACTGCAAACCAGTATGTAATTTGCAACTTAAAAGGAAGTTAGATATACATAAAGTCATTAACTTGAATATGCAAACAGCTGGAAACAAAAGTGCAATTAAGTTTTATTTGCAATCAGCCTGCTTAGCATCTAAGTAGGAACTGGTTTTCTCCACTTTAAGTGGGACCAGAGTACCACATCCAACAATTGTTCTTTATCTACTCTCAACTGTTTTTAGCACTCAATTGCCAATATCTAAAGACTAAATAAATTTAGGAAGGTAGGAAGTCTAAGTGACAATATTAGTATTAAAAGCAGCATAGTTCTGTAAAGAGAAGAAACTCCAAATGCCACCAACATTCTTTAGCTTGGTACACACGTTAAAGTACACTAAATAAAATACTCTTTGTAATGCATTTAAAAATATTAGCACTGTCTCTGTATAGTTACACAACTAAGGACTAGATCTTACAGATGAGGATTTTGCTGACTTAAAGACCGAAGGACTGGAGACAATCTGCTCCTGAAGACTATAATAATCACTGGGACTTTCAAAAGGATTCAGGATTGTGACTCGTCCTGGAGTTTCTGGTGTTATCTGCATTTTAGCTTCTTCTGTATCACCCATAACACTAAGCTATACCTGAAAAAGAGAGAAGGACAGCAAAATTAAGGAAAACAATGAAATCATACTTTTGACATTTTAGGGTCACTCTAAAGGCTTTGGGAAGAGAGGCACAATCACCTTAACGCACCAGCAACATTTCAAAAACTAACAAAAACGAAGTTAGCTATCGCTTAGATCTACTGACATAAAGCTGATAAATAAGGCTAGTACGAACAATCAGAAATAAACAGAACCTATGAAAACGAGACAAGAAAGAACATGGAAAAAGGGAGATTAAAAAACCCAAAGAAACACCACAACAAGCGCAAAACAACAAGCAAACAAAACAAAAACCCGAACAGAAAGTTCCCAACCAACCACCCGAATAAACAGACAGCCATCCTGCCTCCACACGGGAGCAGCCCCGCAGTTCCGGCAGCGGGCAGGATCCCGGGCAGCGGGGGGGGCAGCAATAACGCCCTGGGCAGGTCCCGCTCTGCCTGGGGCTAAAACGCCCGCCCTCCGCCTCAACGGGTCGAGGCAGCTCCAGCCCGCACGGGGCTCCGGGCGCCGGCGCCGCTCCCTCCCGCAGGAGGGCAGCTCCC
>VZRJ01008713.1:587945-676016 GCA_013397565.1 Ptilonorhynchus violaceus
GCCCGGCCCGGGGCCGCTCCCGCCCCCGCCGCGCCGGGCGGCCCTTTAACCAGCCCCGCCCCTCTGCGGAATGTGACCAATCACGACCGGCGGTGTGTGCCGTCAGGCCAATGGCAGGGCTCCCCTTCTCTCGAACGGGCCAATGGCCAGGGGCGCCGCCGCACGAATTCAAAGGAATCCCGCCCTCGCTGCGCTCGCGCTGCGCCGGGGCATCACGTGGGGCCGATGGGGCCGGGGGCGTTCCGGTTCCGGGGGCCGCCATGGCGAGCAACGCCGCCAGCCTGAACGCCGTCAGGGAGACCATGGACGGTGCGTGACAGCCGCGGGACAGGGCCGCGCAGGCTGCAGGGGAAAGGGAGCTCCTGGCCCCACTGGGGGCCCTGGACGTGGGCGCCTCCCCTAGGAAGAGGGGTGTGGGTTGCGGCTGCTGAAGGATGCAACGCGTAGCAGTCTCTGTTTTAGATCGTGTCACGCAGGGTCTGAAACAGCTCGAACACCCATGTAGGGCGAGTGTCTTTGGACCTGGCGTGGCTTTTCTTTTTTTCAAGTTAGCTAAGTATTTAATATAGAATGTTGTTCTTTAGTGTTTATAAATAGATACATATTTATGTGTTTGCTGTTCTTTCTCGGTGTTTGTAACGGTTAATGCAATTTGCGTTACCTGGCTCAATGCGTCTTGAATTTCAGCCAGGAGGATGGAAGTGCGCGGGGGAGAGAGGAAGGACCAACCCTGTGACGGTGTCAGCAGCAGCACCTGAACTGATGTGAACCCCCATATTTTGTTCTTGTGCCTGGCTCCTGTCAGAAAAACAACGTAAACTACAAAAAACCTCAAACCAAACAACAAAATAGTGAAGAAGCTTTGAGAACAGTAGTGTTACAAAATTAGAATAGTTTCTGATGTGTAAAAAAATCTCAAAACCGAAGTACTGTTGTGGGATGGGGAATGTGAGAGAAGTGGCACTTGGAGTACTGGGAAATATTTTGGAGATTGATCAGCCGTGAGAAATGTGAGCAAGTGAGTAAAGATCATGTGCTCACTTTCTCTTCCAGCCTGATTATGAGGAATTAAAGCTGGCATGTTCTGGAGCTGTTTCTTAGTGTAGTGCAAAACTCTAGAATTCCATGAAATGCCTGTGCCAAAAGCTTATATGCAGAATGGAAAGCTGCCAGGAAATCCCTTGAGCGTTGTTAAATGTGAAGACTTTCTCTGGAAATGCCGTAATGAAGGAGTAGAGGCTAGGGAGAATGTTCAGGGGGTGTTGCTTTGCACTTGTTTTTTTCTCAACATCGTCCCATCTCTTGAAGTTATGGCTACTGTTGCAGAAGGCTTCCTGTATAACTGTGTGTATATTTTATTTAGGATAGACATTTAGCAGTTGTTGTTTGCAGAGTTGTTAAGAGCTCAGAATTGTTGTGGAGAAACTGCTACATCTGTCTGCCAAAGACACTGCCTCAACACCTAAAGATTAGAAAGGATTTCTTCAGTATCTGGAGTCCGAAAGCACAGAGTGTTCTTATAGCCTACTTTTTACATAATTGGCAAGCATGTTAATGACTGAATTGTTCACTTCTTTTTTTTTGCTTTTTCAAAATCCATTATCCAGTATTAAGTTTCCTGAACCAGAAAAGCATGGTGTATGTTAGAAGCTGAACATAAACCTTGTTGTCAAAGTTCAAACAGCAGTAGACAATTGCCACGTTCACACTCTACTGTAAAAGTTAAATGCTGATGAAGAAAAATTTTGATCATTGAAATTTCATGGTCTGTAGGGACTAAAGTGCTTTTACTTTTTTCTGTTGCAGTTCTGTTTGAGATTTCAAGAATATTAAACACTGGCTTGGATATGGAGACGTTGTCTATTTGTGTGCGGCTTTGTGAACAGGGGATAAATCCAGAAGCATTATCATCTGTTATTAAAGAACTGCGTAAGGCTACAGAAGCTCTAAAGGTGATGCTTTTGTTTAAAAAGCTTATAGATTTGTTTCTAAGAGTCAGATGTGCATGCAACTTGCTATACTTCGGTTTGTAAGTTATGCTTTGATATGACTCATTTTTAAATCAGGGAAATTAAGTCTTCCATAGAAGAGGCAATGAATACAACTGAATTCAATTTGAAGCAGGAAATATTACAAATAACGTTTTGTACAAATGAAATAATTAGATTAACTGCTCTGAAGAAAAAACAAAAACACAACCAAATCTCCCAGATTTTTATTATGGTCACCATTTGCCCCCTTATCTGCATAAAATCACAGATGGATTGCTCCTTTTTCCTTTTATCAATATCACCTCATTTCTACAACCTCAAATTTAGTAGTATGAAGCAGTACTTGTAAGCAGGTACTTGCAGTTTGCTAATGTAATCTCCACATATTGCTTTTACCACGTTTACCTGTGCTTTGAACCTTTCCAAAGACCAACAAGAGGGGATTTCATGGTGTGTGTGTATATATAGAGGGCTTTTCTTTTATGAACATTACCTGTTTAACTACTAGAGAGTAACCACAGTTTAAAAAAATTTTCACTGAGCTTTTAAAGGATTTTCATTCTTTACTGTCTACCTAAGCACAATCATGATTTTTTTTCTACTGCATCTTATATTTAGTGATTTCTGGGAGGTGGAGTGGAAACCCATATCTTTGTTTTATTCTGGAAGACTGCATGCTTTATTTTTAACTTAACATTTCTCTATACTCATGCGTATTTTGTATCTGTGTCTATGCTTCAATATTTGCTTACCTATGCATTTAGCTATGTGTATATAAGTAATTGAGGGCTGTTTTACTACTTCCATTGCTTTTACGGGTTTATCGTTCCTGTTGCTATCCTTTGCCTGTTTGTCCCATAGCTGGTTTAAAACCTACCCATGTCAGTCTTGAACAACTGTGCCTTGTTGACTGGGTTGAGTATTGTTATATAATAAAAATACTAATGTTCTTAATCAAGTAATTGACAGTGTGATTTATGCAGTTATGATTAGTGTCATTCTCCTAAGTCTTGTGTCAGTAAATTCTCTGTCTGAGTGGGATAATAATTACCATAAATTGTGTAAAGTAAAATCCAAAGATAACTTTATTCATGCATTTGGGCCTCTCTTGAAAGCATTAGGGTAAAATGTTCAAGATACAAGCTGCTCAGATATAGGACATAGAATAACACAAGCAAACAGCAATGGCTATTTTAGTAAAGGGTAATGGCAGTCAACAGCATTATTTTTTTTTAAAATAGTAGTATTCATTAGAGAAATTTTCATAAGTGGCTTTTTTTTTTAGACTTTTAACTTCTGGAGGTAAATTTAAAAAGTTACAAGAAAATATTAAATTGAATCTACATGATGTCTCTTTTGATGATTTGCAGAAAATGTTTTTTGTGTTTCTAGGCCGCTGAAAATATGACAGGCTGACATGGGAGAAGATCTCTGCATGAGAAGAATGCCAAGTTAAAGTTAACAGGAACTCTGAAGATTGCCACTGTTCAGAGAAAGAAATAAGTGTATGTGAAGGTTTCAGAATATTTCTGTAATATTCTTCAAAAGAACGATGTATATAATAGCTTTGAAAAGTTTTTAGTAAGTTCACCAGTAATATCATTACTTGGTATTTTTGTGAACTGTTTGTGAATATAGTGCAATTGCTTTTCTTTAGCATCCACTACTTTTAAAATCATGCTAGATACCCTTCATTTGTTGGATTTCCTAGTGTGTACCAATGAATTTTGTTATGATGTGTGTAGCTTTGTTAATACATCCTTTGGAAGTGCTAGTGTATCCTGGGTTTTATTTCTTGCTTGGATAAAAAACTACATTTACAATTTTAGTCTTGCTTCATGGTCCAGATAGGAATGAAGCCCATAATGACTTTATTTTAATTAGAGTTAGGGCGGTAACTTAAGTCTCAGTCTAAAAGTAATAAATAAAGCATTTTTTGATAAAACATGTAATGAATTGTCCTTTTGATTGTGATTCAAATTGCTGGGAAAAGTGTTCACTTAGATAACAAAAGTACTTAAGTTACCCATGCAGAAACGTATGATTCTAGATGACATGGAATGTTTTACAGAGATTAGATGCTACAAATTTGTTGCGTTTGTTCTGACTGCTGGATCTAAAAATATCAAAGCTTTATTGTTACTCCAATACAATAGTTGAAGCATACATGAGAAGCATCAGATTTGGTTGAGGTTGGTTGGTATAGGAATGTCTTCTCATTTAGCACTAGAAACCTTCACTGATGGCAAAATAAGTGTTAATTTCCAGTAAGTATCCTTGCATCCAGGAATTCTACTTCATAAGAAAATGGTTTCTTTTGTGTTCTTCATCTGCTGCTGTATAAGCTTTTTTTCTTTAAGCTTTTTTGATTTTTTTGTTATGCTGGTTTCAAAGTGTATTGCTATGGGACCTAAAGCAACCTGCAGGGTTAATAGGATGAAGCACATTTGGAAATGAACCTGAAATCTTAGTTAAGCCAGAAGTCATATTTGTACAGAGATAAAAAGTTCTTTTTGTTTTAGGAGTTTACATCATATACACTCTAGGTCATAGCACTACAAAAAGCAATCAAGGAAGCTAAATACTTCATATTGCTGCCAAAGAGAATAGAAAAGTATTTGTATTGCGTTGAATCACTTACTTTTATTTCCAGTTAGTCTGGCCAAAAAATCATTCCAGGAGGATGCTGTAAAAACTTCTGCATAACCAAACTAAGGGAACTTCTAAGTGGTGTCATTTTGCATAATTGCAGCATCTATTTACAAAGTATTTTAAATGTTCATAACTTGAATAGTGTGTGTATTTTTTTTTTTAAACTTCAAGGTATCCTTAGTATGAAGAGATACCAACAATGACATTATCTTAGGAAATCTGAAAAGTCAGTAAAATATCAGGTAAACACCAGGTCAGACTAGCACAAATTAGCAATTAGCTCTTTTAGTCTAGACCCACAGCAACATGTCAAAAATGAGACAAGACTTGGGAAGCATTCTTGCTGTTCTCAGGGGTCACATCTAAGTCTGTGAGATTTCCCTTGTGTGACTTAAACTCTGAAAGTTTTCTGTAAACTGTAGCAAATGTGCTCAAAATAGTAATGAAAATTCATTAGAATACGTCTTTCTGCTGGTGCATTTCTTTTTCCTCCATTGCCAGATCTTTGGGAAATACAGGAAGTCTGATGACTTCCCTTGATGTCACTCTATTGATTAGTTTGCATTTATGTATTTCCAGGGTTTTTTTCTAACTTGTTGGCTTCATTTTGGTTTGGGTCCTATGTCCTTGAAATGCTTAAAACCAGCTTGGAACTGGAATATGAGAATTTATACATAACTTATATAATTCTTGAACTATCCAGTAAATTGCCTCTACCATTTTACTGTCAGTAAGCTTACAGCTTTTATGCATTTAGACGTTTTCTGGAAGACCATTTGTCATGCAGAATTATAGAAGAAGAGCATGTCTTTGGCATTCAAAAACCCAATTTGATGTCTATAAAACTAAAACCGCATTATTTTCATTCTTACATGGAACTTAATGGTAACATCAGTTACTGAATATTAATACACTAAAGGGGAGAACATGTTTCTTAAAACTGGTGTAAGAGAACTGATGGCTTTTGGTTTGGGGTACCATCCATAACAAATACAATAAGTATTTGTTTCTTCTTCCTGGTGAGAAAGAAAGAAAATCCGTCTACTAGGAAGTTTCGTACTGGAAATATTTGTGCTGTAAGGTGAGTCTATCAGTTCAATAGCATCCCGGCTATGTGAACATGAGTGCTTAGACGTAGCACTGATGACTAAGAAGTCTTGGTGGCATTTTTAAGTTACACCACCTTCTTCTACATTTAACTAAGAAGCTGAGCAAAGAGCACGTGCTTTTCCTCTGTGCTCCTTGCTTGCATGCTCTTGGAACTCCTGAAAAGGTAAACATGGGAATATCTATACAGGTCCTGACCAAAGTTGTTTTTTTCTAACACAATAGCTTCTTTTGTAGTCAAAAGCAGCTGCCTGAGGAAGGATAAGAACAATGCAAGCACATTTGGTTGCTCTGTGTTCTCCTGGCTTCTAAATGTCTTCTATTCCAGGCTTTCCTGAACATTATATGGTTTGTCTATGTAGTAATTTTCAATGCTACTTTTTCCAGTACTTGTCTAGTTTCCTTTGGACTATATATGCTTCCTGAATAATGGCAGCCTTTGTCAATTGACATCTGCTGCATAAAGAATTGACACTTCTTGTTTATTTTGAACCTGATTTTTACTAGCTTAACTTAATGTCCCCTGCACAGTAAACTTATATCTACTGTGCTCATGCCAGTCAGTGTTCTGCAGATGTTTAACAGTCACCTTTAAATTTCCTCTTCTAAACTGAAATGCTTTAGCATTTGGCTGACCAAAAGCATGGAATAGCTTCTGTATTTACTGTCCTTTGAAACTTTTCTGGGTCTCATATATTTTTTTTCTGAGAAGGGAACCAAAACTGGACACAACATTAGCCACGTAGTTAAGTACTGGCCTGTTTGTTTAGTTTCTTATTCTTTTTTCCTTTCCTAGTAATTCCTAATATTTGGCTTGCTTTTTTAATTTGATCTGAATGTTGAGCTGTTTTCATGGCATTATCTGTTGTAACTGCAGGGTCTTGCTCTTTAGTAGAACGAGAAGCTCAGAGGTTATTTTTTCATACATGGAAACTATGGTTGTTTATCTCCACGTGTATAATTTGTCTATGCTGAATTGCATCTGCCACTTACTTTCCTAATCAGTCTTCCTATGTGTTCCTGCAGTTCATCACAGTTTGCTAGTAGTCTTGCTAATCTCCCTAATGTTATCATTGGGAAATTTTGTTGCTTTGTCCCTTTTTTAAGGTTAATTATAAGTAAGTCATGCAGCACACAATGTAACAAAGACCCCAAAGGACCACTGGTGACCCAGGGCAGGAGCTGACCATTTATTTTCATTCCCTTTAAGTGATTGTGAGTAAAATGCAGTCTTGCCTGCCACTTACAGTTTCTCGTTCTTACACCAAGTGTGTTTAGTGTCACATATGGCAAAGCTGTGAGAGTTTAAGCACAGTTGTGAATCCAGTCCTGCAGAGAGCATGGCTTGCTTGATAAGTATCAGAATCTCTAATGTTCTTTACCACCTGCTGGTCTTCAGGTTAGCAAATAATGGTTCAATCCTAGATTTGCTTTTTGATTCAGTCAACTACTTCCTTCTGAATTTGTGTGCTGTTGCAGGCACACTTTATTCCAGGGACTGCTCCCAGCAGGCTGTGTACCAGAGCCTTCTGTTCTTCCCCAACACTTTGCACCTCCAAACATTCCCATCTGCTTTTACATGCCCATGATTTCATGCTATTGAAATGCTGCACTCATTATTTGAATATACTTTTAATTAAAAGAAAACGCACAAAAAATGGCAATAACCTAAGAATCAGCAGTGACCCATGACAAGATGCTGTGTACTATGGCTGTGGACAACCTGCTTTAAAGAGATCTAGTGCTGAACAGAGAGGCTTTACATTACTATGTGTGACCTGAGCTAGAGACTTAGGTATGCATTTACTATTGGAGATTCAACTCTTTGAGCCACAAATACTACTGTTTAATTAAAGCTTGGAAACAGAATTTCAAAGAAAGAAAGGTATGTCAAAGTAATTTCAACCTGTATAAGAAGGAGGGGAAGAATAGAGTGTTGCAGACCGGTCACCTGGCATCAGCAGAAGCAAACATCCAGCTGGTAAACTTGGGATTTTATCAGCAAAGAATGAAAGACAAAAAAAAAGTCAGGTAACAAGAGACAGCACAAGAGGAAATGGCTTCAACTTGTCCCAGGAGCGGTTTAGATTAGATGCTAGGATAAATTTCTTCATGGAAAGGATTGCAAAGCATTAGAACAGAATTCCCAAGGAAGTGGTAGAGTGGCCATCCCTGGAAGTGTTCACAAAATGTGTGGATATGGCACTTTGGGACATCTTTTAGTGGTGAATGTGATGGTGGTGCTGGGTTGATGGTTGGACTTCATTATTTTAAAGGTCGTTTCCAATCTTAATGATTCTGTGTTGCTGTGTGCTTCAGTTTATGCAGGATATTTTTCACTTAAAACGTCACTGACATCATTCAGTAAAAGCATAAATGTACTGTGTTGCTCCCTGTTTTGGTGACTTGTTACCTTGGGAGAGGGATTTGAAAAAAAAATTTTAAAAATGTTAAAAAAAAAATCTCAGTGTTTGAAAAATGGTAATTTGAGAAGGATTTTTGAAGCATAGTGAACAAGTACTTTATTGTAAGGGTTTTGTGAAGTTGTAGGAATGGTTCCAGTTATTTACAGAAAACAGCTTTATCGAGTAGGAATAGTGAAGTAAAACCATAGTGCTGTCTATTTACTGCTTCCAGACCCAGCTTTTATACTTCAAGAAAGCACAAGGAGAATTTAAATGAAGCCATAAAACTGTTTTGGGATAGAAGAGAAAAGCTGAAGAAGTCTCAAAGCACTCAGGAGTGTGCAGGTTCTCGAAGGGAAGTTGGGAAGAAACATATTGACCCTAGTTATGCCCTTGAACATAAAGTCTTGTGGTTATGTCTTTCTAACCTGACAGAGAAAACTTACCAGATCCAGAAGTTGATATTGGAGAAATCAAACCTTAAAAATAAGGTGCAACTTCCCAGGAGTGAAAGTAAGTAAACTTTGATATAGAATATTAGGGAAATGACAACTGGCTACTGCTTGATGTTGTTGGAATTAAAGAGTATTTCTAAAAGAGATGTTTTAATCCAGTTTCTGGAGCAAAGTCTACGCTACCTCTGCACGGTGTCAGGCACACTGGCTGTAGCAGTTCCTTCTGACTGCAGAATCTGTGAAGGGCAGTGTAAAACAGCTCTAAGTAAAAGTAATGTGAAGAAAATTAGGAATATTTAGGATGACTATCAGTGATGTTTCTGTCAGTAAGATAAATGGATGCATGGTTTCCAAGATATTTAAATATTACCTGATCAAAAAAACCAAACACCACAACTATTAATTATCTGAACTGGAAATCTGGAATATATTGAGTCTAGGCACTTTTATTATGACTTTATAAATATTCTTATTTTCTCACCTCCAATTTTTACATGTAAGGAGAGACCAGCTCATGAAAGTGAATCTCTGAAAGAGCTCAGTCGTGTCATTATGTAGGCGAGTGGGAGTTTAACACTCAAATTTAACTTTCAGTGAAGGAGTTGATGCCAGGCCGTGCTGTGGTTGCCCAAGGAAGCAGTCAGGAGGACCCCTTAGTAGGGAAGGAGGTCTCAGGAGGATGAAGAGGCTGAGGGACATCCCAGCTTGAATTTATTTATGATAATTTTATTTGTACACTGGATCCAAAATTGGTATGTTTGAAGATACAAACAGTTATCTTCATATTTAATGGACAGGAGATGCAGGAAAGGGAGATGTAGGTAGTCACATTGCCTTGCCATTTGGCCTTGAAGCTGGCACTGGTAAGACAATAGGACTGCCAACCCCTCCTGCAGTCACTCCCTGTTGTAGCTTGTGAGTACGTGACTTGAAGGAGCTGAGTTATCAGCTCTCATTCCGTCCCACTTTCCTAGGCTACTGCAAAAGTTCCTCTTGACATTTCATCTTGCCTTCTTGGAAAGCTGCTTGTACACAGCCTGGTTTTGTTCCAAGCCAGTTTATAGGGGCATATGATTGTGAGCAGGATTAATTAAAATTTTGTGAGGGACAGCTAATCAAGGACAGAGAAATAGTGTCATTCCTGTGACCAGTGAACTTGTGTTGAATTCAAAGTCTATAGTAAGCAGCAGGTGGTTATTTACTATTAGTGATTCACATCTATGAAAAATTCAGGATCTTAAAATAGTATGCACCTTGCTCATAAAGACTGAGACTTTATGATACATAAATGCTGCAAGATCAGCATTAAGGAAAAATATTAATAATTTGCAAATACAGTGATCTGGCATACACAAGATTCAATGAGGGATTTAAAGGAGAATCGTACACTGGTCTTACACATTTTGAAGTAAAGACACAAAAATATCTGAACAATCACTTCCTAGGACATGTAAAGAGGAGCCTCGCTATTCTCTTAGGCAGAATTCAGGTTACACTTTGAATTGTATAAGATACTTTATGTACAGACATACAGACTGAAGTAAAACTCAGGCTCTCCTCAGAGCAAGTGGTTTTCTAATTCAAAAGTGAATGTTTTGTTTAGCTTCACTTAAGGTAAAACCAGTTGCAGGCATAAGAACAGCTCACGGTGCATGCACAGCCCTTTATTCCTATGTGCTGTGTCAATTGCACTCATTGAAGGCAGAAAAATAACTGTGGTGCATACACAGACTGATAATCTGGCCTGCATTTTTAGCATGGCATTTCAGCTGTGCATTTCTTTGTTAAGCATGATAACAGTAATAAAGCTGCCAGTCTTGGTTGATCAGTGGCTGCCTGTCTGCTCTGATTAGATGACTTTACAGAAGTCATTCCATTTTTAGACATGTTGGGCCAAACTCGGCATTGACTTGCACCCTGTGAAGTTTTATGAAAGTTAGTGAAAATATCAATACAGCGCAGGAATCGACAGAGGATATGGTCATTGTTCATCTTAACTGTGAATGGATAGAGGAAATAAAGACATGATTTTGTTTGGGCAAATCCTTTAGCTTTCATATGGGAGGACACTCGAGTTGAAATAGGCTGTTTTCCTTCATCTAAATATTAAAAAATAACAACAATTAAAAGGGAAATTATTTGACTAAAACTCCAAAGATTTCATTCAATGTAGTGTTATAATTTGTCGTTCTCTATCTTTTTCTTCCATTTATGTTCTGTGAGTTGGGTTTTCTGCCAACTACATCTGCCACAATTCATTATTTTCCTCTCTCCTCTCCCCTCAGTTTTAATTCTCTCATTAGAGGGGGTCAGGCTTCAATGTTTTCCAATTTCTCAGCAGTCATTTCTATAACATTTTATCAAGATAATCAGGCACTATTCAATAATAGTTTTCTTGGAGAAAACTATTTTTCTCCTGGAAACAGTTTTGATAGAATTATTTTGATTGGTCCTTGTATGTGCACAACTATCGGAGAAACTGGAGTTGTGCAATATACTGCATGCTCAAATCTGCTCTGTGTCCTGGTGCAGAAATTTCTGTATTTGTGTATTCCTAAAATACTTTTAGGAAGTTGTAGTGTGCAGTGCAAGCATCCCATGCATTGTCATATGTATGCCAGTGTCATGTGTAGAGAGATCACATAAATATCAGCGATATCCTTCATTCTTGTAAAATACATCTTTTATTTGCTTTTTGCTATTACTGTCCTGTGATGTGTCCAAGTCACATCTGGCATCTGTTTATAGATTTAGCAAAAAATCTCTAGGGAAAAAAAATCTCAGGCGGCGCTTTGCCCTATTTTCAATTTACTCAGCTTCTTCTGTCCCAGCTTCTGGGATTACCAGCTCACAGAACCTGATTGGTGTTACACACCTTGATATCCACAAAAATGACTATTTCATCTGTGCGACAATTAAAGTCTTTTGCGTCATAGTTTTATGAAGAGCTCTTTATCATGCTCTTCATGTTTACTGCAGTAATTTTTTTTAAGCACTTCCAACATTTGTAAAACACAAAGTAGGAGAATGAATGGAAGTGCTACTGGAAACTCTTGCATATTCCACTAGATGGCAGGCAAACATTTGCAACCACTGCTGCAGCGTTGTAAAATATCCCTCTATTAGTTTTGCATGGATTCTAATAAATAGTATTTTAGGATCAATTTCCAGTTTAATGAAGGACTGGTGCAATTTAACCTTTTGATTTATTTTTAAAGCATTTTAAAACTAGAAGGAAGTATAAAAAAGTATGCTATTGATTGCATGACTTTGGCTCACAAAAGAGAGAGTTGAGGTTTAAGCACTTAACATTTTGTATTTTTTGTATTTAAATTTTACTAAGATGGGATATACCAGTAGTAAAACGGCCACAGCAGAGAGAGTTTCCAGCGTGGCAAATGGGTAGTGACATCTTTTTCCTTTTATTCAGAGTAATAAAATTTACACAAACTGTCTTAGAAGCTGCACTGAAGGAAGTTCTGTCACCCTTTGTAGTTCACAGACACTTTAGCTTTTCCTTTTTTGTGTTTATGTACTTTCTGGCAGTTACTCAGCAATTTGCAGTGTTTAAGATAAGGCAGCACAATCAAGGTAAGGGTGGCATATAGAGGCTAACTGTAGTGTAGGAAGATACACCTCCCCTGGTGAGGATATACCAATGGATGTACCAGTACCACAGTAGCATCACAGTTTAAAATAAATACAAAATAGTGACATTTATTAGATGTGGTAGATGACGTTAGGATTAAGATGACTCCTGCAATTTCCAACAGTGAAAATAGAAGGTAGAGGCAGGATGAATACTCCCACCTGCTCTCTGGCGAGGAGCTCATTTCTGTCCATCAAATATTTTTCTGAATCTCGTTCTTGTCTATGGTCTCCAAAATGAGAGGGGAATAGAGGTAGGATGGAGATTTCCTAAAGTAGGATATTTAAAGGGGTAGGATAGAAGTACCATATTAATTTTCAACCTCTCTCCATAGATGATAATCTTTCAGGGACAAGGTGTAGCTCCCAGCATAATAGGATTAGGTTATCAAGGGTTAATTAGTGAGAAGAGAGCTGTCCCTGTCTCCATCCCCGTACTCCCCACAGTTCATCTGCTAAGCCCTTTCTCAATTATTTAATAAAATTTTGGTTTTATACTTTATGGTGGTGGTATTTTTCTGAAAAAAAGAAAAACAAAACCCAGATTATTTCAACTATCCTTTCCTCTGTTTTTCTCTGCAGTCAGTGGGGAGAGACAAGCTCTCAGTGGAGAGGGGCAAAGAAAGCACTAAAGTTATTCTGTATTGCTCTCTAAAGGAAACTCTCTATTGACTGAAAAGGTAACCCAAGGAGACTAGTATCCTGAGGCTAAGATTAGTCTTTGCAAATATTCCCATTAGATCACCCACTCTGACTTCCTGTATTTCACAAGCCTTTGAATTTCACCCAACAACCTCTCTATTGAGTTCAATAACTTCTGTTTAGATAAAGCGTATCCAACAAGACATTTATTCTTTATTTGAAGACATTAATAGAGATAGTGTATCCACTGCTTCCTTTGTTGGTTTGTTCCATAGTTAATCATCTCCACTGTTAAACTTTGTGTGCCTTATTTCTTGTTTTAATTTATCTGGCTTGAGCTCAGTACACAGCTGCTTGTTATGCTTTTTCCTTCTTAAGTGAAGAACCCTCTAGTCTGTGGGATTTTCTCCTGAGGGAGCTATTATAATCGAGTCACTACTCTATCTTCCTTTTGATAAGCTGAAAGGATTTCCCTTTCTATAAAACATTTTTCTTTTTCTCTCCGGTACTCATTCTGGTCTTCTGTGCAAATTGTAGGGTTTTTCCCTTCTCTTCAGTCTAATAGCAATCTCACCTGTGCTGTGCGGAGATAAGATCGGTCTGATTTGCTCCAGTATCACACTCAATTCCCTTTGCTTAATGCTTCCTCAGCAGTCCCTTAACTTGTTTCTGGAGTTACTGTTTTGCAGAGCTTGGTCCTCCGCTTTTCAAGGATGGCCCAACTTGTTGCCAGTTCTTTAGCTTTTTGGGTATCTGCATTAAAATGGCTTTCATTTGAATTGGTCCACCTTATGGAACTGTTCAAAATCCTTCTTTCTGTCTGCCTTGTCTTTACATTTAGCACTCTGCCAGCTTTTGTCTAAACTACAAACCATACCAGCAAAATTTTTTTCATTTCATTCCAGGTTATCCATGACAAAGTGTCAGCTCAGCTACAGAACCTTGCAGCACCCCACTAAAATCAGGATGGTTGCTCCTGCTTGTATGTGATCTTGCATTATATAATATGGCCACAATGTGTGCTTATGTATATGCCCTTTCCTTATTAAAATCAAGTCTCAACAGTGTCTTTGCTTTTGAATACAGAATTTTGTAAGATTTATCCATTTCTGAAGCCTATGAAAGGAGTTTGTGTTGAGATTGTGTAAGCCATTTAAAAAAAATAAAAGCCTGCGAGGTTTCCTAAAGTTAGAACTCCCATGAAAGTCCAAAAGCATGCAGTTACAGATAGAATGGTGATTTGATTATAAACCAAATTAATAATCCCATCAAAGAATGAAGTAAGTTTTATTTAACAAGATCTATTTTCTACAAAACCATGTTGACCATCATTAATTACATTCATTCCTTCAATTTTGTATTAATTGAATCCCATATCAGCTTATTAGCTTTTCCATTAATTTTCCTTGGCTTTTTTGTGATGCTTACTGGTTTTAAGTTACCTGGGGCATCACAGTTTCCTTTTCAAAAGAATGGTACAATATAAGTGCTAATTCAAGATTATCTAATTTGTCCAGATTTTAAAATAGAGAGCACTACACTAAATATTTTTTGCTTAAGTTTTCCTTAATCCCACTGTTTTCCTTAACTGTACATGACTACCTTCTTTGTAGCTCCAAGTATGGGTATATTAATATATGATGTATTATTTTAATATTTCTATTTTCTACAATTTTATATGTCTTAGTCTTTTAGCTGCTGTTTGTAAATATAGAAAGTAGACAGAGCACTTCCCTGACCACAGGCAGTGTCCAAGTATGGAAATTCATTTGTTTTCTATCGGTTAAAATAAGAATTAAGGCTTTCCTAATTACTGTGGGTATTTTTTATGCTACAAACTTGTAGCTATTGCAAATGAATTCTGTTGTTAGGATGAGTGTATGGCAGTCACCAGATGGCACTGTTGCAAGTGTCTTGTTGATTCTTTTGTCTAGAGACTACATACAGATAGGCCTTGAAAGATATACTTTGTTGTTGTTTGTTTACTTTTCCCTCACAGTAGCCTACCTGAAATCTATCACAAGCTAAATATTTTTTCACAGACTTTGTAATAGTCCAAGGGCTTTGCCCATGAACAAGCTAAACATACACTCAGACTACAAACCTCAGAAAAATTCGGTGGCCTAAGGGGTGGCCAAGACTATGACGTTCTTTGATTGTCCAAAATGTTTTTTGAAAATAAGAGTCATCCTTTAGAGAGCAAGAAGCTTGAGTAGCTAGCTCCTACACAGCCTAGCAACATTTAAAGCATCCTGAGCCACAAAAATGTGAGGGAAAACATTCTGTTATTTGCGTCTCTGAGTCAGACAGAAAGGTAGGGACATTTATAATGTTTCATTATCAAAATCGAGAAGAAAAAGGGGAGTGATAAAGTTATTTTAATGTAATACAGCTTCTGATGAAGTTCTGAAAAACTTCATAAGCCAATTTCAAATCTGACACATAGAGAAGAGTAGCAAGACAGAGGACTGACAATGACAATGACAAAAAAATTATGAGGCTGTGTAATGAAGCTCATACATCTCTTACACTCATTTGCTTGTGAAACTACTAATTGTTGTAAATTCATAAAAACCATAAAATTTGCAGGAATATATTGAATACCATTGCAACTATACATGCTGCTTTGGTGGGTTTGGGTTGCATATTTCCTATAAAGTTATTTTCATGTCTTAGTAAAGTTGTGAATCCAGCTCATTTGTTTAGGTTCTGTACACTTAAGCCTTATACGTTTATCTATTTGCTACTCGGTACAAGGATTATGCCTGATTATGTACATGCTTAATCTTTAGTTTGCAACTTACATATCCAAAGTGTGGAGTCTAGTATTTGTCACTAATTTAGCATCTGGTTAAACACCACTGAACTTCTTGACACTGAATGTGTGATAACATTTTCTCAATTAAAATGCCTGTTGGCATTTAACAGAATAAGGATAATCAGTTTCACGGGGAATGTTCCCACAAAACACCTGTCTGGATGTAACCTATCCGCAAAAAGAAATGATATCCATATTTATCAAAAAGCACGATCTTTGTATTTTATGTATTTTATATATATACATATACGTATATATACATATATATGTTTAAAAGTAGACTCACTCCGTGTCCAGCATAATTCACTGAGGAAGTATAATTGGATATCTTGACACTCAGCAAATCCTTGTTCATACAAAGTGAAGCACAGGAACATTAGTGTATATATTTATTAGCGTATATTAGTGTATACATTTAACATAAGCATTGTGTTTTAAAGCCCGTGTCCAAAATAAACGCCCTGTAAGCACATAGAGTACCATTCTCTCACTGGAAGGTGGGAGACCTAACCAGTGCTGCCAGTCTTGTACAAGTGTTTCCTAGAGTGCAGATGATTAAGGTGGAATGGTAAACTAATATTTTAATTGCTCCTATAAGGTTATTCATAGCCACTTCAATCCGAGTTCACTAGCTTACCACACTCTCAGTGTGACTTTCCACTTTTAAGTAGGCAGCCATGTTGCACACCACTGATTTTGCTGTAACTCCTGTAGCTGATGGTAGTCTTTATGCAAAGAAGTAAGAACTGTTATTAGAATGCTATGTTAAACTGTATATGAAAAAGATTATTCCTTCAGGAGCATCTCAGGAGGTTGCGGCCCTGTGCTGTGAGTAGTAGGAGTTGTCCTCTCTCTTGCCAGGCACTGGTTGGAGTTTTCTAGCTCTCCTGTATGTATCTCAAATTGCCAGTTTAAATGCATTGAAGAAAAAGGGCCTTCAGACAAAGGTACAAAGGTGTTCCAGATACTGTGGAGGTAAAAGACACATGTAAGTACTTCAATGGATTCCTTGAGTGGTTTGTCTGTAGACACATTTTTTACATTTTTTACATCCCTTGCCAAAGATAATCATAGTCACCTTACTCTTTGTGTTCTTTAGTCATTTACATGCCATCCTCACTACACCTTTTACTCAGTTAGGTGCTTGCTGTTGCTGAGTTGGGGGTAATATTTTCTCAGGCCACAGCTGAAATGTTAATCCATGTAGTACTTCTGTCACCTCTATATGGATTATTGTAATTCCTTTCTGGTGTCTACCTGATTGCAAAACTTCACAAGTTCTGTTTTACATAAAATGCTGCGGCTGACATGCTTATTCATCTTAAACCAAATTAGCATATCACTCTGGTCTTTTGATCCATGCTATGGCTGCCAGTTAGAGTAGCGCTTCCTTCCTATACGACTTGGCACGCACTGATGCGTGGTGATGGATTCTGACCACAAGTATTAATGCAAGCATATAGTTTAGGCAGTAAAATATTGCCTTGCTCCTTTTGCACACTATAAACTGCCTGTTTCTTTGCTTTATATTGATGTGCTAACACTTCTAATAGCCATGTTTAAGAATAATTAATATATTCCTAGGTGTTAGGAATGGGAATGGACTCCTCAAGCGTTCTAGTTGAAATAATGTGTCCTCTAGCTGTAGAAAGTCATGTTGTAAAGTTCTCTTCTAAATGAGGCTTTTACTGGACAAGCAGGACTCCTCTCCTCACAAGCAGCTTTCCCCAGACTCTATCCAGGGTTTGGAAGTCTTTAGCAATACAGGGAATGAAGACCAAATGTCATTTTTCCTGACACATTTCCATGGGGAATAATACCACCAAAGCACAACACTGTTCTATTTTAGATTTAAGAATACAGTATGAATTTTACTGCTGAGAACATCATTGATAAACTACAATTATTTGAAGTGAATCTATTTAAGAAAAGTTGATGACAAAGAATGAATGACTCAAAGAGTGTTAGTGTATTCTTTCATACCTATATAACCCATGAAAGCACTCATCTTGTTTCTGCTTTGGGTTGCAATCCTACATTGAATATATTTATTTTTCCTTTACAAGCTACAGAAGAATTCCCATGCACTTGAATAGTTTGTGATGGAGACCTGCTTCCCGCATGCTATAATCTGACTTTGCAGATATTTAGCTTGAAAATTTACCTTCTCTAAGTTCACATTTGCCAGAGTGAGATCTACTGCTGAGCTGGTTGCCTTAGGCATGTTTGTTGGTGGAGAGGTGCAATTTTGGGGCACAGTCTGACTTGTTTTGTGGATAAATCAAATTATATCAATCTGCTAATTATCTAGATGAAATTAGACACAGCATTTTATCATTGATCAGATGAATTTCATTCTTGGAGACACAACTACCATTAGTCATGTAGTATTTTAGCTGAGTGCAGTGCGAGTGGTTGTATGGATAAATGTTCACATGCTGAGGAATATACTGGCACATACTACCAATATCTGAAAGTTACCTGATTTGAAAGGTCTCAGTAAATCGCATAGTAACTAAAAGACACTGGAGGAAATTCTAAACTACTATAATAATTTGGTGGCTATTCAATGCTTTCATCCTCCTCATCAGTGAGTTACACCTATATTAGGCAAGCAAAAGAATAAAGCCCCAAAGCACTGTGTATATATATTTATATATGCTCAGACACAACAAAAGATGCATTACCTGTGTACATGGTACCATGCATTTGTTTTCTACTCTGTAGATTGAAAAAACCTGCAACACAGAGGGTTGTAGTACCTTGGTATGCAACCTGGGTCACATTCTCCTTGTCTTACATGAATATGTGCATGAGTAATGAGACCCATTTTTTGGCCTTCTGTAGTAGCGGAACTAACATTAAACAGAAGAGCTTCCTTAGTTCCTTCCACTGTAATGCTGCTCATCTCAGCAAAGCAAGGAACTCACGCGGTACTAAAGCCAGCATTTTTATAGGCACTTTTGATATATATAGACATTTTAAGTATAATTATTTGAAAAAATAAATCAAAATATTGGGAAAATAGTAAAATACACTTGCAGTTTAGTAAAATGGTTTCACTATTTTCATTAGATTGTCCATGCCTCAAAAGCTAATATGTAATATAATTGTTTAATTTTCTTTGCAAAAAGTAAATGCTTTCCAAGCAAGTAGAAGTTTTCATGTTATTTGGCTATTAAGTTTTCTCATATATAGTGCTATTTAATGATGAAGAAAGATGAAAAAAGTAAGAATTCTACATCTAGTAAATCATAGGATGTAACTCCTGAAACACTTAACACAAACAATTATCTCTGGAAATTTATTGTGTGTTTTTTTCTTAAAGAAGCACACACACATAAATATATATTTAAATCTACACCAGATAATTAGGTGTCTTTGTACTATTGCATAAACACTGTAGTGCACTGAAACATCCAATATTTAGCCTGTTTGTCATAAATATTAAATCTTGATTTATTCATAGAGCTGCAATGAAATAGAAACATGTATACACACATATGTACCACCAATTATAAAAACTGATATACACAGTGGAATATTCTAATGGGTTGGTCCTCTGTTTATTCTCAAAATTGTTTCCCTCAGGCTCCATTTCTGCTACTGAACCATCTCAAGTGGATTTGAATTTGAAAGTGTTCTCTAGTTTTGAATGTTAATGGATGTCATTGCACTATGGCTCTACAAGAAGGAAGAATATTACTATTGAATAAAAGCACTGAAAGTTTTGAAGAAGATGGTTTTTAAGTCACAGCTCTGACAAAAATAAGAATTTTTCGTTTTTTCCCATGAAAACAAATTAATCTTGCTGTATAAATAAAGGAAACTTATTTATTTATGCAGAAACTGTCCTAAGCTTGTTTAAATGTGCAAAGAAAAGAAATCAGATGAAATTATTATTGATAAGAAATGATAATTCATATTATGTTAACACCATGAACAAGATCAAGACCTATTCTGGATTCTGCATAGAACTGAAAGAAAATCATTTTAATGTTTCTTAAAATTTGACTTATGCTAGCAATGAATATTTAAAAAAATGAGTACCTAGCCAATAATCCATTCTCGGTGAAGATTCAGCTAAACCTTGTAACAGAAACTGCCTTTTGGTTCAGCCTATTTATTTTAAATCTTGTACTTGCTTATTTGGGATTTTAGAAGGAAGCCATTTTTTACAGAGATTGCAGTGTAATAGATGAAATGGTGGCAGGATTTGTTTATATAAGATTGGTAGAAGGAAGATATCTGAGCTCATACCAAAAATATCAGCAATCTGTATGCTATATTGTAAATCATGCTGCACCATTAAAAGTTCTCACATATACAAATGAAGTTTGTCTAAAGTTGTTACTTTCAGAAACCAGACAGTCTGGGACAACACTGTGTAGGTCATTAATTTGGTTTTTCTTCTCTTTCAACCATTCTTTCCATATTAGAGCCTTTTTTTGGTTAATTGATATGAAAAGATAATATAAGTTATTTACCATGTTGCATTTCAAGAGCTTGGGGTCTGGATATTTTAGCCCTTACTTAACACTTTTTATTCCCACAAACAGTCCTACTGGTGTCTATGAAATTATTCATAGTATTGGTATTGCTCATTTTAGAGAAGATATAAGAATTTTGCCTTTGGAATACAGAAATATGAAAAGTAAGCTGTAAGAGAAACTGGTGTAAATAAGATTTTCTGGAAGTTTTCTGAAAGTATGACAGGGAAGAACTGGTAAGATTCAGTGTGGTGCTTTCAGAGATGAGAGAACAGTGATAGAAGAACTTCATATGCACCTTGGCATTCACATGTGGTGTATTGACGCTCAGATGCATAAAATGTTTTGTTCTGATTATTGTCTAGTAACAGCTCAGAATGCCAATGGTTCAGTTAATCAGTATATTAAATAAGTTACGTAAGTATGATTTTTCAGCTCTCCCTCTCTCTCTCCTTGATCTTTGAAGTGTGTCACTCTTTCATTTTGCCATTCAACAGCCTGACATGCAAAAGCTTTGTTCAGACAGTTTAATTTAATCACTGCCACTGGTTCAACAAGATGATAAAATCCCCTGTGCTGTACAACATCCAACATCCAGCTCACTGTTATCTGATACTGTTTGAAGCTCCTCTCATGAATGTATGCTGATAACACAAGAACTCCAAACATGTCATAAACAATATATTAATACCCTTGATTGAATTCCATTAGAAGAAGAACGAGATGAAGTTTAGGCCATGCAAGAAGGCCAATGTAATAAAATGTAATTTGGACTAATCTTTCCAAAGAATGCCTTGTGTTTGAAGATGACAGTCTCCCATCAGAAGCAGAAGTAATTGCTTGTTGAATGCATTGGGAACTCCTTTGAATTCTGGCCTTTGTGCACCTTCCAGGTGTCTTCTGCAGCAGACAATCCACCCTTTTGTTTCGGCAGAGAGATGGCAGGACTGCAAATAATAAAATAGGCAGTGTTTGTTTTAATGAGTGGTGGGGGGCCGGATGGAATTTCTAGGAGCTTAAGACTAGAAGCTGGGCTGTTTAAGGCAAAAACAAAGCAAAGGACTTAATAGGTAATGTAATTCAAATTATCTGTTTCCTTAAATTGAATCAGGAAGAGGTAGGAACGTATTTCAGCCAATGCATACCTACAGATAGCAGAAACCATAAAGGTTAACCTGTCTCTGGAATAGATCTTTATACAACAAAGTAGCAACACTGAAAACTTTTTTAGCCAGAGAATTTAACTGGTCTAAACTGGAATTTTGAGGATACATAATTTGTTCAATTGATATGGTTTACATATAAAATTTTTTCTTTGCTTCCGTTGACTAGAAAGTATTTCTTAGATTTCTTCACAAGCAATAAACTAAAAACAAATGGCAGTACTCTGATTTTGTAAGGAATTTCTTGTTTATTTGCAGCAATTCCTGCTTTTTATTAAAAAATTAGCAGGCATCGACAATATTCATTCTGCTCTAGAAAATCTACAAGGCAAGGATGTTTTTTTAGAAATTAAGTGTTTATAGAAAAAGAAAAAAAAAAAAGAAAAAAGAAAAAAACCCCAGGAGGCTCTGTTTAAAAGAGGAGACAATTTTGCTTTGTTTAGCCCATTTTCAGTTCAGTGCTGTTGAGTCACATCTAAATCTTAGTAACTGGGGGGTAATGAGAGCCCAAATACAAAGTCATAGGAAACTGGGTGTCTGGACCTGTCAGTGCAAAAGGGTAGCAAGTTTATCCACAGATCACATCTGTGAACATTTCTTTGGAACTCAGCAGCACTTTGCATTCTGGTCCAGTGAATATTCTTCCAAATCCACCTCTGCTCTGAAAAGATAGGTTGGTGCCATTTCCCCATTCAGGCTTTATTTTTTCTGCCATTTAGTGCGCTCTTAGCTCTGTTATGTGAACATCAAAATATCAGCTGAGACTACTAAGATTATTCCTGTGAAAATATTTGCCCTAAACAACAGAATTCAAAAGCATCTCAACACCTTGAAACCCTACTTCCTTTTAGCAGTTTGTAGAGGTGGAGTAAATTAGCTTATTTCTCTCTCTCTCTCTCCCATAACCGAGGAGATAGAATATTGTCTTTGGCAGAAGAATAGTTTCATGTTTGCTCTGTTTGTCTCAGTGAATACATGTAGTTCTTAGCACTGTTGTGACAGCACTTTCACCATTTTCTATTCCCTTTCCAAGAAGCTGCAAAATACAGCTTCTTGAGGAAGGGTAATAGCTGCAATTTTAATTTGGGCTAATTTGAAATAAATACAGCTGGCATTGCAGACAGACTCGGATTATGACAGAATTGTTTTCTGTGACATCTCAGCTTCTTTTAGGCTAGAATCTGCAAACACATATGCTTAACTTGAAATCTGTGAAATCAGCTGTGCCTTGCTGGAGCTGCTTGTATGTTTGGAGAAATGAAATGCTTGCAGGAAGCAAGTGTAAAGTGTGTGCTGGATTAAGACCTTCAGCGCTGCATTTTGGGTGTTTGTGATATGCACAACATGCATCAACAGCCATTAAAATATGTTTCAGGAAAGAATTCTTGAGATTGATTGTTTCTTCAAAAGTGACTCAAAAAATCAATCAGAACTGTTTTAGAAATATGCCTACTATGCACCAAGATCTAGTTTTCTTTTTTTTTAACAAAATTTATCAATCCATTAAAGAGGAGACAAGTAAACAAAAATGAATTGTCATTTGTGTTATTTTATTAGTGTCACATGAGATTACAGCATATTATTGACTTTAAGAATATTTTACCCAAGGAGACTTGTTTTAACATGCACAAATCAGGATCAATACTAGATATGCGTTAATTTTCATAAAAAGCTACAAGGCAATTTTTTTTTACAAATCCCATGGTTATACTCATAGTCTATGAAAAAAATCATCATTGTGACCCAGCTAAAATTTAATTATTAAAAAATGGATTATTATTTGCATTGTTTCTTACTTTCCCAGGTGCATTATTTAGTCACCAAATGTAATTTCTCTGCTCACCCGGCTATAGAGTGAAGTTAGATCGCCTGCGCAATTTTTGCTGACTTTGCTACCTTAGCTTGCTTTATCAATTCCTTTTTTCCCCTTTTTTTCATTAGAGATCACATATAGTTTAAGAGCTGTAATCTGAAACCTTACAGCTCTAGTGGATACTTAAAAGACTCATTGATACACTTTGAAACCTAGTCAATTGAACAGCATTAGCAACAGCAGCATCCAGCCATTAGGCTATTAGGATCATTTGCCGAGGCACTAAAATTAAATATAGGGACACTAGCAATTCCCCAATTATATTGTGTTAGTATAATGGCACTGAAAAGGATATTATTTTAGTCAGCTCAGTGCCACTATTGCAAGAATCAAGACGCTTTTCCATTTTGTGGATGTAGATATGTATTGGCCGGGAGACTTTGACATCAATTTAATTCCCTCTGCAGGCAGAATAGATCAACACCATGGACGAGATTCAAATCCTACTAGTCAATGGCAGCTTTTCACAGGCTCCATATTTAATAATATATTTGTGGGGATTTTTAGGCATTTAAAATGATACATGTAAGTTAAAATATCATCTAGAAAAATATTCATATTGAGGAGGCTTAGTAAATGGTGCAGAGTCAAGGCAAAAAATTATTTGCCTCTGTTAGCTGGCTCCCACAACTGTGACCCTCCTGGGTCAGCCTCCCACATGAAGCACGTCTTTGCAGATCCCTGGAGAAAGTGCTTCCAGGGAAAAGAAAGAATCTGATCCAGAATCATAAAAAAACAAAGATAAAGGGAGTCCTGGTATAGGGCCAGGAGTCAGCTATAAACATTTGTTCTGTTTTGAGTTGTGTGCAACCCTGTATTGCAGTAAGAGAGAAGGAAACTATTAGAAGTTCAGTCATTATGAGTTCATTTTTTTCCCAATGTAGAGGAAAGCCAAGCTGTACTAAACTGAATGGTGCTAATAGCAATATAAGAATGCCTGTATCATGCTCAAACAGAATTCCCATTAGCCCAGTCCCAACACAGACAGCAGCGAGTGCCTAGAAAACTATGTGCAGTGATATGCGCCCAGCACACCTTTCACTGATTTTCAGCTCAGGGACTTTTGGACATAACAATCATATCTTTTACTGGCTAGGCTTTGATAGTTCCTTCATTAGTTTGTCTGTTTGCCTTTCAAATGGTAGCAATTAAGCATCCACAAAATTCTTGTGTTTAAAGTGTCCTGCAACGTAACTATTAATTATGGGGAAACAAACGTCCTTTGATCTGCAGATTCTATGTAAGGCTCTGCCCATATTTTGTTAAGAAAAACAATGTGGGACAGTGTGGGACTACAATAGTGCTATTAGTAACATCTATTAACCCATGTACAAGATGATGTTTTCATATCTGTGATATTGGATTTAGATATTTACTGTTATACTAGCAGATTTTTTCACCAACTCTTCCTGAAGTAAGAGACAGTGCTAGTTCAGACATTTTTTCAGAGAAAAATAGAAGAGCTGGTTTGGGATCAATTAATCACAACTTGATTCAAATTGAATTCAATTGAAGGAAAAACTGAAGTCTATCTGTAACTGAGTATCTTAATTACAAAAAAAAAGAAGACGAATAATTTCAAGTAAGGTAATGAAGTCACCTACATGCATATTTAGATAGTCAAATTTACAGGGGACTTGGAATGTTCTTTAGTAAAAAGTACATAGATTAGTGTCTGTATGCAAAGAAAGTGAGGAGACGTCTAGAAAAACATCCCAGTGTAACAGAAAAGATTATATATCTTGAAAATAATTTTAGGGACAAGCAGAAAATGTATATGAGAGGTAAAAAATTTTCAGGGAAAGAAACACAAAATGAAAGTGAATTCTGAAAGCAGAGAAGCCAGTAGCAAGTACCTACACCTGGTATAGCAGAAAACTGTACTTAACAACTCGTGTCATTTCCTCTAGCTCTGCTTTCCTTACTAGTTCTGTTTTTCCTGCTTTTCTTTAATGTTGTTTCTCTTTCTCTGTTTTACATCTCTGTGGCACTCTTTCTGTGTTTATTTTCAGCACTCATCCAGGTTAGGTACATTTACTGAATTTTGGCAAGGAGTTAACATGCTTCTTTCAATACAAAAAAATTTCTTTGCCATCTTATAGTTCTGCATCTTTTAACTCTTCCTCCTATTCTTTATCACTACCTTAATCCAATATCTTAAAAAAATGTCTTCATCTTTTGTCCCACTCCAGTCTCTCTCATGTAGTCCTGTTGGTTACAATTGCTTTCAACATTTTTACTGTAGTTAACAATTATTTTGATTCTGGTATTTTTGATTTTTTAATTAAAAAAATGTCTTACCTCTTTTGTAAATACATTTGCCCAAAAGATGATGCTGTCTTGGTGCTATTTTCATTTCTAACCTTCCTTTCCTCAAAATACTTGAGAAAATACAATTTTCTCACCTCAGAAGTCATGTGTTGGAACCACATTGATAAAAAAGGAAAAAGAAAAGGGAAGCTTTGAGTATGGGTTCATTCTGATTAAATGGATGGTTTACAGAAAGAAGCTCCAAAAGTCTATGTTGAAGGGGGGAAGTCCTGGAGAAAGAGCAAGGAAAAAATGGAGGCCTGAGACAGTGAGACAACCTACTGCAAGAAAATACCCCTCCCTCCCCAGTATACCTGCACTTGAAATTGGGCACAGGAACTGATATCCAAGCACTGAGTGGAAAAAAAAAAATTTAAAAAAATCCAGGTTTTGACCTTGGTTCTTTTAGCACAATTCTGTCACTCTTTGTGACACCTCATGGAAAAGGACTCTTCTAATTACTGGGTTGCTTTTACAAATATTTGAGAGTAAGACCTTACTTTTGATTTGTATTTACATTACATTGCAGCTTAACATTACTTAATATTTTAATCTGTCCTGAGACTGAGTGGAAATGGTGGGTGGGAAAGCTAAGGAAAGTAAAAATGCCATCCTGCTGCAGTGTGGATAAGTGGTAAGTTTTCTCTTGTTTGAAAATTTACAGCATCTCTGAGTTTTTGTGAGGTATGTAATCAACCTGTGGAGCAAGGAAGCAATAGAAATGTCTGGATCAATGTTTCTGAGTTTAGTGAGGGGTTTTGGAAAAAGAACACGGAGCTTTTCTGTCAGGAGAGAAATACTGCTCTTGTAGCAGACAGCTTTTCATGGCACTTTACAGCTTTATTTTTCTTTTCTTCTCCTTCACACTGTAAAAATAATATGTCTTCCAACAAATGCAACTCAAGCATGTTCTCTAGATGAAATCTAAATAAAAAACCTTAAAAAAGCAAAATGAAAATAAAGTTTGGATGCTAATATTGATGTATAATTTACAAGTTTTTTCTATCTGCCCTTAATATGCTTGTCAAATCTTCAAGAGCAACCAATGCAAACCCTGGAATTATGAAATTAGTTCAGAATAGATCAATGTACTATTGTAACAGTATTGGATTTTTCTTCATCAGCAGCTGAATCACATTGTTCATAGCATTTACTGGACATGGTGCTCATGAACTAGATTGCTGCTTCACAATCATGAACTATTAACTTTTGCTGTAAATGTGTTTTTGCCACTTGATAATTGGATTTAAAAAGAAAAAAAAAGCCAGCAAACTTTTATTGAGGTTTTTGAATCCTGCAGAGCACAGTGAGATTCCCTTCCAATAATTTATAGTATGGCATACACTGAAATTTGTTAAGTGTGCATACTAGAGCTAAAATAATTTTGTAACGAAGTATAAAACAAGCACGAACAAGAATCTGCAGCAAATATTTTGATTCCATCAAACCCCAAAGTAAATTGGTACTGAGTCCCAGCCAATCATTCCATCTACTGATAATATTACATTTGCATCATCTAGCAAGCTCAAGGCACACAAAAGGGCAAAGGACCATCAGGATGTTGGTAATATTTACACTTGGATGAATATACATTTTCTTCTATTGTGAGACAGTTAACATATTAGATATAATTTTTAAATAGAAACTGATAATACTATTTAAAATGTGCTTGCAAATTGATTTTTATAGAAAATTTTGAAAGAGCTTTTACTGTACAATCATGAATAGCAGAAATAAGTGCACACAGAAAAAGGTATCTTGGACAAAAAGAAAAAGAAAAATTTCAGTGAAATATTTGTGACATTTTCCTACTCTTGCTTTTTGACTAGGTTTGTAAAATGTGGGAAATACAATACAGGGCAGTGGCTGCAGTACTAAGTGAAAATGCCAGAAGTACCTGTATTTTAATCCCTGCATAGTAATAGCAGCTGAAGTTTACTTCTCTGACAAACATAGGTAAAACCAAAAATTTTGGTATTATTTTTCTATTTTCTAGGTCTTAGCAACCAAACAACAGGATTTTTAACATACTCTTGTGAAATTTATTGTGTAACAGTTCTTTATTAGAATCAAGGTTTTCTTTTTTTATTCTTTCTTGCAAATAGCCTAGTATATAGCTTACATGGACTTGGGCTATGATCAGAATTTGTATATATTGTAGTAATAGAAACCACCACAATTTAGTGAAGGGCTGTTTTCCAGGTATGCAGCATTGCTTAGAAACTCAAATCTTTATCTTTTATGTTTTCTGGAATAGTACCAAGACATATACCCAACAATGATATAATAACCTAGAATAATCTTATGTCTCTTCACCTCCAGCCTTTGACTGTACCTGTACAAGTAAATTAAACAGGTTTGGGGCCTGGGCTTAAGCACGGTTCAGAATCACCAGTCTTGTCCACTTGTGCAAATGAGGAGCCATACCAACTTGGGGTTTATGTGTATCTCTAATGATAGCTGGGCAGAGTTCTGCATGAGCTGGGGGCTCTTCTCGGTAAGAAGTGGAGACAGGGCTATTGCATCTGGAGGCAAAGGGCTTTTAGTATTGTAGATGGAAACAGTAGGGAATAATTGCAAGACTCAAGCCCTTGCATGGGCACTGTCTGCTACCGCACTGTTCTCTCAAATGGCTGCTGTCAGGTTGAAGTGACTCAAAGGCTAAGGTCCCTCCTATGTACTGGTATATAAATCCACACCTAGTCATCCTAGCTGATTTCATGGAGAGAAATAGGCATTTCTAATGGTGTAAGATACTTATTTCAAGATGGGATTGGTCACATCCTTTTTCTTTCTGTTGATTGATTGTACAGAAAACATGCTCAGATACACCTGTTGAAGCAGGCAGCTGCCAATGTCCAGATCAAGCAAAACCCAAATTCAGTCACTCTTGGGCCTCCCTAAGTCCTTGAGCCAATGGAGCTGATCTCCTTTTCAGGCAAAATGGGATTATCCAAGGTATCTGTGCAGAGCTGGGTTCCAGGAGAGCAAGACTGCAGTTCCTTCCCCCATTAGCAGTCGCTAGTGTGGTGTGTGTACCGCAGGTCACTTGATGGGCTGGGGAACCCCTCCAGCCAGGTCATGTCTACATTTGCCTGGGAGCATATCATGTACAGTCATCTTCCAGTGACAGACCCACCCACAGAAGGGCCCAGAAAATGTGTGACACTACTGCTTTGGAGAGTCCTAGAAATCTGCTGAGCTGGGAGAGTGGTCCATGTGTGAATATTTGGCTTCCTTTAGCTGTTAGAAGGTGTAAGAACCTGATCCTCCACTGGTCCCAACAGCATGAGCTTCTTCACCCCTATGCAAATAATGGAATAACTGGCTTTGTCTCTCTTTATTTGAGTATATATCAGGGCTGGTTCTCTATTCAGTCAATTAAATCACATGCCCAATTGTTGTAGCACACTATTAAATATTAAGAGAAAGGGAAATTAAGTAACACTTCACCCTTCTTAACAATTTATAAGCCCACCTAACCTAAATGACAAATTTGAGTAGGATGTGTTGTGTTAGGCAGATTTAATGCAGTGCAGGATTTACACTTGGCTGCTGCTATAGCGAGTTAGTGCTAACCAGACGTGGGCAGGGTGGGGCAGATTATGTGAACCCTTCATGGCCAGGAGAAACTCATCTAGAGAGAAAGCTAAGGCAGTTCCAGCCTGATTCTTTTTAATGTCACAGTTCATTTGCAGAACCATAACTGGAATCAAGAATTAAAAAGCCTTGTATAAAAGTCAGTAACATTAAACCTTTAAGACTCATGTTTCATGTGTCATAAAAAGTCTATGAAAGGATTTTATATTCTGTACAGTGTTTTAGCACTTTCAATCATTTTTTTTCCAACATAACTTTTGTGAACACTTTTATAGCCTCTAAATGAAAAACTAAACTATGTGTCATTCAAAAAAAGGTTTTATGGATCACAGAATTTAATATAAGTTCTGCACCATAACAAGGAACTGATAAACCTATATTAGAATTAATTTAAAATGTAGGAAACAGTTTTAGAAGATTGTGCATCACACATTGTGGTAAACAACACTAGTAAGTAAAAAATGTGTTGTATACACACACTCTTTGAGAGTGAACCACAATGCCTTAACAGAAATGGTTTAAGTGGTTAAAAAATTATGTATATGTCATGTACATTAAAATCCAAAATTTTCATGTAAATTAAAGTGTTTTCCATAAGTGGAATGGAATAAACTCTAAAAAAAATCATCAAATGCACACGACAATAAAACCCAGGTTGAAACTCTGTCCAATAATATACAATGTGATATAAGGTCTAATCTTTCTCCAGGGAAAAGACTGTTACTCCCCAGTGTCATTAACATTTATGAATTAAGGCTTCTTTATGAAATGGCAAAATTAAAATTATATTCTTCAGGTGCTAACCCTATTTTATACATCTGTTTTACACTAATGGGGAAATATCTTATTTCTTTAGTACATGATGGTTATGTGCTAGTATCAAAGGAAGAATGTATCTTAGGAAATATGTATAAAAGTAACAATTTGCACATTTCATCCCCTGTAAAATGCTGCACAGTCTTAGACAGTAATTTTCCAAAGACTTTTGCAGGGTAGGTAAGTTAATCTGCCCAATACACAGACTGTGAAATCTCATTGATTATTCCCTGTTTCTCATGCTGTTTCTGTTCAGGCCTATCTGTTCCTGCTGCAAGAGGACTGAAGGGAACCTCCCTTCTACACTTCCTGTTCAGAGAGGCTTTCTCTTCTGGGACTGTTTTTCTGCCATTGACCATAGAACCAGAGAAACAATATAAACTATAACAATACATTACGAGTGACAACAAAGAAATGCATAAAATTAAACATCACACTAAACACTGCTCCCAGCTTTAGTTGTTCAAGAGCTTGTCATCAGGGCTTCATTTGTGGTTAATGAGAAACCAGTTCTTCATTTGGGCTGAAATCAAGCCTGTTCATTCACCACTCCTGCCTGGGGTCCAGAGTTCCAGATGTTCCAGCAGCAGACAATCTGTCTGGAGGCCATTATTTATAAATGGTGGACAGCTTGATCGTGGCTAAGTAGGTCTTTCCAAAGAAGTAGCAAGTGTGGGAGTCACCTCTGTTACCTAAATGTCTCTTGCAGACATCTATACAGGAGCTAGGTATTTAAGCTCACAGGATAGTCAGCTGCACCATTCATGCCCCATGCATACATGCCCAGCTCTGTGTCAGGTGAGACCATCTGAAGCAGCAGCATGAGGTTCACTGGGAAGCTTCGGAGTGGTGACAGAAGCTGCCACATACGCAAATGAATCCAGCTCCGGATCTTTCTGTTGGCTATAACTGGAACTTGGACATCTAACTCTCAAGTAGATACTGCATGGGATGTGGCTAAATCTAAGTGAGTGAATGTGAAGCAGAATCTCATTCATACCCCATGTCACTGTGAAAAAGAGCAGTCGTACGAGGAGGCGCATACCAACGTGTGCCCTATTGTTAGAACTGCGTGATGGGGAACATAGTACAACAACAAAACATTTATTCACTTAGAAAGAAGCTCCTTTTAGTTAAGTGTCAAAGCCTTATCAGTGGCATTACCTATGGTTGGACACATCTTTTTTTGTGCCGACACGATCCTGAGTTTTCTTTTGCTATCTTTTAGAAGGTCAGGGACACTTCCTATTTTTTATTATTTCTATAAAGGACAGTTTGGTGATTTGGCTACTTGCTTGTCACCGGTTCACTGTCTTCACATCTCAAAGACAGGAAGAGTAGGGACAAATTGAGCCAGCGAAGAAAGCAGTGAGTAAGTACACTGCTTGTCCTTGGCTTTGCTGCCTACTTGTTCAGACTGTGAAGAAGCAGTAAATGAGCTCACACATTATCTTTGTCAAACTTTGTCAGAGAGCCACATACTCTTTTTTTGCTCTTGTCCTATCCTTTTTGACACTGTGCTGTGCACAAGGAATCTTGGGTACAGTCATCACAGTGTGCAAAATCTGGTGTATACTTCACATTTTTGTCCATCTCTCCTCACGTTAGCGTTAATATTGCCAGGAGATATTCTGCTAAGGAAATGCCTATTGAACTTAACTGCTCAGTACCTCTTATATTAAACATTTAAGGATGTGCTTAAATTGAAACATATGTCTATGATTTTCCTGTTCAATGAGGTATTTAAACATGTTTAACTTTTGGGCCCAAAGAGTGGTCTTACAGGTTTTACTGAATTTGTGACAAAATAAACTGTTTTGCTAGTTACAGCTTCTTGTTTTGTTAACTCTACATCAACAGCAATAATTTCAATCTGCCATGTGTCTGGCCTCTGCTAGCTAGTTTTAATTCACAGGCGTTTCATTAGATGTGAGTTCCCTGAAAAAGAAATACCCTTGTGGCTTTATGAATCTTCTACGGAATTTAAGCAACAGACTTGTTCACAATGTATTACTTCCCTCAAAAGTCAACCTTGTAACTTGTATAACTATGCCTAACCTTAGCAATACTTTTAAAATTACTTGTACACACATCACCTTCCCTACATGTTTTGACAAATGACACATTTCCTTTGGTGCTTCTTTGTGGGTAACAGCGTGTGAGGATATGGTAGTGGCAAAATTTATTACAGTTATTTTGTAGTTGATATTAAAGAACATGATGTATTATATCAGGTGTCTGACCTTTAAAGATCTTAGGACCCAATTCATTACAACATAAAATTTACATATTATTCAACATTCTACAGTTCTTTTATGTAGAAGTCATGATGTATACGTACATGAGATTTAGGGCAGACAACTATCCCTGCACATTGAAGACTAGAGATTGAAGACAATGTGAAATAAAAAATATTGCAGTTTGGAAAAGATTCACTTTTTTAATCCATGAAATGGATGACTCTGGCTGCACCTTTTTGAACAACGTCTTAGAAAAAATAAATGGAGTACACAGAGACAATGCTGTATTGGATATGTGCCGTATTCCTGTGTCTTTTGTAAATCCTGACAAGACCTACCTGTCTCTGTTCCTGTGTTTGATGAAGTTTTGCACTGATCTGATATATGAAGACTCAGCCTGGGGGATTTCATCAGTGAGAAATTGATGAGTGTTTCTGTGCATTGTGTTTGCACATACTCAGCTGGAACCTGCTCTGAACACTATACCAGCATTCCTACCATTTTTTTGCTCTGCTTAATTATTCTTATTTTGGGGGTATGAACACACATTCTTTGCCACAGCAGATAGCAGCAGCTGCAGTCTTCCACTTTCTATAACTGATACACCTCAGGTGTGCAGTTGATATTGTACACCTGGTTGTTGTGAAGTCAGTTGTGGATATCTGGAGATGCACCAGGTGTTCACACCAGCAGCTGTTCTGCTGCATCTGTGCCACTGCTCCAAGATCTTGTTGGAGAGCACTCTATCATTTCATACCAGTAAAAGTACAAAGGCAATACGTGGAGTTGGTTAAGACACTTGATACAGCAACTATAAAATGTTCAAGCTTCAAAATCCATGAAGAGGAGTGGTAATGACAAATAAGCAGAGCACATTTATTTTTGTTGGAAGTTGGATAGCTCTTTCATTCCAAACATTCAGCCATAATCTCTTATCAAGGCTGTGCTGGATTCTCTATGGATTTTTGTGGCTTTGTTGGCATTTCATGGTATCTTCAGGCAGCCTTTTCCAAAGCATCAGAATTTATTGGCAGATTTCAGTGTTGTGTCAAGATCATAGGCTCAACATGATTTTCACTTGGAGAAGTCTGGATCAAGGACTTTGCTCTTGGTTGTTCTAAGAGTCAGACTCTAGGGATAAAATCCGGATGCCTAGATTTAGGTAGGCAGAGTTACTTTGTGAGGGTCTTTAAAACCATCTATTTCTCTCCATTAATTAGACAGAGAATATACTCACTTATGGTCGAATTGATTTGCTAGACCCCCCCCAAAATTTGGATTCAAGCTCAGTTGTCCTGTTTTATCTAAGGGTTGCTCATCACATAGCCTTCAGCAAAAACTTGGACCTGGGCTTTGAATTTGAACTGATTCTCTACAGATTGAAAATTCTACCCTCTGTTAGGATACGGAACATGAGCTCCTTTATTGTTATCACAAAATGTGATAATATAGGCAGTAATGTGCATAAGAGATGACAAAGAGGACTGAGACAAGGACATGTCCTGCCTGAGTTAAGCAGGGTTTTACTTGCAAAACCAATGCTGCAAGTATACAACTAAACTGCCTTCAGAAGCTGTATAGGCTTATATAAGGCTGGGTAATCAAGGCTGGTAATAATTATGGTTTAATTTACCCTGACTAGACATATGCATTATAAGACTATTTTTATTTATATGCTCCACCTGCATAAATTTTGCTGTATTTAGTTAAAAAAGTAAACCTCAGCACTGGCCGTTTATCAGATTTTTGTGAAGAATGCTGCTGTCTACTTATTTTCTTACAGATAAAAAAGTAATACTGGGAAGGATTTACTTTACCACAAGTTAGCCTTCCAAATGCTGGGTGCTTATTCTTAAGCTAGTCTGGAATCTTTCTGTAGTCAGTGGGAAAAGACGGACACCTCCTCTCCCATCTGATTTGTGCTTACAGAGGTTTAGTGATTCAGCCAATCTCCCTGTTATCAAGAGAGAGGCATGACGACCAGCTCAGGGCCAGCTTCTAGGTGGTTCAGATTTGATGAAATAATCCCATGCATAGTGGCCAAGATAAGAGATTGCAAAAAAAGGAAAGAAGGTGTCATGGTTAAGGGAGCTGAATGCAACCACAGGGAATTTTACTCTATCTGTGCATCTGTCAGGGAATTCCTGTGGGATGCTTGGCAAGTCACTGAACAGGTGGTCAATAATTGTGTGTTTCTTGTGTTATGGGTGTCTGGAGTCTGATTTACAGAAGCAATAAGCATTCACAACTGAAATTGAAGTAAATTGTAATTTTATTGTAGAATGCTACATGCTCATAAATACTTGGTTCTGTTGTTCTTTAACTGAACACTGCAAACCAGTGAATACTTGGGGCCCCACATTCTTTGTGCCATTACTCCCAACTGTAAAACGGGAACAATGACACTCATCTCCCAGAGGTGCTAGGAAAGTTTTACAAAGAAGTCCTTGGGGAAACGAATAATTCTGTGTTCGGAGCAGGATTTGAATTGTAAGCAGCAACATCTTGGGCCATACGCTGAACAGTGAGGAGGCAACAGTATCCAATACCTGTTTGTTAACTGAGTGTTAGCCTTAACATGAATTGAATGAAGCAACGGAAAAGAAATAGAATGTAAGGATGACAATTTAAAGACTTCTTAAAATGCAGATGCAGGGGCAAATTAGAGTTCTCAGAGGTAACCTTAATTTTGATGTTTCACAGTTTTTGAGTGACAGAATTTCATAAAGTTCTTTTACCCCATTTTGGTTTATTTCGAAGACAATAAACTGAAAAAAAAAATCCCACTCAGAAATGTCACTTTATGTCATATGAACAGCCATCAGTAGTGCTTTCTGGATGGTGGACATCAATCACAAAAACATTAGCCACTTGAGTTAATGGGTAGGAATACCAGATTACTGTGTTTGTCCTGTTAGTGCAGCAGGTTCATCCTCTTCACTGAATACATCATGAGTTATGTGGGGCATACAAATACAGAGAAATTCACAATGCAGATGCCTTGTGGGGGTAATGTGATGGTTTTCATAAATACTGGCTCTCAGCAGACCTAGGAGTTTTGGGTTTCCTGATACTCTCTGGGAGAACAGTACTTCTAGGCACAAACTATGCATGGCTTCACACTTAGTCTGGATTTAGGTCACCCTCTTCCTCCAAGCTGGACTTTTCTACACAATTTTAACACCAGCTCTCCATTTTCTGTGCAAATCATGCTCAGTCTCTTTCCTTCTGGATTTTCAACAACAGATGAGTAAACCCAATTTTCCCACACAGAGCTTCTCGTCCAAACTCTTGTTCCAAACTGCCTGCCCAGCATCCTTATCTCCAGATCTACTCAGTTCCCTTCCAAATACTTTTTCACATAGTTAATTTCTCATTTGTCTCCTTGTTCCCTTCCAACAGACTTACTTACACAGGTATAGCTGAAGTGTAGATACCTACATTTAGATAACCTGAAGTCCAGTTCCTGTTGCAAGAAAAGCCATTTGTGGTTGTGATGGGGCATGTCTGACATGGATAGTATCTCTCAGGAATTAATCTGACAACTCTTAGTCTCTTATAAGCACTTTTTACATAGTTTCAGAGATTTGAAATATGCACAAATTTGAGGTAGGCTTATTGGGGGTGAACATCCCACTGCAGTGGTAAACTGGACTTTAATCGCTCCGTAAATGCCCCCAGAAATGTCTTGTTGGGAATGAGTTTGAAACAGTCCTTCCTTCACCCCACTTCAGAACTGCTCTACCATGTCCCTGCAGGCTGTGTCTTACAGTCCCAAACAACAGCCTCAGTCTGCAAGAAATAATGAGAAGTTTCACATAGTTCACCTGTCCAGCACAGAAATGTATTTCAGACATTCTTTAAGAATATCTATGTCATATCCCAAAGACAATGGGAGAGTTTCCCTATAGCCCCTAGAGCTGTGCTTCTGCATGTGGAAGATGTGAGCTGAATAGGGAGGGGTAAAACACAGCAAGGGTAAGAAGATGCTTGACACCAAAATTTTCAACCTAAAAATTCTTGCAAGCAAAACAGTGCCTTGATTGGAGAAATTCTGGGTAGCCTTCTGAATGGATAGTAACACCACGCCATCTACAAAATCCGCATCTCCTCAAGAAGCTGTGCTCATTGAATGCTTTCAAAATTGTTTCAGATCCTTCAATGAAACATGCTTTGTATGCTTTATGCAAATAACCCATATCTTCATTAAAAATATGAACACTATCCCTATGAAAATGACCCTAAACACCAAAGACACGCCCTCTATACTTTTGCTGATCTTTGCAACTAGGGCGTTCAACACACCTTTTTGTTCCCAGCTATTAAGTTTGAGAGAAATAAAGTGAGCACCTAAGCAACAAGAAAATTAAATGAATAAACATTCGAACACAAGAAAATACAAACTATAATACCAGTTTTTATTGAAATAATATAAACTGATAGTAAAGCTCACAGTACAAGCTGGCAAGACATCTTAATAGAACACATAAGTACTACAGAAAATCTACTGATATTACAAGACATTATTTTCTGTAACCAGGGGAATAAATTGTCACATAGAACCCATTTCAGATTTTGATGCATTAGCTATGGCGTGAGGACAGTGTATGAGCAGGCATTTTATAGATGAAATGTCCATTTATGTCCTATTACAGGCTCTCATGATCCAAAGAACTTTGCTTTTAAGACCTACGCACAACTTGCAGTTCGGTAACCTTCATCCAAGCCAGCAAGGTGTTTCTCAGCACAGAGCTGGTAGCCATGTTGTGAGCACAAAGACTGCATCCATTGTGCTCCCAGAAAATGTTGGCCATTATTCTGATTTCACTTCTGTCAGATTAGCACTGGTGTAACTGTACCATTTCAGAGCATTGGCTCTAACTCGATAGTAACGGAAAGGAAATCATGTCCATGAAACCAAGGCAGGGAAAATAAGTGAAACTGCAATGAAAAATAAATGGGAAAAAAAGGGTTATTTCTTTCAGAAAAGAACTGATGAAATCACATGAGTGTGAACCCCTTATTCAGCCACTGCCTACACTTGCCTCGGACAGAGATGTAGAAATTAATGTCATTTTATAAGTAAAATATTTCTTGTCTTTCTAGCACTCCACCAGTTTAGGATACTAAATGGATTTCTAAGGATATCCTTTGAACTGTATTCTCCTCATCAGCCAGCTGGTCATCTGTGTGCCACCAAGAGGATCTCTCTCCTTGATCAAATGAAATTTCTTCAGTGTTGGCCCTAGAATCTGGATCTTTCTGTCAGTGAAAGTTTCTTACTTTGAGATTTAAGATTTAAGATTTAACCACAGGATCTGGTCTGGATGAATATGCACAAAACTCACAAAACTTCACTAAACTCCAGCTGAAGCACGCACCTTGGCTACAAGCAGGTCCTTAAAGGAAGTAATTAATTAAATAAACAAATAAATAAAAGAAGGTCTTGCTGTACAAAACTAAAAAAAGGGAGAAAAATTAAAAACTTGTTTCTCAGAAGTGACAGCTGCTGGGATGTTTAATCATTGTTTTGTCACAGCAGTTTTTAAGGAAAACTTTTTTCGCAGAATTACTTTCAAAATCTGCATGTATAGAGAAAATAAACTAGTCCTTCCAAGTCACTAGTTCCCTTTTTAATCCTCTTCTAGGAAAAAGCAAAGGCACTTTGTGTGTTGTGTGGGCATGCATGTGCATATGGAAAGCAGAGTCCTCAAGAAAAAATATCACTCATTGCTTTAGCCTTAATAAAAAAAAATAAAATTAAAAGTATCGTTTGCTGTTTCAGCTGATAATTGTGGCAAGAATCATGTCTCCAGAAACAAAAGAAGGAACTATGCAGTATGGGAATATCTGTCCCACAAACTGGGGGGAAAATTAGATTATTTAGAGTGTTCCTTCCAACGCAGAATAGTCTGTGAAAGGAGGACTGAGTGAAATTGCATCATAACAGAAACACGTGAAAAGAATTTGGAGGAGAGAAAATTGGTCCGGAAAGCAGTTTGTCAGAAAAATGTCTTTGAAAGCTGCTAATAATCATCCTTAGGTACCAATAATCATAGGTGTAATGCATCGTCTGGCTGTAGGTACCATGGGGTCCGTGAGCGGCAGCGGCAGCGGCAGCGGCAGCACCCACGGCAGCGGCAGCGGCAGCGGCGGGGCCGGCGCTGGGCTGGGGCTGCCCATGCTCGACCCGCACCGCTCCCCTGCCTGCGGGGCGGCCGCTGGGGGTGCGGGGACAGCAAGGGGCGACACCCAGCACAGGCTGATGGGCTAGAAGTTCAGAACCCCCGCTGGGATCAGCTGTCACGGGGAAGTCGGCGAGGGAAGAGACATGCTCCTAAGCTGGTGCGCTGGGTGAGAAGAGGACCAGCTTCTTGCAGAGAAGTGCATTGCGTGAAACACCCCGAGCGCTCCTTTAGTCACAGAAGTTCAACAAAGCAGTGTGACTGCGTGGGAGTCAGCACTTTTTAGCCTGACAATATTTGCGAGCTGTAAAATCGGGAGCTTTGGAATAAATCCGAGTTACACGGGAATTATGCGGTGAGAGAAAACCACCACGTTTCAAATCCGCGTCACAAAGCGGCCTTGTCTGACAGCCACTGCCTTTCCCCGTCCCATTGTCTAATTGCAGCAAGTTTGTTTTGCCCGAATAGTAGTGGCTGATTCACTTGGTACTTTCCCTTTTGTTAGGAAGAAAGCCTGGAAATACGTAGTGCAGTTTATAGCATGCATTTTTTTTTTTTTTTAGCATTTACAGCTAGGTTTTCTAGACTTGATAAAAACAAAACAAAGGCAGAAAATTAAGGGGAAAAAAAAAAAAGGAAGCGAGAAAAAAAGGCGACTGCTGTTTGGGATCCCCGTTCCCGCCGGGAAGCGGAGCCGGCCGGAGTGCCGCCGCCCGCAGCAGAGGGTGCTGTCTGCCCACGGTAGCGCCGGCTGCACGGGAAGGTCACTCAGCCTATTGATAAATCACTGTGCCGTGATTCCTAACTGACAGCTCAAACTAACATCAAGCTGGATGAGAGAGAACAAAAGGCCATCAAGCAGCCATTTTCTTGACACTTTTATTCAATCACCAGCAGATTGCTTACGACAGCAATAGCAGCTGTTTTGTCTTCATCTTTCCACATTTGATAAAAGGTGTCAACTCAAATTTTTGTAAATAATTCACTTACCCCTACTGCACACACCAGCACTGTTCAGCATATGTATTCTGTGTGAGCAGATCACTGAGGCAGGTCAGGGCTCAATGATATCAGCTGAAGGTCATCTGTGATCTAAACGGAAGCACTGATAAAGCTGCAGTCCCTCAAGGTCAAAGATAAGAACTACACTGAGATATTTGTAATGTGGACAAAAGGTTAAACAATAGAGAGAAAAGTATGGTATTGTTTCAGTTAACACACTAATGATTTTCCTATTGTTCTTGAGGAAACACTGTTCCAGAGGATTCAGATGCTTAACCCTTTTTGAGTACTGTGTACGTGTAAGTGCTGGATGTGAGCAATTAGAGAATATAATTTCCCAAAGTTGGTGGTGTTAGGTAGTAGCTCACAGCTGTAACATGCTGCTGCTAATACAGCTGGACTGCAGAAGGGAGCGACAGCAATTTTTATTGCAGGCTTTGAAAAGGAACCCCCCCCCAACTGGATAGTGTATCAAACAATAACAGTTAAAAAGATTAAAGCATTTAAGTAAAATACAGCTTACCTTGAATTTCTCCTTAAAATAAATTTAAGTCCCAGACCTGAGGAGAATTAGAGAATGTGCCTAACATTTCTCGTTGTAACAGCTTCCCTTACTTTAAAGGCTTAGAGAAACTAATAGAGAGATCCCTGAATTATTGCAATACGACACTCTATCTGATGTTGGCAGTAGCCAAAGCACTGAGATTAAAAATGATACATCCTTCAATACTGGGTTATTTTTTTCTTTTTTTTACCCTGTTATATTACTCAGAAAATAAATCTAAGCAACAAATAGTCACTGTTTATCACTATTTGGTTTATACTTTCTAATAGCAAAAGTATATGTGCATTTGAGATTCTGTCTGTGCTCAAACAGCAGGGAATTTATTGCATGCAATTGATGTACATGAAGATCAGACAACAGTTGCCTTACATTTTCCCATTCTTTCTGCCTCAGTGCTGTGCTAAAAACAACTTTCCTTTCTCCAGTGTATTTCTCATAGAGAAATAACCAGAACTAAACAAAAGAATGTCTCTTTTTATTTTTAGCTAAGTAAGATGGTACAGGAATACTTTGTTACTGAAAGCAGGAATCTTGTCTGCATCAATATAATTCCCTACCCACCCAGCTGTATATGAGCTAGCAGAAACAGTGCTAATTAGAATTAAGCAAATGATTTTCCAGCAACTCATTTTATTTGTGGACATTTCTTCATTTTCTTCTTGTAGAATATTTACATTGCAGTTTCTTCAAAGATGCATTTTTCAACATGCTTAACATCCTTGGTCATTTGAAAGGCTTTATTGAATCAACTAGGAAAGATTTTTGGAAAGTTTATGTCTAAAATCAAATTGTGTTTTATTGCACAGACTGATCATGTAGCTCACATGGCAATATTTCCCTCCGTTGGCTGCTGCGTCCTAGATACAAAAGGATGGCTTGAAAATAACACTAGGATTTTGAATCTGTCATCTAGTATGCAAGACTAAAAACTTCAGAAAACTTCCCATTTTTGGTCCTGCTACTGTCTTGTTCAAAGTGTCATTCTTACAGGAAAGTAGACCACTAAAAATTAGTGTCTGTCTGAAGAATTAAAATGTGATGTTCTTTCATCACAAAGCCATTGCTCGTGACTGCACGCTTGTAGCAGTGAAGGGTACTGTTATATTATTTAATCACCTTTGTAGGAAAGCACTAGCAAAGATTTATAGGACACTGACCATTTATTTTAACTTGTATTATGTGATGTAAAAGCAATCTATGTATTCCATGTACCAGTTTACTAATTCTGCATTTGCCAGTCTATGGCTCCTGACACAGTAACTGTAGAGAATAATCTGTGCGCTTTAGATGTCTGCATCCTTAATATTAGCTTAAACCTCTTCTTCCTCAAGCATTAACACAGGCAAATCAGCATTAGTCTTCTTAACTCATGTCTAGTTTCCTTGAACATATGAGAAATGCGTCTATATTGTCTATTTATTCTATATGTAAATTTGCAAATAATCACAGAATTTTTTTTCTGGCATTTGCTTCTGGACCAAGCTATGTATTATGAAACTGCAGTCAGTATGAGTAACTATGTCAGAAATTATTCTCTTGCCCAAGAGCAATTTCACTGCCTACACCTCATGTTGACCAGTACCTGCCATTCTCTCTGAAATTTCACATGCTGTGTGTTATATATACATAATTCCAGAAAAAAAAATTTCCAGGAACAATTTTAAAGTTCTGAGCCTAGTTTCTTAGCTTGTATAAACCAACACTTTGTTTCAAGGTAAAAGAAGGAATAGGGTGAAGATCTGTTATCGCATCTTCAACTTAAGTACGAGGAGCGTTGACAGAAAAGAGCATGCAGAGAAATGGCAAAGAAAAAGAAGAGTGCTGAAGAGTGAAGGAAAGAAACTTTTAAGGAGCAGAGGCACCAAAATGGGCATGGAGAGTGCTATGGGACGTGGACACAGGAGGCTCTGACCAGAAGAAAGTAGGGCACGGTAGTGGCCATAGTAAGATGGAATCTTCCTTCCTTGTATTGAACTTGAGCTCTCTCTTTTTTTTCTCAATCTAAAACTATAGGCACTTAAAAAGAATAGCCTGGTATTTTTAATTTATTGTGAATAATGTGATTTTGGCCATGACTGTGGGATCATTTGTGATAATTGATTCTGGATGAAAGTGTCTCTTTCTCATCCCTTAATTTGCACACAAGGTTGACTTGCACTTAGCTCCAAGCCAAGAGAATTTTACTCAATTCTATGTCCTCCATAATTTTTATTATTAGATATCTTTCTAGGTAAGTATCACTCACACATTTGACAAATAAGACAAATAAGATTTTGACAACGTCACCGAATTAAATCTATGAACAGAAAGTGTCTTGTAGTATAGCAGACCCACATGCCATTTACTGTACTGCAATTAATATCAAATTGAATAAACCAAATAATGTGCTTTTGTAGCACACATTGTTTGCACAGCTTTTTGTTAACAGAGTAGACCATTGTGCCTAGCAAAAAACGGCCAGGAGTGCTTATGGTTTTAAATCCAAATCTTCAGGTTTTATTCTTACAGATGATCAAGCTTGCCTGTGAAGTCTGCCATCCTTAGTCCTCAATTTGCTTCCAAAAGAAAACAAAAATATCCCATATTCATTCTGCTTCCTTTTAAATACTCTAGGAACCTTAAAAGAGAAGTCTGTGTTATATCTTTGGAAGACCAGATCTAAAGTGGTAAGCTTCAAATATTTTTAGGACTGCTCTCTGGCACCAAGACGAATTGACACGGAATGGCTGGCATCTATGTTGTTAAAACCTTTACCCTCCAGGGTAGCCACATGTAAATTGCTACCACTTAATCACGGTTCTTGGTGCTTGCTAGCTCCTAAATGATGCCCGGGAATGTCTGGAAGAAAGTTGTTTGGCCTGGGCCAAAACCACAGAAAAATCTGTTCTAATGGTTCAACAACATGAAGAACCAAGACCCAGACTCTGGGAAGTGTCTATTTCTCACTCTATTTCTAGGAAGTGATGGTTCCTGAGAAAGCAGAGCAGACTGCTGCTCTCCTTCCTCGCTCTCCATGTAGTTACAGTGCCTCTCAAGTTCGAAAATGTAAAATCTTCTATGACTGCAAGAATGTTTTGGCGTGCCTGTGTACAACCCCTCCAGAAATTAGTACAAATTCCTCACAAAATTGACCGAAATTTTAACTTGCAATACACACTCAGGAAGCAATCTAGGCTAATAATTTTTTGCAATGCTTGTTTACTACTTAATGGAAGTGGATTGTTTAGGAAGAGTTTGAAATATTTAATTGTAGAACGTGTGTGGCATTAAGAACAACATATGCAGCAGATATTACCTTTGTATCCAAGGGATGGCCAACCTTGCCTGAGTGCTCAATAAAGGTCAAAAAATGAATTAATAAGCTTATCTTTCCAGAAAAGAAGCTTCATTCTAGAAGGCATAACATTAGTGTTTACCAGGCTGCCCTGGGGAATCACTAATGATGTACAAAGCTTTCTACCTATAGGTCACTGATTTTAATCCAACCCAGCTCAGCAAAGACTAATTTTTCTTACGAGTGCCATTGGCTTATGTGTAAGTTGAGTGGGTTTTCCAGGTAGTGACAGATACTTACAAGAATAAACTTCTAATCTGAAGCATGCCAGACACCAAATAGATGTTTTAAATTTTTTGAAAGTGGCTTCCACATCAAACTTATAAGTTTTTGATAACAAATGATTTTTTCAGCAAGTAGCAAATTTAAATGTCATGCTTTCAAATGATAGTGTGTCAGCAACATCTCTGAAGAAATCATGCCATTAATTAATTTCATTTTGAAAAATATTAGAATTGGAATTGGTTTTGAGAAGGAGGGCTATAAATTCAAGTCCCAAATCACAAACTCACCTCCTGTCTTTGGTCTGTACTATTCAGTTGGGACACTAGTTGCCTCATCTCCAATGTGTCTATTAAAATGCCTACTGGAAAATCCTGTGTCAGAAACCCTAATCACCTGACTTGTAGAAACTTGCAAGTAGGAAAGAAGTGATCCAGGGCATTTCTGGAAACAACACAAATCTAAGAGAGGTGCTGCCCTTCTGGAAGAACTGGTTGGGGATGTGCCAATAGTCCTGGATGTAGCTGCTGTTAAACAATGCTCTGCAACATCCTAAAAAGAGTGAGGAAGGCCAGCAGCAGAGTACAGACCATAAGCTCAGAGTGGCCAGACTTTGGTTTCCTCAGGAAAGCAATAGGTGAGATCCTGTGGGAAACATCATTAAAGGAAAAAGGAGCTTAGGAAAGCTGGCAGGTCTTTAAGGGCAACCATGTTCAAGCTCAAGAATGGGCCACTCTGATGCTCAGGTAAGATACATCTGGTGGATGTATCAGGAGACTAACTTGGCTGAACTTGGAACTCATAACTGAATTCCAGTGCAAAAGGCAGTATAACAGGCAAGGTTAGTGAGGACAGGCTGCAAATAAGAACACAAACATTGTGCAGAAACACTATGGATTCAAAACTGGCCAAGGGCATCAAGTAGAGCTTCTGCCACCACCCACCCCAATGCTGAGGTTTCTGCTGAGCAAGGGGGCTAAATTTGAGCTGCTGTTGTGCCCTGGTAGTGATGGAGGCTAACAGCATCCTGGGCAATAGCAGCAGGAGTAGGACAGCTGATCAAGGGAAATTCTTAATGTCTGACTTCTCAGTAATCATTAACCTGTACCTGGAATGATGCAGCCAGGTTTGGCTCTCCAGGAGCCAAACAGGAAAGACATTGATAAGCTGAGGTGAATTCCATGGATGGCCACCAACGTTGTTTGGCCTTGTAAAGGTGAGCCTGACGGACTGAGGTTTATTCAGCCTGGGAAAGAGGCAATTGCAGAGGCACTAAACAGCCCACCACTGCCTATGGGTAGTTTTGGAAAGGATAGAGCCAGACTCTTCACAGAGGGATATGGTGGAAAAAGGGCATAAACTGAAGCAGAGGAAGATCCATCTAGGTGTGAGGAAAGAAATTGCACTCTGAGGAGAGCCAACCATTTGCTCAGGTTGCTCTGAGTGGTCATGCAGTCTCTAACCTTCGAGCTTTTTCAGGCTTGACTGCATAAAGCCCTGAGAAACCCAGGCAGAGCTACCTCTGCTCTGAGCAGGTGCTTGGACTAGAGACATCCTGCAGTCCCTTCATGCCTGAATGATCCTGTGATAGTGCTAGTAAAGCTGGCATTAATTTTGCTGCCAGTTGTGATAGAGTTCAACACTTTGATGAGAGAGGTAAACCCCACAGTCCAGTTTCTTAATAACTCTTCTGAATTTTGAGGCATTTGACATACAATTTCTGTAGTTCTGAGCAAAAATCTACCCTGCTAAACACAGGCAGGACAATGTACAAAAGTGGCAATGAATCACTCTTGGTCCTTAGTTTGAATAACAAATATTATTTATCACCAGTTATTATTACCAACTGACATGGAACAAGGACCACCTTGTATGTAGTTCAACAAACTATATTAAGAAATCTGAGAGCTGAATGGGCAGGATACAAAAAGAGCAGCCCACAGTCTCCAAACAAGTGCAGTTGACACTGCATTATTGAGACATTATTGAGACAGTGTGGGTAAGAAGCGCTCAGGCAGTGCTGGTCATGTACCTGTCCTGTGGTTTAACACAGGACTTTGGTCTTTGGGGCTGTCAATTTCATAAGGACTAAATTTACTTAAAAAAATAACTGACAGATGAATTTAGAGAGGATTTTGTTTCTCCAGCCCTGCAGTGGGGACCAGGAGACCCAGGTTCTATTCCCACGTCTGTCACAGGCTTCCTGGACCATCATCTTACATCTTTGTTTCTCAGTTTCCCCATGGGCATAATATGGATAATACTTACCCACTTTACAGGGCTTAATTCATTAATGTCTGTAAGGTGCCTTGAGATCTGTGTGCACAAGGCACATTAGCACTGCAAAGCATTTAGTATATTATTTTATTATTTAAGACATGTGGGACCATTTCCACTGATGTGCTCTATCCATTTTGCACTGCTTTGGTGTTGCAAAGCAGCCATATTCCTCTTTAACAGGCCAGTGAGTCTGAGTTTATGACTGGATTAAAATACCAGCCATCCAAAGCATCTGCAGGCTACTATCAAATATGGCTCTTCTTTTTCTGTCCATTTGTTAAAAGGATGACTACTGATTTTTCTCTTCAGGGTCAGGATCTGTGGGGAATTTTGCTTGTTTAATGGTGGACATTATTCTAGTAGTGGTAGAATATTTTGGCAAAGTGAAAGATAGGAATGACATTGGTGCAAAAATATATAGATGTATATGCTAGGAAACTCTGATGTGGACAAGAATGTGACATCTTCTGGCAAGTTGAAGTTGGCCTAAAAAAACAGTGGGGACATACTGGGCCAAACCATGGTATGTTCAATTCACCATTACTCAATCTCTTTCTACTTTTTCTTTTAAATATTGAGGGTTTTCTACATTGCTTTCATAAATATGGTCACTGAAATTTCTTAAATAAACTGGTACACAACAGTTGCTGTTTCAGTACAATAGCAGTTGTGCACCATAGGGATTATTCTCACTAAAATAATAAATACTAATTTGACTTTATACATGTTTATTCACACACACAGACACTCACATATGTGCACACATTTTTGTGTTCAGTATGAGATACAAAGGGAGAGACCTAAATATCAATTAGCTACTCTTAGGTCCTCTGAATGATAAAATTGTCATTCATTTATTTAAAATGACAATAAAAAGGAATGGTTTAGCAGGGGGTTTACCCTTTTGTGGGACACGTGGAATGGAGCCCAAGTCACAGCATAATCTTGATATTGATCTCTCAGTAAGAGAGTTAATTTGTCAATGACTGTAATTTGCCAAGCTTTATGAATCCATTCTTCTTACTTTGGAGGAATATTTCTCTTCTAGATCTGTGCTATTACTTTTTTTTTTAATGCAGTAAAGATAAAAAATGACATACATCTCTGAAGTCTTTCATATACATAGAAACAAGTATGGCACTGGTAAAAGAACACGGGACTGGAAGGCAACCTGACAGTCCTCTGTCCATCTTCTGGCTTATAAGGGCTCTGTGCCATATAATATTAATTGTTATCCCACCATAGCCCCCTTGAAAACCAGTAAAAAGTTTGCCCTCACTCATTCTATAAGAAGGCAACTCCAAAATCTCAACACTCAGAAGGATAGATCCTTCAATTGGGGGAGATCTTTCAACTTCCCTCTGAAATTAAATCATGTACACCCATGTAGGACTTCCTAACCCTGTTCTTTTCACTGGGTGAATTCCCAAGGAGCTAAGCTGGCAGGTGTGGGGGTCCAAGACCCCTGACAGGAGTGGGCAATGATATGTAGTCAGGAACAGCACATGGCTGGGCTGCTGCTGGCAGAAGTGACATGAGGATATGCAACCGCAGCTTTAGTCTCCTTTCTGCTTTCTCCCTTTCATTCCCCTGACTATTTTATTAGCCTTTCTCTAGACTTTTTTTTCCCATCTGAATTCATCTTTCCTGAATAAGCAGAGCCACCTACACACAGTATTCCAGGTGAAATGTGAATTGCGTGTGATGACACTAATATTCTCCTATGTTTGATGGATATACCTTCCCTCATATTTATCCAATTCCCAAATGTTGGAAATCAAGCAGGCCAGCTTGGAAGAATGCAGAGATGCTGCTTGCCACTGTAGGGAGAAAATTTGTGCCTCCAAAGCTCAACTGGAGTTGAAGCTGCCAGAACTCTGGGAGACAATAAAAAGAGTTTTTTCAAATATATTAATGGCAATAAGCAGCATGAAAATAACATCAGCCATTACAGGATGAGGATGATCACCTCACAAACAGGGACATGGATAAGGCAGAGGTCTTTAGTGTTTTCTTTTCCTCTGTCTTCAACATGGATGATGGACCACGGGGGCCCTGAGCTGGAGGACCATGACTGCAAGGATGATCAATCCCCAGTTGACACTGGAATTGCATGTGATCTGCTGCTCCAGCTGGATTCCTATGTATCTATGGGCTCTGATGGGATTCAACCAAGAATCCTCAAAGAGCTGGCTGATGTCATCGCAAAACCACTCTTAATGATTTTCGAGTGGTCTGGGGAATCTGAAGAGCTCTCAGCTGACCGGAAGCTGGTGAATGTTGTTCTGATTTTCAAGAAGGGCAAGAAGGAGGACCTCAGAAACTACAAGCCTCTCAGTCTCACTTCAGTGTCTGCTAAAGTTATGGAGAACGTTATTCTGGAAGGTATTGAAAAACACCTGAAAGACAACACAGCCACTGGTCACAGCCAGCATGGCTTCATGAGGGCAAAGTCCTGCTTATCAAACTGACTTCCTTTCATGACAAAGTACCTTGATCAGGGGAAGCCAGTGGATGTTATCCTTTTGGATTTCAGTAGAGCTTTTGATATTTTTTCACACAGTATTCTTATGGATAAAATGTCCATCATTCAGCTGGACAAACACATCATGCAGTGGGTGAGCAACTGGCTCACAGGTCAGGCACAAAGGGTTGTAGTGAATGGGGTGACATCAGACTGGTGACTTGTCACCAGTGGGGTTCTGCAGGGCTCCATCCTCAGTCCTGTGCTCTTCAACATCTTCATAAATGACTTGGATGCAGGACTGGAAGGGACACTAAGCAAGTTTGCAGATGATACAAAAGTGGAAGGAGTTGTTGACTCCCTTGCAGGCAGGGAGGCCCTTCAGAGATACCTTGACAAATCAGAGGACTGGGCAATCACCAACCATATGAAGTTCAACAAGTGAAAGTGCCAGATTCTGCACCTGGGATGGGGCAACACTGGATGTACAGACAGTCTAGGAAATGAGATGCTGGAAAGCAGTGCTGCAGAAAGTTGATCATGAGTCAGCAGTGTCCTGGCAGCCAGGAGGGCCAACCCTGTCCTGGGGTGCATCAGGCACAGTATCGCCAGCCGGGCAAGGGAGGGGATTGTCCTGCTCTGCTCTGCACTGGGGCGGCCTCACCTCGAGTGCTGGGGGCAGTTTTGGGCACCACAATACAAGAAATATACAAAGGTACTAGAGAACGTCCAAAGGAGGAAAATGGAGATGGTGAAGGGCCTTGAGAGAAAGCTGCTTGAGGAGTGGCTGAGGTTGCTTGGTCTGTTCAGCCTGGAGAAGAGGAGACTGAGGGGAGACCTCATCACCATCTATAACTTCCTCACATAGGGAAGAGGAAAGGCAGGTACCGATCTCCTAACTCTCGTGACCAGTGACAGGACTTGAGGAAATGGCATGAAACTGAGTCAGGGGAGGTTTAGGATACCAGGAAAAGGTTGTTTCATCCAAAAGTTGAGCACTGAAACAGGCTCCCCAGGGAAGTGGTCACAACACCAGCCTGACAGAGTTCAAGTAGTGTTTGGACAATGTTCTAAGGCACATGGTATGACTCTTGAGGATGGTCCTGTGCAGGGGTAAGAGCTGGACTTGATGGTCCTTGTGGGTTCCTTCCAACTCAACATATTCTGTGATTCTGTGATGCTCTCTAGGAGCTGGCTCTTTGCAGCTAAAACACACAGGAACACATAAGTATTCAGTGACTGACTGACACAACCTGTTCTTTCTCCTCTGTCATTTCTAATTTGTAAGCTCCCAGCTCAGAATCCAAATTCTTGTTACTAGTTCTTAGTTGTGTGACCTTCCTTTTTTTACAGTAATCCATTTCAGCCCATTTCTTGTATTCTAGCAGTGAAGGTCACCCAGCCCCTCCTGTAGGATATTTCAGAGTGATAAAAATGAGCCTGATTTTATGTAATGGCAAGAGCAGAGATGTTCAGCCAGGTGGGAAAGCTGAGCACCAGTGGTGCCCACACATTCCTGCTCAGAAATATGTGACTGAATCTTGGCTCTACAACTCAGAGGGGACAAGAACAACCACAGCTGCACCCACTGATCCAAACAACCACAACGTTCTACTAAGTTCCTAAAGAAGCTCATAAACGGCCTGTAGTCACTACAGTTTGGACAGCTAGGTAGTCTAAATTTGAAGAAATTATCTTCACCCTGTGTTTTGGCTAAAGCATGATTAATTTTTTGGTTATTAAAATTGGTGAGTAAACACTTGCATAGAAAATGTTCCCCTAAGCCAACATTAAGAAAGATCATGAAGCAGCATTTGAAATTATATTGGAAACATAATTTCTGATAACCAAACAATTAAAAAGATTAGATTTGTCCCAGATTGAGCTAAATCCAGCCAGGGAATAATCTCTTTGGTTGTAAAACCAGGTAGATTCCAGCCATGTAATATGGTCACAAATTCTCATCTGCTGGTCACCTAAGTGCTTTTTACATGGTTAACATTCTCAGGCAGCACTCAGGCATGTAAGAAGTAGTTATTGATTGACTTATCTATGCAACTGAATCTCTCCACACTGTTTTTTAGCTATATTTGAATATGATCAGATAGGTAAGTATTACTGAATTTTTGTTGTTATATTTTTCTGACCAGATTGTTCCCTTTTGATCTCATTACAAAATCATAGATTTAATTTTATATCTCTAGCTCTGACAGCTGCTTTTACAGTTTCACTCCAGGTACTTCCTTTTCTTTTATTTCCAAAGGTCCTGAAAATACTGATCTTTAAAAGCACCTACAATTCATATGTCTATTGTCATGTCTGTGAAAACTGAGATAAACTTCAACCCCGATATGCTGGTCTACATTTATTTATATTTTCAAAGGTAGGTACTTGTAAAGAAAAGGTCCAAAAATCTACATTATTAAAACCTTACAGTAACTATAATATTTTTCAGACCTTTGAATGAAGATGAAGGGGGTTGATAGCTGTATATTTTTTATCTATGTTATGAGAAACAACAATCTAATCTCATCTCACAGCTTCCATAACAAAAAAGGCTGAACTGTAGAGTGGTCAAAAGGCAAATGTGGCTGACTTTGACTAGTGAGTCAGCTCTTGTCTTGATACAGACTGTCAGTGTGGAAAGAACAGAGATACTTAGCAACCACAATACTTAGGCATAAACTTCAGAGTCACACATCAGCATTGGCTCTCATTCCCTGAAGCCCACATATTACTGGGTTTAGAATGAAGAAATTTTAGATGCCTGGTGATCTCACAAAATACCACTTTATTTTTGAGTGCTTTCATGATATATTATTCAAAGAAATGCATGGAACTTTCTATACTAGTTTAATGCAGTGCCACAATTAAAAGTGCTGGTTTGTGACATGGTATTGATATTTCGCTGACATCAAGTAACTCTATGCCTCATCTGAAAGTGCATATTGATAAGGACAATAAACAGACATGAGACTAGGTGCCTTCCTCCAAATAATGATTTAGCAGTTAAACGGAGTTTGATACAATATCCTTTTACAAAACAGAAGTGGATGCAAAGGAGATCAGGTGGTAGCACTTGAATCTGCCTGTTTGACCAATGGGATAAGGCAAACTACAGTAATGTAATTACATACAGATTTATTATGTATTTGGTAAGCATACTGTGACTGTAGTGTTTCTAATGACCAGCAAATTGAGGATCAAGTTGGAAATAATGCCAGTTTTAGGGGTGGAACTGATGGCACTACTATATGTAAATTCATGTGCTTTGGTTCATACCCTTAAGGACTTGCATGCATGGTGCAGTTTTTCACTGAGGTGTGATGAGGCTGTGTCAGAACCACAGCAAAACTGGTGTTAGACTGTCATCCAAATCAGATTTGCAGTGTTTTGTGCAGTTGCCACAGCTGAACCTGACTATATACCCTGTAAGAATACCAATTGCTGCCTAGGATGCACACAAAAAATAAAGCAGACATTGAGGATGAAGTAGATGCACTTACAGTAATTTTCAAATTCACTGAAAGTGCAGCAGTTAACGTCTCTTCACCTCCACGTCTGAGAAGCAGAGGTTTTCTTGAACTCCTATTATATAGCCTCCGTACTCCCTAGCATATAATCAGTATTCAGAGTGATTCTTGTTACTAAGATTCAGTTCCCCTACTCTTACCTTGATTTTATTGTTGTAGATATTAAAAAAAATAACTAAAACCAATAAAGAAACAACAAACAAACAAACAAAAACCCCAGACCTCTCCCCCAGGAGTTCTTAACAGTCTGCAGAGATTTAGGACCAGGATCAGATGCCCACACACAGGTGTGTATTTACCTGAGATATCCCAGCATTTACCCGAGGATTTGGACTCAAGCAGCTGTGGCAGGAGGGTATGGGTTCCCCATAGGTTCTGTGTAATTTCTCTCACCCTGTGTCAGTGTTCAACATGCCAAGGACACTTCGAAAGGGATCGGATGCGTTCAAGCGAGCAGCTGAGCCATGCCTATGGTGTCCACAGGGTATGGTGTCTAGGCTGCCACTGACTCAAAGAAGGCTTATGATGAGATTCATGCCTAAAAGTGGGTTTATACTGTTGTATCAAATACTGTGAGGGATATAATCTAATTCTAGTTGCTGCCCTGGGAGGCTACAGGTCTCCCAAAAGTGGTGTGTCATATCTAGCAGACCTGTGAGGATGTCTCTGCTTCATAAGGATCTCTGAAATGGCTACAAGTGCCTTTCTTTAGGCAACTGACTTTCATCCAGCATGTCTATTTTAGAGAAAACCAAATAGCTCTCTAGTTTCTATAGGCTACACCTGTACTGACTATACAGAGAGTTCAGACATATGGGACAGGAGTTCATTGTCTGAAAAGGGGCATCTTGTGCCATTTAGGGCATCCTTGGTCTGCACACAAAGCTGGCAGATGTGACATGGGACCCAAGGGAGACTTGAGCACTTCTGGAAGAGCATCTGGTTCTTCTAACACAGAGATGGTTCAAATGGTCCTGGATATTGACATTTAGACTGAGCTGAATAAAACTCCTTACTTAGGAGGAGAACCTAAACATAGACACTGACATATGGAAGATCTGATCTCCAAATGAATCCTACTCTGCAAGCAATATTTAGCTGCTTGAGCATGCGACTGCTGTCACATGAGGTAGCCTGAGTTTTCTGCTGAGTCTCCAGCTGTAAATCCAGCTTGGGCTTTCCGTAAATTTTTTTGTCAGACCTGTTGTCTCTGTAAGATTTCTAAGTAGCATCTCAGGTGACTCTTGGTGCCTACCTTGAGTGACTAAACAGTGTTGGACCCTTGGTGTTAAACCTTTTTTCCCTTTAATCTGTAAAAATCACCACCTTTTTCCTTAATCTTACTTTTGCCATTTTCAAGTACCTGACCCTTGCTATACACCAGCAACAACCTGAAATGAAATATTACAAATATTTTCACCTTTTAGGTACCAGTGTTACAGATCTACATCTGGACCACTACAATGCATCTAGAAAGGAAAGAATACAAAATAAAACATACTTCATACAAAATCAGCAAATCTTCACAGAAAAAAAAAATTCTTTATTCCTCAAATTGCTAACTCTCACAGTAAAAAGAAGTGAAGAAATCCTTTCCTCCTGTGATTTTAACATGCAATCTTGATAAAGAAGGAGGTAGCTTTTAAGGAAATGAGCCAGGGTATCCCTCTTTCCACTTAAGATCTCGAGTAAAAGATTCCACTTTTCTATGTAAAACTCTCTTCCATTCACTGAGACAAGACATAAGCATTTATTCTTACCAGTTAACTCCCTGCAAGAAGCCAATCTGCAAAGACATCTGAAAAATATCCCTTAATTAATAAAAAAAAAAAAAAAGCAAATGGTAAAGATGGAGACATTTAAGATAGTGTATTAAGGACATGTCATAATTTTAGAGGTTCATAACTTAACCATAAAAATTTGCTCCAGGCTGAAACTTGGCATGGAAGGCTGCCATATTTGTAAGTAGGTTATTTCATTTCAGGCTACATTACTAATGCACTAATGCAATGTGAGCTGTTATATTTATTATCTTGCATTGATTTTTTTTCTTAGAAAAGGACAAAAGTATTCCTTTCCTGAGCAGGTGCAAAAGGCATATATGAAGCTAGAATTTGCCTTCCCATGTGCCAGCCTAAAAAAGAGGAAATAGGAGTCAAAGATTTATTTCTTTCTTACAGAAATAAAGGAAGAGCCAGCAAGTGCTTGTTTTCCAATCTGGTTATGGGATATTGTAAATACATAATAATGTTTTAAAATTTGTATTATTGATAAATTTAGAGCTCTGTAGACAGAACAATCTGCACAAAAAGCTAAAACCTTGCTTTCAAATGATGTGGGATATCAGGATCTGCTATCAATTTCTGCAAGACTTTTTATATTTGGAAAAAAAAAAAAAGATATTTTTGAGAAGATACCAAAACAAGTATGAGGGGGTGGGGGCTTGTAATGATTTTAACATGGTCCTTAAATCCTTAAAATCTCAGTTTTGGATGACTTAGTGGGCAACATTGAAATACAGTATCTACAGCAGATTTTCAAGGAAGGAAAAGAGAGTACAGAAATAGATTTCCCGGGACTTGTGTAGGGTTCTCTAAATACTCAATCCCCTTCCAACATGCAGGCCAACTGTCTCTCCTAAAGATTTGTCTAGTGTGGAAACCTTGCCAGAGTGTAATTTTGGTGAAATTTCTGTCACTGCTCTCTGTCATGAATATTTATTTACTTCCCAATGGAAATCATTGCTCATATGAAAGGGAGTTAACGGTTCTTAATAGCCCTTTCTGATTTGATTGATGTTTTTGTCACTTCCTCCAGTAAATAGGTTTCTATTAGCATACCAAATATGCTATCTGTCCTTTTGCTTCTCCAGGCACTTACCTGACCACTTACTTAAGATTGAAACATCCCTCCTAGGGGTTTTCTGTCAGTTTGGGGGCTGTTTTTCCACACTAGGGGGTGAAGGACTTTCTGCATTGAGCTTGGCTACTTACAAAGCAACCACAGTGCGTCTGTTCAGACAGGCTATTTGGAGGAGTTCTTTAAAAATTGGAAATTTGTCCACACCTTATACTAAGGACTTGTGAAAAGGGTAACACTAGTAGGAGAACAATGTAGAGGGACATTTAATCATATATTTATGTTTCAATTGTCTAAACATATAATGGGATGATGTTTCATAGGTAAAACAGAGGCTGGAATAGTTTTTTTTCATGGCAATACACCCCAAAGTCATGTATCATTTATATGCCATATGCTAACTTTGAAAAATGAAGTGTTCAGAGCTAACAATGTAGCATTGCTGCTAAGGAATAAACTCTTTCCATTATTTACTACTCTTTTCGGGGCTGAGGGGTCCTAGTTCCAAAACAAATGCCTCAGTGTTGCTCAAGTGTTCTTAATACTGCAAATAGCTCTTGTGTTGGGTTACAGCCAACAGTTGGCATAATGGAATGGACATTTTGGTCTTTTCCCTGTGCAACACTCATACCCTGTGTGTATGGCCCAAATATGTAAATTGTTGCTTATGTGTTAAGCAGAGGGAATTTCTGGATGCCCTGGACAAACCAAAGTGAAAAGCTTGCCTTTTTTATTGGTGTGAGTAGTTTGAGGGGGAGGCAAGACTTACATCAACAAGTGGTTTAAAGTGCAGTTGCCTACTAGTTCATATAAATATTACTATTATGCTGTAAATCTGTATTCTTGTGAAGATAAAGGAACAGAGGAAAATAATTTATGGAAACATAAAATAGGATCTATGATTGTAGGAGGCACTAATTTTTGGATTGTCCTTATTGCTTAGTAATTTTCTGCCTCAGAAATTCACTTCTTGATTGCAAACAGATGCCTGGTTTTTCCCTGTAAGGAACATACAGGGCAAGGTGCAAGATTAAAAAAAAAAATCTATTGCCTTTTGAAGGGCTCTGGTGGAAAGCAAGTGTTTAAATCCTGGGAAGGAGGCACAAGACCACTATCTAGTGCTTGAGAAATCTATGTGTACCCAAGCCCATATTACTTAAGTCATCTGGGCACCTTTGCTTCTAAGGGCCAAAGGTACCACCTTGCCTGAACTGAGACCTTGGTTCATAGCATAAGGATTCACAATTAACACTTCCAGGTTTGTCTTCACCAAATACCTCACAATGTATAAAGTTTCTTTAAGCTAGTCTTAATCTAAAGGAAGAGCCAGGAAAATATAATGGGATACTTTATGAGTAATGGAAATCCAAATTCATAGCAGTACAGCTAGTGTAAGGAGAAAAAACACTGGGTGCAGTTCCATTTGTTCCTGGAAATGGCAAAAGTGTTTTTTATTTTTTTACCAGCAATTTTATGCTGCTGTGATTTATTTAGTATTACAGGGGAAGCAAATGTGAATTTCATGTAAGAGAATGATAAATGACCATCAGCCTTGAAAATTGTGTGAATACTTCTCTGATTAACATACTGCTGCCCACCACTCTAAATTAGACCACATCAACTACTTCTCTCTAAGATAATTTCTTGTGAAGGAGTGTATATTAAACAGTCCTTGGCACTTGGCTTTGGAGCAAAATATTGGTTCCTGACCCAATATTATGTAGTGGGACGGCTACTGTTTCATTCCTCACTTTAGGGCCAATATTTGGATTAAGCCCTTTTAAATTGCTATTCTAGATTAGGGATGGGTTTACTGTGGCAAAAGAGGAGATGTAGTCAACAACCCGCACTGCCTGATCTCATAGTTACAATTGCGAACAGCACTGCACACGACCAAATAAGCAGGGAAATTTTTATAAAATAAACTCTCCTCAGATAGGCAAAGACCTTCAGTTTTGTATTTTATGAATTTTACATTTGTTTGAGACACTTAAGGGCTTTAAATTTACTATTAATATAGTACTTATTCTGTTAGACTGGAGATAAACAGGATTATCAAATTGCCTGAGTTAACTTGGACAACTGGGTATGGCCAGCAGCAGCTACTGGCAATATCTATGGCTTCCTAAACTCACATTGATCTGAAATACTATGTTTGCTAAATCAAAAGCCTAGGTAAGAATGTTATACTTTTTGTTCAATTATGAAAATTAAAAAAAAAAATACATCTATCATACCCCTTTAGCAGAAGGAGAAACAATCTTTGGTAGTTTACTGCTATGCTAAATTTCAGTGCAGTAGGATTTTGTTGGGCTAATATAAAACCAGAAACCACCAAATAGTCCTTCACTGCACCAATGCTACAGCAGTAATTTTCTGCATTTTAGCAGTTTTCCAGAGAAAAAACTAGCAAGCAGTACTTAGGCTAAAATATAGTCCTATCATTTTTACATAAAATATTGATAAGGAATAAACACTTAGTATCCCTAGTGTGAATTCACTGGACTTCGCGAAACCTTAATATATGGATTAAGAAATGTTAACATAATCCTTTTATGGGAACTAAAATCAATTACATGTCAGCTTTGTAGTATTATAAATGTATTTAGTCAGCATAGAATTTTTCCAGCAGCGCTCGTTGCAGATTGAAATTGACTAACCAGATGTTAAATATTAAATAGAACTAATCAAAGTATGGTTCAAGAGATTTTAAAAACAATGATCAAAGAGAGCTATTTATTACCTGATTCATGTTTCTATTCAAACACTGCTCCTATGATGTTATATCTACCTGAATTTAGTTTGCTGCAAGCTCTTAATTTTTTTCAGTTTAACATGAATGAGAAATATAATTCAATAAAGGTATGTTAATGCAGTACCATAGGCAGAAAGGCACAAAGCTCAGGGAATTACAAGCAAAATTTGCTGCAACTAAGTGTATGTTAGGAACAAAATGAACCTTAGGTCTGATCTGAAGATGACCAAATGTAGAGATATTCTTTCTATCAATTATACACATTGTGGACCATTATGTAAAAGAATAAGTTTTATATTGTTTAAAATATCAATTTCTTGCATAACTTAAGCAATATTGTAACGATAGTAAGAATAGCTTCTGACTGATGGGAAAGCAGGAGGGGCCCAGTCATTGCAAAAAAAATCATGGGTTATGCTTAATTGCAGAATTGTTTTAACATAGAATGTGTAAGTTTGGGCTCCTAAATCCACAAAAACTCACATAATTTGCTTTTCAGTTTTCAAGGAGGGGGAGCACTTTCCAGTCTCACTGAAGCTAAGAGAAGTGCAGGTGAGGCGCTGGCTGCTCCCCTACCTTCCACTGCACAAGGACAAAGGAGCTCTCCATGCAGTTGAAGAGCAAAATGGATCCAAAGAAATGTTCTTTTATACAATGCATAATCAATATGTGAAACACATTATCTTAAGAGTAGGCAGGAGCCAAGGACCTGGTATTTGTTGAAAGAATATAACTTAAAAGCCTGGTTACACAAAATGACTACATGCACTGCTGTGTTTCATAAAATAATTTTAGAGTCCCTATGCATTTTATAGTTTAAAGTACAAGTCATCAGAGATGGCGGAAAAACCTCTTTTCCAGAGGAAATTTTGTCACTGTCTGTTAGTGAGTTTATGTCTTGATTTAACCAGTGGTAGATGTTATCAAAGGCAGATGACTCAAACAGATGGGATGTTGCGCTTATTGTTTGTGGCTTCTCCCGCATTGTGGTGGTTTCCTCACATCATCACAAACACCCCATCAGGAAAAATCACAGCAAATATCAAACAATTATCCGTGATTTTTTGTTCTTGGTGCCTCTTTCCCTCCTGAGACACATCAGTGAGTGACGTGGCACAGAGTATAGACCTCCAGCTCCACAGCCAAAGGCGCTTTGTGTTGCTGAGCAGAGGAAAATGACTCACAGATCCCCGAAGTCTCTCTCTTCCTTCTTTTGTATTACAGAGAGTCAGATGGGCACCTAAGTTGAGGAACCTATATCTCTGCCAGCAGCTGAGGGACAGAGGCAGATCACAGGCCACAGCAAAGACTCCAGCCTTTGGATGTGAAGATCAACAAGACCTGGACCAGCTGGATCCTTGTGGTGGGGCTGCAGTGTAGCCATTGAGCCTGGATGAACCTTTGGGCTTCTAGTCAATAAAGCCCAGTCTAGTTAAAATATATAATAATAGGCCACCCCCCAATAAATCTGTCCTTAGTAAGTATATTCAGTGGCATCATATAAAATGAAAGACCTGAAAATAAATATCACTCTCTATATTAAGTTTTTCTGAGTTGATTCTTAGTCTTCCCCATCATGGCTTTCCAGATTGGCAAGATTAATTTCCTCATAAAGCTACACAAAGTCCATGGAATCCCTCTGGTCATGAAAAATATCCTGCTTTCTGTCACCCCTAAAGCTTGTATGTGGCTTCCCTCACCGTTCCCACTGCAATCAGCTCCTTTGCTCCTTCAGGAGCCTTCCAGCCCACTCTGCATATATCTCTGTCTTCCCACCTTTAGCTGCTTCAAAAACTTCCCCCGGAAAAAATCTCATTCTCAGGAAAGACTTAGCCCTCTCTTTCCAGAAGTTTCACCTCTGTCAGAGTGGAGATGACAGAAAAAAATGAACAGGCAGCCTTCCTGTCTAATGCTTAGGCACAACTTTTGTAACAGTATAAGAGAAAAAGAAATACGCACACATTCATGGATATTATTTTTATATGTATTTTCCTACACATATACCTACACATATATAAATAATGTAGACACACATAAGTATATGTGTAAGCACACAGAAAAGTAAGCAGAGACAATCAAACACTATACCTCTTGTCTCATACATACAATTTTCATTCAACACTTAGGGGTTATAATGGTAACTAAAAAGCACAATTGGTGTCCTATGATCCTTAGACAAATGTTAAAATTTGTGTAAGATGTATGAAGTCAAATACAGTTTTCGTGAATAAAAAATTTTCTCTAATCTTGTTCTGACAAATTCCCAAATTCCTTTTCTGAATTTCTGCTTCTCTCCAACAAACACGCTATAGCCAGGCAGAGGCATACAAAATTACAGCTTCATAATTCAGCTTTGCCAAAGTTTAGAGGAGCTGAAAACAGTGTTGTATTTATGGAAAGTCCTAAGCATTCTTAATTCTAGGTGGCGGTGCTTTCGCCACCAGTGCAGAAATTGACTACCCTTGCACTGAAAAGCATTTAGAATTTTCAGTCTTCATGATCAGCCAGAAAATAACACATCTTCTATGTAAAGGATCATTTTAGATCAAGTTTTATGTTTAAGCAAAATAAAAAATATTTTTTTGTGTCTTATTCTCTCTTTTAGAGTTTAAAAATAATATTAAATAATGGATTTTTGTCCATATACTGTGGTAAACCTACTTAGTCAAACCTCAGTACTCCTTGGGAAGTAAAAAGTGAACTAACCACTATTCCTAAAAGCTACAAAATGGTTTGCTTTTATTACTCTTGCACAAAAAGGCCCCAAAGCCTCAGAGCTATGATTCTCCAAATCACTGCTTTCTAAGCTTGACTGATTGATTTAAAAGCTTGCAAGGGATTTATAATGATTCACTGTGTAAGCCACTGATTTTATATTTAAGTCAGAAGACTGCTTTCATATGACGGAAAACTTTAGACCTAACATTGGACTCAGCAGGTGATCCACTGTTTGCTCAGAATTAAAATGGCAGCATTTTACTGGCACAAGTGTTTGAAGTGTGGTTTTGAAGCACAGGCAGAATGCAATTTATCTAAGATTATTGCAGAGAGCATTGAAATCTATGCCAGAATTTTCAAAGCTCTCCCTCTCTGTGTTTAATGCGGTAGGTATGCAAATAGCTGGATGATCAGTATTTTTTCCACAGGTATTCTCAAAGATAATTTTAAGCACCTGTCTTTTGAGATTCTGTACAGATGGCCAGAATTTGAAACAAGATTAATTACTCTAGTAATTTTGTGTTGGTCTAGAAGCAGAATTATTTTCACAGGCTGATTGACTGCAGGATAAAGAAAAGATGGAGACTCTGCTGTACAGTAGAAGTAACAAATCATGTCCACCCTAGTACTCAGGAGTAGTGAAAACAGAAAAGAGAATAGAGGAGGAAGGAATGAGGGAAGAGAGGTTATTGCTTCTTCTCTTCTAAGGCTTCATCAAGGATGCAGTGGCTGACCTTGACTGTTCAGTAGGGGGAGATTGGTTAGACAAGACAGCAAATTTGATGAGGTCTCTGCAGTTTTTAGCCACAAGGAGTAGCAAACTTGCTAGGGATACCTTGCAAAAAAGACTCCTCCTGTGTGGTAGGGCTTTACAGGGGAAGTTGATGTGCTGGTTAGCCTGCATTTGGGGAGATTCAGGTTCGCATCTCAAGTGTCCCCAGTCTTGATCAGGATGACAAGAAAGTATTTGATGTCAATACCCAGTACAAACAGGATTTACCAGCACTAACCTCTGTTGACTATCCACCTAACACTTCTATATTTGTGAAAGCAAACACTGCCATTGTTGCCAGGCTGGCATGAAAAGACACTTTGATCCACACCAATACAATAAAGCTAGCACCAAACCCCCAAAATTAGTTCTACATGATATCCTGCCTATTCTTCCCCTTTGCTTTTCAGGCAGTGAGTGTGCCTCTGAGGTCCCAGTATCTGCAATTCTGGATCAAGTGAGTTGCTCCCAGAACATCTCTCTTTGGGGACATCATCAAAGGTATTTGCTTGATATCTCTTTCTCCAAGATACGTATAAGCCAGGTGGGAATTATCTTCCAGATTTAGGGCTGTAAGTACAGGAGGGAAAGTTAAGCTATACACTAGTTTCAAAAGAAGATTAAAATATTTTTCAAGAAATTTTTGCCAAAAGTAACATGATTTATGAGTAATTAGTGGGTAGGTGAGGTTTTTCTCAGACAATAAAAGTCTAGAGATTCGAGGTTCTTGAGCTGCACATCTGTATGTGGTGTGCCACTTCTTCCACTTGCATGACTGTCTCTGTATAGAGGAACATTTCTAAGAACAGCAAAAAAAGAAATTCCCGGTTATATTGTTGCCCACTCAACAGATCACACATGCTTGGGAGTGATAATACAGCCGTACAGACGCATGTCCTACCCAAAAGTATGTTCCTTGGTAAATGTCACAAATAGAGAAACACTGTTTTATTGCTTTACATATCAAAGTGCTACTTAATTTCTATTTTTCTGACACAGAAGTTGAGGCTCAAGGTGCTTGTTTTGATTTCTTTTATCACATAAGCTTATTGCAAGACAGTAAGTCAGGTTGCTTCTCTGTAGTCTAAGAGGTAGAGACCGACACATTATAAACAGCCTTGGAAGAGAAGGGTCTGGTTGCGATCCCCTGTGCATCACTGAAAATGAGTCTTTAAATCAAAATTTGTGAAAAAAGTCATAACGGAAAGGACCAGAGTTCTGGACCAAGTCATAGCTGTGAGGTTGTCAGCTGGATTACACCATGAGCAGGGAAAGCAGCACTTCTATGCTATTGGTTCCTTGTATGTAATTCCTCAGCTGATTGAAAAATCCTATCCATAGCCTCCTATTTATTTTTGACTACTCTTTCTAGCTGGCTTAACATTTTATAGAATGTTTTTCCAACTGTTTGTTTCTGTAACCCAACCCCTAAAGCATCATGGAAAGGTCTTGTCTTATGGTCCTTTTGTGACTTGGTGTCACTGGTATATCATTTTAACCCGGTATTTTCAGCTGGTATTTTCCGGCTTGTAAGTAAATGATATATGTTTAGTTCTCAGTTTGCCTTATTCTGAGAATCTGGCGTAACTGCACACACTATTAATCTCTCTACAAATTGGCTGCAATATCTTTTTCTTTAGAAGGAAGATTTTAGTCATTTTATCTCTTTTTAACCCAGGGAGTAATATTTTATATTTGAAACTTTGAAGGTGAAAAATGAAAGCCTAGATTAAATACTTCTGGAAAATCTGAAGAGAATTGAAATTTTTTTTTTCCGAATTCAAGAGCTTTTAATTTTCAGAAACGTTATGAACTGTATTTTCTGAAATGTTTATGAACGGTCTGCTGCCTGTGCCCCTACACCCCAAAAGTGAGTAAATGCTAAGACTTGTTAGTTCTATATTATATACATTTATTTCAAAAAAACCCCAAACCACCAGGAAAATTATCTATAGTAACTGTTTTATGTTGATGATTTTTCCTTTTCCTTGTTTAATGTTGCATGTCTGATAGAAGAGATGTCTGAAACAACAATTCAGGACCTGTCATAGTTTCAATCCATTTGTTAATTTTTTTTTTGTTTTAATTAGAGATGGGAAGCCAGTCTTATGTGTTTGATGTAATTCTTCTACAGTCACATCCCAAACCTCACTGGTGTGTGAACACCATTGCAATACAAACAATACAAAGCATTTGTTTTTAATTATAATTCAAGATTCAGGTTGCAAATGATTTGCATTATAGCTCTTAGCATAACCTAGATTTACAGCAAACACATTAAAATAATTAGCATTATTCTTAAATATGAGTCAGTAAAATTGAAAGTGACAGATACTAAGTTGATGAAGGTAATAAAAAAACCTTAATCTAGTTGAGAGTGGCTGAGCAATAAAAAATACACCTTTGCAGAGAGCAAATGTTTCATGCTAGTAAGTCTTCAGAGGAACTGTCCTGGGTGTATTTGGTTGGGGCAGACACTGCCACTCCTGCACTTGCCCAGCTTAAGTCCAGGCTCAGTCCGAGCTGACCCAGCCTTTCTGTATTTTCAGATCCTCAGGAAAAATGATGGCACAGAGCTGCTCAAAAGGCTCTATCCTTCCAGCGTCTTGGATCAATACCTGTTTTCAGAGAGCTTTGAGGCACACAGTGAGCTGCAGGGCAGGAGAGGGAATAAAGCTGAGTTGTCAGTTACTTGAGGATAGGGAGACCTGTGATAGATGGCACCTGGTTGATGCGTTTGCTGGCTGGTTTTTCATCAATGTATGTCATCTTCCTTTTAAAGAGGTAGCCAAGAGAGGCAGCCAAAAAGAAGGCATTTCCTTCATTTGTTTTGGTGGATGCACGGGAGTTGTGGGATACAGTGCAAAAAACAGGGAGACCTTGGCTTATCCCTGGGAGCAAGTTCTGGGAAAACTTTCCCAGGTGTTGCTCTTGGCAGACATGGAGCGAGAGGCACCACAGGGATGGAACCTGTGGTGTGTTTGGGATGGTGAGTGCCCACAGAAAGCAGGAAGCTGACAAGCAGCCAGGGCATGGAAGTGGGGAAACTCCCCCAGACTTCTCCCAAGGACCTGGTAAGAGACACAGAACTTGCTGCAATAGAAAGGCTGTTGGCCAAAATACAAGCTCGAAGAAAATAACACATCCTGCCAGTAGGCAAGGAGGATAGTGGTTTATTAACACTTTCATTTCTATTCTTGGAAATTTTCAGTGATTTTATTTCGAAAAACCTATAGAGTCTGGGTTTAGAATTTTTTTTTTTTAGATTTTTTTAAGTGGAAGTGAAGGGCTTATGAAGATTCACCTTAAAGGCTCTGGGTGAGCTGGGGACCTGTTTCAGGGCTGCATTAGTCAGGAGGGCAGATATCCATTACACAATGATATGTCAGCATCTTTTTTCTTAAACTGTAGACTTTTATTTATATGAATGTTTATGTGCAGTCTTGCCGCACAGAAGCATCACAAGGACAGGACTTTGTATCCATAAATATTATTAGGTGTAAAACTCTGTTAATGGCACTGTACAGAAGTTGCTCTGTACTATCCTGTTGTTTCATCTAAATTGTCCTTTCTGGCTGCATGGATCTCCTTCCCCACTTGCCACCTGGATAGGTGCAGTACAAACCAGCTTTTGAGCTGGTTCATCCTGCATGAAGCAAGAGCAGGAGGGACAAACGACAGCCACATCTTAATCTTAGCATGAAATAGAAGATTGAGCCAGAGTCTAGACATGCTTTTTGCCTGCTGGTTGTTTTGCTTTAACATACATTACAACAAACATAAAGAGTGTGCCAGTGTTTTTGTTTTTGAACTGGGCTGCATTGAGGATTGCCCTCTTTGTTCTTTCTAGATTTCTGTGACTCAAAAGAATACCCAAATGCCTCAGTATCCCACTGGTGTAAATACACCATGGTTGGTGTAATTCAATCGAACAGCTCAAGATCCAAACACCAGATAACAAGGAGAATTGTTGTGTGGGTCTTTCATATCTGTGTAGATGCTAGAGGCTGATACCGTGTGGCACGAGCCAGGAACCGGTGTAGCTGCAAGGAAACGGACCCACAGAGACTGTGCTGGCTTATCTCACCTGTGCAGAGGTATGAGCACTTGGAGAGGATGAGTGTTTTGAGGTTTGAGAACTGCTTACCCTGTATGATCAAACACAGAACAGAAATCACTTATGTATTTACTGTGTTTTACACGTACCTAAAAGTCTGGAAGGAACTCTGCTAAATGTAGCTAAGTTTCAACGATAAGGAAGAGTAACTATGGTTTTATGATCAACTGAAAATATGCATGAAAGAGTATGGAGGCAATCAAATAATTGTAGTTACCAGGATAGCTTATGGCTTCCTTCAACTGCTTAGAAATCCAGTCAGTGGGATATGAACAGTTAATGAAAAACACACACAGGAGCTGGGGGTGTGTGAAATACATGGTTTTGAGATACATATCAATATATAGAAAATAAAAATTAGTGAATTTTGAAGGTGAAATTTAATCTTAAATTCTGTTGGGTTTTTTTGCTGCATGATGTCACCATAACCCCTAGGTGGTATTCAAACTTTATAAATCAGAATTGTCTGTTATTTATTCTATTTGTCTTGCATTTGATGTGTAGAGCAATTTTCAGAGATTAAAATGATATATCCCTAATTCTTGGATGCTCTTTGATCATGTTTATTCCTTTGCTCCTTTAAACATTGCTGAATAATTGTATATGCATTCACTGGCTGACAAGTACATTCCCTGTTTGATGGGCTAATTATGGAAGCACACTAGTGTTTTCATAGTTAAGTTTGTAACTAGCTTTGAGATGTAAGGCCAGTTTTGATCTCTCATCTAACCATATTGGAATAAATCCCTGCAATAGAAACTTAAGTTATATATGGTACAGTTGGAGAAAATTTTGTGAAGTTTCGTGGCTAACTGTTGCAACAAAGGTAATTTAATATTTTACTATTAGAAAATTCTTTTCTACCTTGTTGACCTCTAAGAAATATTGCTTATCTCTGTGCTGGGAAAGTATGTCACGTTAATGTTGTTACTATTGGATAGGTTTAGCTGGTTCTGAATGAGTTTGGGAGAGCCTGTTAAATCTATAAATCATAGGAAGGGGAATTTCAGCATTTCACTAGCAATCTTTAGAGCATTTTGTACAAGTTTCTGCAAGACTCCAGGAATAGCAAGCACCCAAACTCCACAGGGTGGGTTATTCTCCTGCACGACCTACTGCCTTTGTACAGAGTTATACTCCAGAGCTCTGTGGAACAGAAGAGCTAAATAAACCTTCCAGAAATGAATTCAGAACAGCAGGGTCACAGAAAACCCTTCAATATCCCCTGAAATTCCAAAAGAAATATGTTATTAAGGTGTAGCTGTGTGAGCAGAGCCAGCCCTGAATCTGTACCTGGTAAGAGACATGCTTCTTGGCTAAACAAGGATGCCAGAGCTGAATTTAACAGCTGTTAATCTCCCTGGAGTAAAACCAGCTAATGTTGCTGGCAAAGTTGGATCTCACTTGGGAATAATAAGTTCTAATATGGTATATAGTAACAGCCATACTTCCTCTGATCCATCACAAGGGACTCTGCTGGGGCAGAAGACACAGACCAGTTAAGGTGCAGAAACACATTCCTTGTCCTGGTATCCATATCTATGTCCATATTCATACACATATATATATTCACCTGCCGGTGTCTTACTGGCATGCAGAGCCCTTTGGACCCTTCATACCTCCTCATACAGCAGAGCTGCCCGAGGTTACAGGAATGCTCATTTAAATACCAACAAAACTAGACCAGTAGAACAGAAAAAAAACCCCAAACCACACGGAGCAGTTTGTTGGTACGGGAAAAATCCATCCCATCCCTCACTCCTGGCAATCAGTCTTTCCATCTGCAACATAAGAAAGCTGGCAATTAGATGCAAGGAGAGGCTGAAGCAGGCAATTGTAAGCAGTAAACCTTCTGAGGATAGGGGCTCCTGTCAGGAAACTCACTGAAGGGGAACCAGTAACTGGCCCAATTAAAGGGAAAGATGTTTCTGGGAACTTTCATCTCAGACTAACATTGTAATTCTGGTATTGTGTGAGGCTTTGCTTACACTCAAAATCTGTGTTGTTCTGTTACCTGGTGGAGGGGTCATCTGTATTTTGTGTTAATGCACTTAACTCATGCAATTTAACTATGGATGCAGTTACATATAGACATATGGTAAATGTGTGTGTTTACATGCATATGTGTATGGAAGAGTTAGAAACAGATATAGATATGAAAGTTCTGTACTAGAGTAGTCTCATTCTGTAAGAGTGAAGCTGTGCTGGTATATATATACATACACACATAGATATATATCTATCTGACTGTATTCATGCTAGGGTAAGGGCTATACTAGCAATTTTGGCTTGTATTTTGTGCTGGCCATAATGGGATTTTACTTTTCACAGTATTTCAGTTTTGACAGAAGGTGAAGCATAGGGGCACTGACAACCCCGAAGGAAAAAAGCCTGCATTCACTGATAGAGCTCCTGTTTGAAGACCTGGCTTAGGAAGTTTTGGTAAGTAAAGCACTCTTTTGTCAGGATAAGCTCTATTTATACTGGAAAGGCTTAGTGGAATAAAACAACAAACCATACATGATCTGGAAACCTCACCAGGGGTTGCACCACTTCTGTTAGTGTAGCTTTTCTGGGCAGAGAAAACCCCAGTGTGGTGTGCTTTCATGCCTCTGGACAGGAAGGTTTAATGAAAAGGAGGCATGTATGGGTCTGTTGGTTTGGCACTGAATAAACACGTGCCTAATTATCCTTAATGCAGTTTCCCCTCTTACTTTTAACCATTTTTGTGTCAAATTATGTGGCTTATTCCACAGACATTCTAGCTGATTTCTACCACCCCCTTTGAAAACCCCGCTGTTCTTTTTCTAGGAGACGAAATATAAAGAAAGAAGTATTGAATTTCAGTTTTCAAAGTTGCAATGTCATTCTGACACAATGTTCATTAGTACAGAGTGTGGTGGTGTGGTAAGAGCTATTAATTCAATTTCTTTCTCCTGGTCTTTTTTTTTGTTTCTCAAGGAAGCTCAGTCTGTTTCATCTTTTGAAAGTCTAATAAGCATTTTGAACAGGTTAGAACTATAAATCTAGTATTGCTAAATCCTACAGAAAAAAATTGCTTATGAAATATATTGATTACAACTGATAATGATTTTTCCACCCTCTCTTCACTGGAGGCAAATAAATAACTATGGAAGTACAATGGCATTGTCATGGCTGGAGCTTTTGCTTTAGTACACTATAGAAGTCTGTGAATACCCTCAGCAATAAGACTTATTTTTCAGTGTGATAATGTTCATTCTCTGTGCTTCTAAGTTCTGACCGAATTTGATAGTGAATGCTAGTGATTAACAATTACATGTCCTCAGAATTTCTGATTTGTTTCCTGTGTCAGGACTGTGAGTCTATTAAGAAGCGATTAGGGAGGATCTCCTTCAAGTCTCCTTCACATCAAGATTCTCCCTTTTTTTGGTTCAGTTAACTTGAGGTGGGAGTTGCCTGTGATATTTTCTACATTTCACCTTCTGAGGTTATGGGCACTATTCATATGCCAGATCTCCCTCTGAGATGAATAAGTACGACTTTTATGAATTTTTCTTCACTTGTAGAATTTAATTTACATGAATAATTAGAAAGGGATGAGTTAAAACTCTTATTTAAAGAGGTAGCATCCTTTTGTTAGCCTATTGTCCAGCTTTGGAACCCAGTTTTTTTGAAAAGGATCTGGGCTCTTCTCCGTAGGGATTTTCCTCTTTGTAGTTTTGCCTTGATCTAAATCAGCCTGTTGTAAAGCAGATTTTGGGATGAAGTTTGACAAAGAAAAACTTTTATCTGGAGAACTAAAGGGACTTACAATTTTCCCTCGGAAATGTTTGCTGGCTTCTTTTTCTGATGTGGCCAGGATTTGATACCAGATTTATGACAATGTTGTTTAATTCATACATCAAAATAAATAAATTAATTGCTTAACTTCATTCAGTTCTTTGTGCTGTTTCCTGTGCTGTTAGGGCTTTAATGAGCCCAGCTGCTCTGTAGAGTTGCTAAGGGTGGAAGTTGGCCTGGGAGGGGAAGGAACAGCTTCTCTTTGAAGTGTTGTCGTGGCAGGACCACTAAAGCAAGGCTTAAAAGGGGAAATTCCTGTTTCCCTTCCTATTCTACTTCAGTGGTCTTGACGGCAGCAGTTAAATAGGGAGCAGCGCTAAGGCTTTCAGACTTGGATTCTCAGCCATTTGATGCCAAACTTCCAATGAGAACTGGGGGTGAGAGAGAGAGACAGAAAGAAAAGGAAAGGGAAAGAAAAGAAAATTAAAAAGGAAAAAAATAGAGCGAAGAGCAAGATGTTTATAACTTCTCTGTACAGGCACCCACCCCAGAAGAGTATCCACCAGCACTCTGGTGCCCATCCAACACTCACTACTGGACCTGGGAATGCTGAGGTTACCTGTTTTTCTAACAACTGGCCTTAGGCTATGAGAGGAGAGGGAACACAGCTTTATCTGTGAGGGGTAGGGAAAGAGGAAGGCAACACCTCATGGGAAATAGTGCCTCATTGACATTCAGAGGGCTGCACAGTGTTTCATAGGTGTTTGAAAGTCAGTTACAGCAGTCCTCCTTATCTTCCCCCAGTAATGTATTTGCTGAAAAATTATGGCCAAAGTAGTTCACAGTCTTGCATTGGCTGAGTGCAATTGGCTACTCTGTGTTTGCATCTGCATATGTGTATGTGTGTCTGAATGAAACAAATGACAGAGGGAGACACCGGGTTACTCCCCTTCCCCACCACCCCTTCAAATCTGGAAATGCCCTGCAAGACCCTGGCATCCAGCACTACTCAGCAGATGGCCAAAAATTTTGTCCTCCTAAAGATTGCTCTAAAAGAGTCCCCTTTTTTACCTATCCTATGCATTTATTTTAGGGTAGCTTACCCTATGAATGTGCTGTTCTTCCTTATAGTTAATGAGAAGATGCTTGATAGCCACCTCTGGTGAGAGATTTAATTTTTTAAATAGCTGAAGTTAGCTGAGATAAATCCCTTTAAAAGTATCAAGCCTGAAGAGGCTAAACTGCAATATTGAATCAGCTGTTCTCAGCAAAGTACCTTCAGAAGGTTCCTTCTTATATTTCGGGACAGGAAAGCTGTCCTACTGTTGTGGAGGAAACAAAGGAAAGTAAAAACAAAAATGAGACGGTAGTAATAGTGTCATGAGTCTGCTGAGGAACCTTAGCAGGATCTTCTTTTCCTGAAGACAGTCATCTTCTCTCATACCTGCAAAGCAGGTGCTAAGCAATGTGTCTTACTACAGGAAGGGCTTTTTAAAATTTTAAACTTTAAAATTTAAATTTTTAATGCAATCTAAAACTCTATCACAGCTGTAGATCAGAGTGCATTTGTTCTTATAAAGTGTTTAAAATATCTTCTCTACTTGGACTGTGTGCGTCTTTAAAATATTTAGGGCCAAATCAACTACTGGATTTAAGAACAACAGTTGTTTTATTTTTTTCCCCCAGGAGCAACATTCCAGGGAGAGATGGGTTATTTTGTACTTCTCTGCACAAGTTTTGTGACCAAGTATCTAGGAGCATGTAGGCAGTTAAATTGGCCATGTTCCTGCTGTTTGGAGAGGCCCAGAACTCTGAGGAATCTCACCCTCTGTCTTAGACACGTTATAGCTTGGATTGCATTTTAGTTTTACAGTTTATGACATTGGGAAGGGAACTGTTCTGCGTCCTCTTGGGTGTGGTGATTTTGGAGCAGATGCTCAGCAGACATCCTCGAACCCAATGTCTTCTGCCCCCAACTGTAGGCACCCAGAACTAGGACCTACCTGGTCCTTTCTAGAACTGTGTTCGTAAAAGCAGATGGCTGCATTAACACTACTGAACTGATGACTCTTTCCTGATACATATATTGGTTATGTTTCAACACATACTAAGTGTGGATTGCTTTGCTGTCGTTGCATGAGTCCTCTGTATATTAAAGAGGATTTAGTTTAAATAGCAGTGTTCAACAGTGTCATGAATATTTTTTGTCGGCTTGCATTATGTAAAATTGTGGGGTAGCATTGGCAATTCTTCTGTTCTATTCTTATGTCTATAATAGTCAGACAAGCCCTTGGAGTGCTTGGTTACATAGCCAAGATGGTTAGATAATATAAGATAATTTGCATTATTTCAAATAAAACATACTTCTGGTGTGCTTGACTTTGCAAAGCTAAGAGATCTCAAATGCCTTTTTTATCTTAAGCATTTTTGCATTAAATTTGTTCATCAGTAAAGTTTGGTTCTTTTTTTTTTAAAGGCCAACTGTATTACAGATATCAAATTGCTCCCAATGGAATACTGTTTTCTGATCCTTCTAAGGGACTTCTGTCTTCTAATGGAAAGACCTAAAGGCATTCTGAAAGCTCAAAGGAGTGAATGGAAGCTCTTTCCCTTTGATTTTTACACATCTGTAGTATCAAAAACTACTCAGCTCATTCTTTATTCATCTAAGTTTGCCCAAGAATTGTAAAAGATACCTTAAATATGTTCTTTGACCTGAATTATGATACAGATAATACTCTGAAATACAATATGCTTCACCATACATTAACCATGTAGCATCAGTTTACATCAGTGCTTTTGCTATACGTGAGTGTACAAGTCTGTATCCTTTTTTTTTGCCTCTAACTCTTCACTTGTCCAGAAAGAGTGAGTCTGTTATTTTTGCATTCTCATGTGATGCATACAGATTTTGAAAAATTTAATTGAGAGTTTTGTCCTGACTCTTTTTGCTTCTTGATATATTTAAGGAAAAGGGGAAAATTGATACTTGTTTTCTCCCTCAGAACTTCAGACAACGGTGTAAAGGAGCTGACAGCTACCTTATAAGTATTTTAATAATTCGGGGAGGGTAATGTACCAAAGCAGTCAGTTTTATTCATCATAGACTTGATATTTCCTCCTTGGACTTTTGGTGCCACACCTATCTGGTTCTACGGTACTACCAAAACTAAAAAAGTAAAAAAAAATAAAATGGTGCATGCCAGGCTCTGCCTTCATTTTAGTTTTCCTCTTTTTCTTCTAGCAACATTTCTTACATCTTCTCTGTCTTATTTGTTCTTACCTCTTCAAATTCCCAGTTTAAAAGATCTTTTGTCTTGGCCTCATGGATTTGTCATGATCCATAGATTCTCAGCATCTTCTTGAAATCTCCATGTGACTTCTACTATCCATTTCTATGATTTTCTAGTCTCCTCATCCTTGGGGAGAAGTAACAGTTTCTGAAATCTGTACACCTCTCTCAGCAAACATTTGTTTCCCTTCTCCACATATAAACCTGTTGAATGCCACATTTGCAGCTCCTGTGTGACTTTTCATTCCCCTCCTCACATTCTCTCACTTTTATGTCCAGTGATATTGTTTACACCTGCAGCTGTAGCTTTTCTTCATCTCCACTTTTTTTGATTGTCTCCATAGGTTTGGCCTTTAAATTGGTTCCACACCCCTTGTTGTCCTTGCTGCTTCAATCACTGTTAGACACACCCTCAATTACAACTTCAGTTTCTGTTCTTTTTTGACCCTTTTAACTGCTTGTTCATTATTTACTTATGCTGAGTCACAACCTGGACTTTCAAATCTAAAACACATGAAAGTCTAAAGCTCTTCCCCCTCCTCTCAAAAAAAAACCAAGACAAACCAAACCAACCTACTTCATTCCATCTGAAGATAAAATACTTGCTTTACAATAAGTACAAATTCTCTTTGTCATCTACACGGTTTCAATGCATGTCATTAGATAACCATTAGCACAGTGTCCTATACATGCGTTGGGTCTTCAGTTGCTGGTCTTATCTGCAGCATTGATGGTTAACATGATGGTTCCAAAACACTTTTCTTCCATCTTTTTACGTAATTGCTTTTAAACCAATTATGTTTTAATGTGGCTTTGTTATGATATGGCTTCTGCAACATCCCATATGAGTTGCACAATTTAGCTGTGTATTGTGGGAAAGAATACTTCCTTTTTGGATTGTTGTTTGTCCTGTTGTCTAAAAAGTAAAATATGGCCCAACACTTCAACACTGTGATTAAGCCTAGAAAGAAAAAGCAACACTTGCTATAAAATTATGGAGGGCAAATTTGGTTAAAAGTTCAAACCCAATTTTGTGCTGTTTTGGTTCTTAAAATTCTCTGACAGAATATTGTAAATAAGAATTCTAGTTAAAAATCAGATGAAGGTGATAATTTATGGTCAAGTTAAAAACTTCTAAAAATAGGTCTGACAGAGCATTAACTGCTTCAGGAACTGATATTTTATACCAGTTAACCACTGATTATCTTTAGATGAAAAAGAAAGAAGGAGATTAATCAGCCACCACACAATGACAGACAGAGCTAGTTGAAAGTGAAAGTCTTTGGAAATCTCTGTGGAGGTATGACAATGAGGGATAGAAACAGATGAATATTTTTAAAGATTGTTTATGGATAATGTAGTTAAAGAGGGAAAAAGAAGGACTGTAAGCAAATGTATCAATCAGGAAGATACTGGTAATTAAAACACTTGTTTGTATTAAAAAAATCTGCTTTTAGATTTTGTTTGTTTGTTGTTTGGTTTTGTTTTCAAACAGATGTATGTTCTTGCATCTTTGTACTTCAGCAGCAAGTGGATTCATTATGATCATTAGTTTCCTGTGGTGGTGTTACATCAGGTACATTTTCATCAGTACTGCTGCTAGTACCATTAGCTAATGTGAAGATTAAGATAAGCAGAAAATTATTTCCTTGTATAGCCAATACAAGTCTTAATTTCAGTGAAAATGAAGAGTCAAATCCCAAGAGGGCCTAAACATCTACACTTCCCATTGATGCATTCTTTTCAGGATCTGGGTATAGTAATAATGCCACTACATTGCTCTGTAGATCTGAATGCAGTGTGTTACCGGTCTTCATTCCTCATCAGATTATTTGTTGAATTTGTATTTATTTATTTATTTCTAATTTAACATTTTTAGTCCTTCCAGTTCATTAGTGAGTCAGGAACATCAATGTCTAGTGCATTTCCTCACTGTCTTCTACCTCTTCCTCTTGCATTTAAAGAAATATTTACTGATTCACTGTAATCACTGACATTTCCTCTGCTTTCATTTGTTTCTGTAATGCTAGCTGTTTCCTCAATTTCATTAATATCAAGTAGCTCTTCAGTGATAGACTGCTGTTCCTCATCTTCATATTGATAATTTTATTTTCACATGCATCATCCTGATTTTCAACATCTTCAGTGCAGTCCTCAGAAGATGAGTCATTTGCAACAGACAGATTTTCATTACTGGAGTCATCTTCCGAGTCAGAATGTGTAGGTCTGTTCTCAGGGATATTGTTTGCTCCTCTGTTCCTTTCATTATCTCTTGGAAGAGATGTGCCTGATGTTCTTGCTTGGTCATTATCCAGATAATTAAAATGAAATGTACTTATTTTGTAGATTAAACAAGAACATTTTTTATTATGATTGTTTGTGTTTGAAGCTTTAAAAACATCTTAGTATAAATGTTGAACTTAATTTCACTGGCTATTTAAACATTTAATGTAAGAAATATTTTCATTCAATAGATAAAACAATGTTAATTTTTAATAGGTTTGCTCCACTGAAATATATATGTTGACATAGCATAATTTTGTACAAAGTGGGGCAAGACACATAAAAGTGGAGGTTCTGGTAGCTTCTTTGTAAAGATTGTCATTTGCACGAGTGACAGCAGTTACTGGTAGAGGCCAGAAATGGTAGAAGGTAAGAAAGGTAAGTGTGGCTGCAAGCTGTGTGTGGGTCACATTTCTAGCCAGTAGAAGACATAGAGAAAAGCATATATCTGTTATAAATTAGAGCTGGCAGAGTCTGAGACTGTCCCAGCTGACTTGCCCAGCCTAAGCAAGTAATGTTGACTCCTGCCATGGTCCTTAGAGAAAACTTCTTGGGGGAATGTCTGTCCACAATTTTTAGGTGTCTGAGCAGAAGACGAATTTTCCTCTGGAGTTCTTTCTCTCCATACACTGATAACTGACTGAGACTACATGTCCAATTGCTGAAGCTAGGTGAGAAGCATCCTTCCCAAAGGTGCTGGTTTCGGTGTCTCATGCTGATACTGAAGTTCATACCTACCCGCTTCCTTTTGAGGGGTGTATTCCACCACCCATTCCTGGGAGGTCAGCTCTATAAACTATAGTTAGTTTAACTATACCAATAGTTATTCTTTTATATCTAAGTCACACCAAGCTTCTTCTATAACTTCCACAAGGCCCATAATACTTTGACTTCCCTTGAAGCTTTTCCTTTTTGTCTGCAACTCCACATTGTTGTTTTAATTGCCAGTAATATAGTTTGTTTTTTTTTTTAATTATCAAGTATTTAGAAATAATATTAGTTAAAAGATCAGTTTCCTACAAGATAAGTTTTGCAACTACTTAGAAGTAATGTTCTTTGATTTCAGACACAGTGAACATCACAAATGGCAAGCTCTTCAACTGTGGCTTCTTGCAAATGGCAATATTTATGCTAAAATCTATCTAGTATCTTCTGGGGTTTTTTTACCTTTTTTTTTTTTTTCATAGACTTGGAGAATACCAGGTTGGGAAGGACCTCAAGGATCGTCTGGTCCAAACTTTCTCAGCCAAACCAGTCTAGACATGATGACTCAGCACCCTGTCCAGCTGAATCTCAAAAGTGTCCAATGTTGGGGAGTCCACCACTTTCCTGGGGAAATTATTCCGGTGGGTGATTGTTCACATTGTGAAAAATTTTACTCTTGTGTCCAATCAGAATCTCCCCAGGAGTAACTTGTATCTGTTATGCCTCATCTTTTCCATGTGTTGCCTTGCAAAAAGGGAGTCTCCATCTTTTTTTTTTTAGGTGTCAAGCTCCTGTGACAGTTCACAAACCAACTCTTCCTTCACTGACGGTGGATTCATATTTGCGTTAACCTGAGTTTTTGTTCTGAAGGCCGAGGGCCCAACAGTGCTGGTAAAGACAGAGGTGAAGAAAGTGTTGAGAACCTCTGTCCTTTTGGCATTATTGGTGACTAATTCTCCTCTCCTGTTTTTCTGTTTTGTTTTGGTTTGGTTTTTTGGTTTGGTGTTTTGTTTTGTTTTGTTTTCTTTTTTTTGTTGTTGTTGTTGCATTTGTAGGCATTTCCAAATCTGGGGAAGTAGATTTGACCTATGGAATTTTATTATGCATATCTGTAACACTATTATGAAATTTGAATCAATATGTTCTGTAGTACTTAATTCGCATCAATGTCAACTTCCCTAAAATCACTGTGCTTGTATTTTCTTGTACACATTGTGTCCTCCTGACTTAATATTTCTAATACTGTTTGTACAAGATGTTCCGTAGATGCAGCCTTATGGTGCTAATCATGCTTGGCTCATTCTCTTGAACTGGATCCAGAATAACCTCATTTTGCATTATGGTTATCCTCTTTGAAGAGTCCTTATATCCAATAGAGGGATTTAGAGTCTCAAAGAGTGTGATCTAGTTAAGGCCATCCTTCTTCATATTTTCACACAAAGTAGGGAGGGCACAGAAACACTGTAAAGTCTCTATTTTGCTATCTAATAGTCTGTATTATCTGATCCTTGTGGGTTGTATATAAGTATATAAACATAAAGATGGTGTCATTGAGAGTAGTAACATAAAGAAATCATGCCCATGGTGTTGATAGTGCCTGAGAATTGCCAGCAGACCTTTTGTTTTTGCTGTATCAACTTTAATAATACAACACGTCCTCTTCTGAAAACAATGTAGAATTCAGGAAAAGAAGGGAACTCTATCTTTGGAAATATGCAAAATTTAAAAAAAAAAATTACAATAATAAATTCTCTGAGAAAAAGCAAAAACTATTTTTTAATTTGGTGAATGAAACTGAAACAACAACAACAACAAAAGTTTAAAAAATCTGTTAGTTTTATCAACTCTCATTTTTACATCAAATCTTTAGAATAAGATTTGTTTCTATTAAAAAAAAAGAAAAATGAAAGAAGTTTAAAAAAAAGAGAGTTAAGAGGATAAAAAATTGGAGCTTGAGCCTATTGAGCCAAAATAATTTGCATAGCTCTAGTTACATGTCAAAACTGAGTCCAATCTCATAGCAACTAGGAATTGTTTCCACATTAAAGCTGATCAAAGATATCTGAAGGTCACTTTTTTCCCAATCTGGACGGTATATATGTCTCCAAAACACTCTGTTGGCATTGTTATGCCAATCTGGACAACCAATCTGGCCAAGGACTAAGCAAAAACAAAGGCTTAGCTTTCAGCTTGGCTTGAGAGGTTGTTCTAGAGCAAGCCAGGGACATTTTGGCAGGTTAACATGACTAAGACATGCAAGAGTCAGCTCCTAATTCCATCTTTTAGTGCTAGTAACATTTAAAACATCCCAAAAAGCTAAGGTAATTTGGCATATTTTTTTATTCTCTGCCTTTAAGAAAGCGTGACTATAACCAAAATAATACTGTAAATGCTTGCTTGTGAATGCTATTTCTATGTGTTATCCTTGAGACCAATCCTTCTCAGAGGCTGGAAAGAGACAGAGTATATGGCAACAGACAATGTGAAAAATCATGGGAAAATTTTTGAGCTTCTCTGTTGGCTCCATTTTATTCACCAGCAGAGTAAATCCCCTGTCTCTGGGTCCAAGTTGAATCTTGAAGGTTGCAGAATCTTGAAGCATTGCTGTCTTCAGCTTTTTCACTGGTTGGATACACAAGGGAAATTTTGCAAAAGAGAAGGGCCTGTTCTCAAGAAAGATTTTGGGCTCCAAACAGCCAGTGCTTGCAGACCTGAGATATTTGTCTATGCTCTGGGAAAAAGCAAAACTTTAGTCTCACCTTTGTGCTTAGTATTTATTACTGTTTTGGAGACTAGAGACTTAGTTCTAGGTGGGATTCTGTATGTCTGGAGAGAGAAGGTGCAACGCAGAAGGAATTTTGTGCTATGTGGTACTGCAAAAACTTTATCAGGTTGCTATTGATTATTTTAGTGCAAGAGCCCACAGTTACCTGGTCAAGAAGGAAATTCTGTATTCAGAAAGTGATGTTGGAGTTGGATCAGGGGGAAAGGGGTGGAGAGATGGAGGTAAGGCATGAAAGGGTTTGCTTGTTTCAATGAATATTCCTTCCTTATTGTTCTGCTGCTGGCTTTGCTAAAGTAAAACATCTTCATGACTGGTCCAGCACTTGGGAGTGCTTGGATAAAGGCACTACGAGCGCAAGATATTCCAAGCACAAAGATGACTTTGTGCATTGCCTTCATTATCCTGTGAATCCATACCTCACTTGGGAATGGAGCTCTTTTGTATGATTGGTGAGATGATTGATTTTCACCCGTGTTTGAAAATTTCATACATTTTTAGGAAGTGAAAAATAAAATACTTTCATGATGGTCTGCTGTAAAACATTGCAGCTATTTGCCATGGTGTTGACTTTCAATAAGTGAAAATTAAAGGTCTACTAAAATAATTTTGCTCCCCAGTGATTTAAAGAGACCCAGTCTCACCATAATTTAGAGTCAACTTTTTGTCCCAGCACAGTTCCATGATTTGCAAGCAGTTTCTGGCAGCCATCGTTGTCAAATCAATGATATTTCTTCTTCTTCTCCTAACTTTTTGGCCCTTTTCCCTCATAATTAACTTCTTCATCAGATTTACAGCTATTTATGTCTACCTTTCTAAGGGATAAACTTCTGAATGTAAGTACTGTGCTATGAGTACTTTTTTAACCCATTTCCTTGCCTGACATGATTGTATTTCTTAAATACAAAATTCAAATGGAAAATGCCTGTGCTCACAATGTTACATTTTGTTTCATATTCTTAGAATATGAAAAGTAAGCTAAGTGTTCACATCCTAAAATTTCAGAGTAAATTGCGTGTTAATAAGACTTAAAAATGCAATTAAATTTGTTCATGTACATAACTTAATAATTAAATGCTCTTAATTTTTGGGCAAAAATGGGGAAAACAGTGAGTTAATGCTGTAGCTTGGATCAAAGTGTTTGGGAAACTGCAGTTAACTTTAATCATGTTGAATGTCTTTGTAACAAGGAAGTAGCCTGATACACTTTTTAGAAATAAGTGCCATACTCTGTTTGCTGCTCGCTCTTCTGTCTCTCATGTAATACCTGTGTCTGCCCATATTCTCATGCGATTTTGTGTTTCAAAACGGTAAAAACAAAAAAAAGGTCAAAACTTTTGCTTTCATTATGACCTGCAGATGCTCATATCTATTGAGAGAATCTGGCCTGATCAACTGTGAAATAAATCTGATAATTCCATGTCAGGTGGTTCTCTTGAACAAAGCTTATCTCAGAGAAATCTTACTTCTGTAGAAGGTGTTTTGCCGCCAAACTCAGCAGAAACTGCTGCTCAACAGTATTTATCACAGACATAGAGTACAATGCTACTTAACAACTCTGCTGAGATGGAGACCTTTGAGCCCATTCGTCTGTGACTGATACACTCGTTCATCTCAATCAGCACCATTTGGTACATTACAACTTTCATTAAGAGTCCTACAAATTTAACAAGTAGGATGGTTTACCAAGATACAAAGCTGGATTGAGAGCTAGAAGCTTTAATCTGTTTTCTGTCCCTGGAGGAGATAGCATGTGTATCCTGTAATCTGAAAACAGGATGCCTACAATCTCATAGGCAATGCGTGAAATAAAACATAAACTTGTTCTCATAGATATGAAAGAGCTGTGTTCTGTCCTCATTATTTGAATTACTATAAACCACTGCCATGAACCATGTCCCAGTTGTGCTAGGTGCTGGACAAAATCAGAACAAAAAGTTGGTGATGAATATATGAAGTTCTGAATCTAAAACGAAAAAAAGTCCTGGTAGATTGATATAGACAGATGAGGGAGTAGCAGGAAACTACAAGTCAGTGTGATGAGAAGTTTTGCCAGCACTACCAACCTAACTGCTGCCAGATCTTTCAGAGGCTTTGCAGCAAATGGGTTTGAAGGTGGATATTTACAGAGAGCTCCCAAGCATGAAGGGTAGCGTGAAAGAAAGTGTTTGAGGATGCAACAAATGAATGATGGGCATGGGCATTGTTCACCTGCTGGTGTTGGGACCTGACTCTGAAATACAGAGGGAAAAAATAGTGTGGGGGCTAGACCATGAAGGGCCTGCGTAGTAAACAATGTAGTTAGGGGAAGGATTTCTAAAAAATGAAGATATGGTCTAAACAGCAGCCTGGAAAAATGGAAGGCTTGCATTTGTCATGAAATGATGCTGTAATCAAAGACCAAGAGGATGAAACCCTGGGCAAAATACCTAATTGTTTGAATATGTAAGAAAGATTGTGTCTTTAAGAAGATATACATACAAAGTCTACAAAATTTAAGTATAACTTCCACCAGAGTGATAAGCATGATATTTGGGATATATACTAAAGTACTGTCCAGAGAAGTTGAAAAGGAATAGCAAAGAAAGAACAAGAATGTTTTAGCCCTGCTGAACGGGGTTTAGAAACCTAGAAGGTGGTGTTGAAAAGAGGAAAATTAGTTTTACTGGCCTGACTTACTAGCCAGTCTTGCTGGCTGTGACGTAACTGCATACACCTCATCACTGAATTTGCATTTGTGTGTAAGATTTTCTTAAAGGTAGGTTAGCAGGAGCCCATGTACCTTCATAATCATTCCCCACCTCCAAAGTTAAAGGCTGAATGAGAGCCTCTAAAGAAAATAAAACAAAACACGAAAAACAGAAAGACAACCAAAGAAATAAGAGGACTAGGACAGCAAACTGGGTGATCAAGGGAAGACTTGATTTTAAGATGTTTGAGGAGCAAAAAAAGGTTGAATATAAACTTTGCCAGTGAGGAAGCTGAGGCCACAGGGAAAGGAGTTTCAGCAGAGGGTGATTTTAGAGATCTAACAAAGATTTGAAAGAAAATTCTCAGTAGTGACTGTAAACACTCAGTTTGGTGAGGTTAGAGATGAAGGGGAAAAGCGATGCCAAGCAGAGATGAGTGGGAGGCAGAGGATGTGAGAAGTTTCAGCAGTGGTGACTACACATTACAGAAGTTCAATGGAAACGTTAGATGTGGTCATGTTTGGGTAGCAATACACAGTAATTCTTGTCACAACAGGTTGCAACTAGCTGTGCTCTGTTCAGACCCTGATCCCACAGCAACCCCAAGTGAAATCCATTTGTCTAAGATGTATATGATAAGTAAAATGGGTTTGCAAACCAAATACTGAAATACTGGAATGTGCTAACAATTCAGTAATAGTACATTATCCTTTCTCTTTGTAGTTTCACTATAATTTTTTTCAGACCTTTATTGAGAAAATTAGACTTACTGGGATCACCTGTTCCAGTCTTATTTATATTTTGCAATAGATACACTTAAAATTCCTGCTTCCCTTACAACAACTTAAAAATAAAATCTGAAAACTGCTAAAAACCAAGAAACACTTTTTCTCTTGCATAAAAAAGCGAAAAGCCAACTTCAAAAAAAGCCCACTATAGTGAAGTTATGCAATTAGCAGTTTTCAGTTTAACATATTTCATACTTGGAGATGTTTCCTTGAATTTTTTTTAAAGAAATTCTTTTATATAACAAATTAAAAATAAACCTTCATGGTGATTTAGTAGCATGAACTGAGATTAAAACTTCAAAGACAATTGTAAATGTGCTACAGTTACTGAGCATGTGACTCTTTGAAAACATCGGTCTGTAATATCAGAATTAAATGTCAGAGCTCTCTATTTACCCCTGAATGGTATAGTTGGCCCATGTTCAATGACACTAAGGGAACAATGATTCATTGTATAATTTTAAATATATTTTCCTTGTGGTTTTTTCCCCCTCTGTTAAACAGATCTATTACTGTATGGTCAATGTGAAAAATACAACAAACTAAAACTCCCATCTTCTTGTTGGGAACAGAATAACGAACTAAGAAATTGAGGCAGTGTTCAAGATAAGGGATTTGCTTGTTGAATAACTGGCTTGATAAACTACCGAATACACATTGCCAAAGAAAACCAAACAAAAATATATATAAATTAAAACAAAAGCTATATATATTTGTTTTCCAATTTGCTTTTGAATACTCGGGAATGGAATACATGAGTGCATACTTTATTATCTGCAGGTTTTTGTTTTCTTTTTTTTTCCCTCTTTATTATGGTCCTGGATTGCTACTTTTTATCTGGCAAGACTGAGTGCAGTTTCTACAGTGATCATAGATGAGAAAGAGACGTGGCAATATTTCCTCAAATTCTTCTTCCTGTGGATGCTGTTTTATGATTCTGGAACTGCCCATAATCTTCTGAAAAATGAAGTTCTACTTATGTTTAAAGAAGTTGGAAAGTTTGATTCCTCCAAAGAAGAAAACGATCTTCATCCTTTTGCTTTACTTGATATTTCAATATAGCTAAATCTGAACCATAAAGTAAGGAGCAGCAGAAAAATGAAATGTGTTTGCAGTGATCTGGGTAATGTAAGTAATATGTAATGTGTTGTTACACACCTTTTGGACTTAAGTGTTGAAGTCTTTATGCCCAAATATCACGTTGCTGGAATGTAGGCAAAATGTGACAAACGTGAATAATTAAGGCCAAGCCACAATTTTCTAGGATGAAATGAAGTCATTGAGCCAGCTGGAGAGGGAAGAAAGCATTTTCCATGAGCTTTGCCAGATAGACTCTAAGGAAGCTTTCCTCAGGCTGCACCAGGAGCCACCAATGTCTTTGCTAGAATATAAGATTTTTAGTATCTTCTGTCAACCCTTTTCAATAATCATCTACACTGCCAACCACGGGCATTTAAAAAATCATGAATCATACCCCAAAACAACTTGGAATGGGCTTATAAGTTATAATAGATGGGGAAAAAATGGGGTTTATGGATCTCACTGAACTAGTTTGTTTCATGACTCCCCCTCACTTGGCTTTTTTAAAGAGTGTTAGATTTCATTAAAAGAAAATGAAGAATTGGATTATTTTATGATAATATGGGTTCATGAGAAAACCCCAGATTTCTGGAGGCTGCAGTGGAAAATGTGGGGTTCACTGGCACTACAAAGCTGCTTGCACATGTCTGACTCCTCTGTGATCAAATTAGCTAGTCCTTGAGTGGACAGCCTAGGGAAAGAAAAGGAATAAAATTGTGAAAATAACAGGTAGGGAACGGCTTCTCCTTTGGAGGGCATAAAATTTTCTATCGCTCTTCTTTCACAAATTTTATAACTAGGTGAACAAGGGTTGAAGAGCTGGATGATCATGCTACAGCATCTCCAATGCATTCAGACTTCTGCTGCATAGTTTGAAGCAATCTAGCAGACAGTGAGTTATGTGAAAACTTATTGTCATGACAAAGACCATAAAAAATGGAAAATGAGACAATTAAAGAACCCGTGACAAATTTTATAACAAGTATAGAAAATAATACAAAGGTAATCCATAGTATTATCTTTTCAAGGTTCTTCTTGCACGTTGTAAATAGGGTTTATAGTACTAGCTATTTTTTTGCTACTTTGCCATCAATCACCCTGAGGCATTACTAAACTGTTACTTATCTGCTGACAGGTAAAACGAAACTTTAGTGCTGATATTACTGAAGTTTTATTAGTAAGCATCAAGAGCTCAATAGTAACCAAAAGAGAAGAAAGTAAACTTTGTTAAAATATTATGCTGAGATTTTTAGCTGCTTGCTTTTCTTTTGCTCTCATGGCAATTTTTCTGCTTGAACTACTTGAACCAACTGGAAGGGGAAGACAATGGACCTTTCAGTTACTCATGGCTGACAATTTTTGCTGTTGTGGGTTAGTTTTTGAGTATTTTGTTGTACTGCTATCTGATATCCAGAGAAACTTCAGGTTTTGCATAAACACTCTTTTATAATAGGCATATAATTTTTGTGCTTTTCTTTCATGTTTGCATTGTGTCCAAATTCCGGATGTGGGAAAATGTTACAGTACTGGACAATTAATGATTTGAATTTAAAGCATCTTTATGTCATTACTTCTTTTTATTAAATCAATAGATTTCTGCATGAATCCTGTTTCCCTTCTCAGGAACTTTGAAAACAATTAGAAAGAAGATAACATTATCTGAAAAGTAGGTATTACAGAAAACAACAGCAGTTTAAATAATGCCGCCAAGTCAAAAAGAACCCTGACACTGTGAATTGTACTAAACATGTTGTAGTAAACAGTTGAAATGGCTAAATTGCTAATTACAACCATATAGGTTATCTGTTGGGGAAGGTCCTCTCAAAACATATCTTGCTCAATCTTCTTGGCTTGTTCAGCACAAAATGAAGCTGGATGAATTTCACAAGAGTCTGTCTCTGCAAGCATAAATTTTAAATATATTGAAGCTTTATTTTTGCTTCATATTTTTCTTTGAATAGAGAAGACCAAAAATCAATCATATATCTGGGATTTAGCTGCTTCAAATAGAGGTCAACTGAAGAAGAGCTGGCTTGGTGTTAAAGATAATCTACAATGTCAAGGTAAATGTTTAAAGCAAGCAGTTTTTAAAATACTGATTTTAATAAGATGCGTGACCCTGATGCCTGTTATTTAGTCTTGCACATCTTGCTAACATTAGCTTTTCTAGACTTGGCCTGCAGAGAAGCCACCGTCATTTGCTTCAGCAGCAGATGTATGTATTAAGCATCTTCATATAGCAATTTCTCAGCATACCAAAATTCTGTTCTCCTGGTTGATCCAGTGACAGGCTCAGACTGTTACTATATCTAACTGAAAATTAAAATTATTTTACTATTTATTCTAGAAGTCCAGCTTTTAACAAATTTAGCTGTTCCTTTCTAACGTACTAGTGATATGCACATGTGATAGATTACAATATTATATTATTACAATAATGGTTTTTTTTACCTTTGACTTCTGATGCTTCTAAAGGCATGAAAACACATAGATTTCACAGATAATACTGAATTGAGAAGGCATGTAAAAATCAGCATGTGCCCCTTATTCTGGAATTGGTATCTCTGGTTTAGCTCCTGTTTCAGCCATGTCACTCATTTACCTGTGATTCATACAGTCAAGGGTGACACTGGAGTTTGTCTGGAAATGCTGAGCACAGCAGCAGGAAGGGGACTGCACACACCTTGTGATCAGTGCTTCCTATCACAACACTTGCAGTGCATTTTGGAGTTGATACCAGTCTGCTATGTAGTCCACCTTGTGTGCTTTTCCTGATGGAGGTCTTGTGGTTTCTATGCACAGAAGCACGTGGTTTCATTCACATGCTGTTCTGCTCTCTGTTTGAACTTAAATTTTGAAAAAGCTGGTAAGTCATGCTCAGTGCACTGTGCCTTCGAGTTGACCTTCAAGCCCTTTCATTGAAAGGTAGAATCATTTAGGTTGGAAAAGACCTTCAAGATCTTTGAGTCCAACCATTAACCCAGCACTGCCAAGTCCATGACTAAACCATGACCCCAAGAGTTGCATCTACATGTCTTTTAAATATCTCCAGGGATGGTGATTCCACCTCTGCCGCAGGTTTCAATGTCTGACAACCCTTTCTGTGAAGAAATTTTTCCTAATATCCAATATAAACCTTCCTTGGGGCAAGTTGAGGCCATTTCCTCTCATCCTTTCACTTGAGACAAAGCAGAAGAGGCTGATTCTGGCCTGGCTACAACCTCCTTTTGGGCAGTTGTAGAGAGCAGTTTCCCCGCTTGAGCCTCCTTTTCTCCAGGCTAAACAACCACAGCTCCCTCAGCTGCTGCTGATAAGACTTGTGCTCCAGACCCTTCACCAGATACATTGTCCTTCTCTGGACTCACTCCAGCACCTCAGTGTCCTTGTAGTTGAGGGGCCCGAAACTGAACACAGAACCTGAGGTGTGGCCTCAGCAGCGCCCAGTACAGGGTGACAATCATTGCCCTGGTCCTGCTGGCCACACTATCGCTGATACAGGCCAGGATGCCACTGGCCTTCTTGGCCACCTGGGCACATGCTGGTTCATGTTCAGCTGCTGTTGACCAGCACCCACAGGTCCTTTTCTGCTGGGCAGCTTTCCAGCCACTCTTCCCCCAGCCTGTAGTGCTGCAAGGGGTTGTTGTGACCCAAATGCAGGACCAGACACTTTGGTTTGCTGAACCTCATACCACTGGCGTCAGCCCATCAATCCAGCCTTTCCTGATCCCCCTGCAGGACCTTCCTACCTTCCAGCAGATCAACACTCCCACCGAACTTGGTGTTGTCTACAAACTGACTGAAGATGCACTCAATCCCCTTGTGCAGATTGTGGATAGTTATTAAATAGGACTGGCCCCAGTATTGAGCCTTGGGGAACACCACTAGTGACCAGCTGTCAGGTGGATGTGACTCCATTCACCACAACACCCTGGACCTGGCCATCCAGACAGTTTTTACCCAGTGAAGAATGCACCTTTCCAAACCACAAGAAGCCAGTTTCTACAGGAGAAAATGCTGTGGAAAATGGTGTCAAAGGCTTTACTAAATTCCAGGTAGATAACTTCCGCAGCCTTTCCTTCATCTGCTAAGAGGATTACCTTGCCATAGAAGGAGATCAGATTGATTAAGCAGGGCCTGCTTTTCCTAAACCCATGCTGGCTGTCCTTGATTACCTGCTTGCCATGTACACACCACATCATGGCACCTGAGGCGATCTGCTCCATGACCTTCCCCAGCACTAAGGTCAGGCTGGCAGGTCCATAGTTCCCTTGATGCCTAAAATTGGGAGTACCTGAAACAGAGACTGAACAGGTTAGTGGATAAAAATATGAATTTATTGAAGGCCTTCGAGTGGTACACCTCTGGTGCAGAGGCTTGCTGAGGCTAGGCTAGACTAAGATGGACCCCGATCACGAGTTTTCCCCCCCAGATATAGATTTGGTACATTTGCATATCAGAAGTTAATTGTCCAATTACACATCCAGGTAATGAAGTAATATTCCCCCATTCACCCCCTCCCAATTCACTTTTGTTTCTACTTAGGCCTAGGATAGTGACCTTGTTTTCCAGGCCTAGAAGGAATGTTTTTTCTAACCAGAATGTGAAGAGCTTACTTAGCACATAATATGGAGTTCAGAATTACATACTAGTACAGTGCAGGATTAGAAAAATCCAAAAGCTAATCCTCAAGACATCACCCTGGATCATCCTTCTGGCTGTTCTTATAGATGGCTGTCACATTTGACAACCTCAGAAGATGGAACATTTTCCTTGAAGCCCAATTCTTGTTTTCCAGACAGACTCACAGCATAATGCAGGGTTGCTTGTAATACCACTCTGTTTTTTAGCAAATATATAAACATATTTGTGATTGAATTACTCTGTATCATTAGTTTACCTCTGTACAACATCCATCCCTCCCATGGACAGTGAGATGAAAGAAGCACTTACTTTTAGGATTCTGAAAGCAGAAATTGAATCAAATCCATGAATATAGAGGACTGGAAATTTTCCTAAATTTTTGGTTTCGTTTTTCCTAGAAACTTAACAGGGATGGAGGCCTGGTACGATCATAAGATGGGAAATGTGTTTTCATCTTATTTTGCTGGGCAGACATGAAACTAGAAAGGTGAAATGGGAAGATCTAAATAACCTATATTTTCACATGTATCTTAAAATATTTTTGGATATATTCTATTAAAAACAATTAGACTATAAACATAGAAACACAGTGAGAGTTACAGTCACATTGGGGAAAACATGGGTAAACCAGGTTTGCCCGTCGTGACTAGAATGTATGTAAACATGTTGCTTACATCCTTGGACTGAGCAAGAATTAAGTAAACATTTTTTTTGGCAATTGTTTTCTGCAAAAGAAAAAGGAATTAATAGTTTGTAGCAAAAATACTTTTACATCATGATCCCTATACCAAAGATACAGAGGTGGTCTAATGCGCGTATAATAGTGTGGGAATTGTTTTTGTAGTGAAGCCTTGTTGACAAGTGCGTTGTGTAGATTGTGTTACGATTCAAAATTACATACAAAGTGTAAGGCCATTGAAATTTTAATCATATTAAATTACGAGGAAGAAAATAATCCTCGTCTCCACAGTAATTGGAGAGAATTTTAGAGAGACTCCGAAGAGGCCCGAATTTGCGGAATTGATTGCAAAA
>VZRJ01008738.1:0-23735 GCA_013397565.1 Ptilonorhynchus violaceus
TAAATAGAATAGGACTATCAGCAGCACGAGCCATTGTATGATATCGTTAGATCTAGAGAAGCACTGACCCCTTTGGAAATTGTTGGGATAGGCCCAAAAAAGTCGGTGAAGAATCAGGAGAAAAATTCCTCCTCTTTTGCTTTTTCCAAATGGGTACCATTATTAAAGAACCCTAAAAGATGTGAGGCTAGTGCATGACAGTTATGTAGCCATGCNGACAGTTATGTAGCCATGCGCCCGCATTCCAGAGGAACTTTACAATCTTTGAATTCTTCACCTTATTGATAAATCCCACAAACAGGGTAACAACCACAGTAGTTTTAGTCATGGGACTCATTTTTAAAAGAGGTGCTGCAAATGGGAGAGATGTAGCCACGATCATTTGCAGACAGAATTGAAATAAGCTGAGCCACGTGGTGATGTGTAGCATGATTTCTATATCTAATGCACAAACTGGGTTACCTATGAACTGTTATTCCTTTTTTCACCCTTTCTTCTCAATGCCCTCGAGCCCCACATTGGGCGCCAAGGACTGTCCTGGTTTGGAAGACAGCTGTCTGTCAAGGAAGGTGGAAAACCTTCCTGGGATAGAGGATGACCCCCCTCCCTCCTCCAAATTACTATACCCTTGAAATTACGGGGCTCTCAGGCAAAGATGTGGAAAAAAGAATAACGGTTTTTTACTGGGATTATATATCTCTCTATATATAACAAAACAGATAAACAGCAACAATAAGACAACAGACAAACCCAGCAACAGTCGGTTAGGGTTAGGGTTAGGGTTAGGGTCAGGTCTGTCGTTTGGAGTTTCTCCATTGGGGCAGAGAGGCTGTGGTGACTCCCACGTGGCTGCAGGGGGAGCTGTGGCACGCATGCTGCGACCTCTACACGTGGCAATGGCGGCTTTTGCGAGAGGGAGAGGGGAGGTCACTCCCGGTGTGAACTCGCAGAGTAGCAGCTTGGCTCAGCACCAACCTCAGCAGCGGGCAGCAACCAGCACAGGTAGGCAGGGTTGACTGGGGAGCGATGGACTTTGGTATCACCCATCGAGTGGCCAACAGAAGGCAGGAACAGCAGAGACGAGTAGACCTCTGCGCTTAGCCACGTGGAGCAGAAACCCAGGCTGATGGCAGAGACAGCAGAGGCAAGCAGCTCCACGTGGCGATAGTTACAGCATAACTCTGTACCCTGTGCTGTGGCGGGACCCTCGTGGAGATGCCACATTGTAGCAGTGCTCTGGAGCGAGCTGGTGGAGATGTTGCAGTGTAGCAGTGTTCCCGGAGCAAAACCAGCACTCTGCTGCAGACATGACTGGTCTCGCTGAACGCCGAGCCCAGAGAGAAGAGAGACCGAGCCTGGCCTCCACTCCCTCTCAGCAAAGTCTTAAAAAGTCCCCTCCCCTCTCGTGATAAGCTCCAGCTTCTGGGAAACAATCGCCTGGCCAACATTTCCACCTCTTGTTTCTTTAATTGGGGAAATTGTCCTGGCATCTGGGTTGGGCACGCAATCCGTTTTGTCCTTAAGTATCGTCCATTCTGGGTGATCAGTTTGGAATGCGGGTGGATAGACTGCAGGAGCTCAGGACTTCTGAACAACGAACCAATATGATTACGCAGAAGATGCTTTATTGTTTACATGATACTCTACTTATACATTTTACTACTACTGTCCACGCGATCACGCATTACATGATTGGCCCCCCTATCTTGTCCACGCGCTCTGCACGCACTTTCCAGGAAACATGATTGGTTCTAGTCCAGTGCAGCACAGTCTTTCTTTATCTATTTCTTGCTGCCTCGGTATTCCGTTCTTCAGCTTCTCCTTTCTCAGTTTAGCGCAGTTTACATTTCAGTGGCCTTGATGAATTCCTGAGGGCTCTGATAAGAATAACTGAAGATGGTTTGGCTGGGGCACATTTCAGGGCTCAAATACCTTACAATAATAGACAGCTTTCTTTGTTCTTAAGTATCACTCATTAGTTCCTGGCCAGCTCCTCCCCACCTACACAGTCTCCCTGCTAGATGGGGGAAGAAAAAAAAAATTTTCATTTGTCAAACCCATAACAGGCTGTTATTGGGTTTTTTCCCTGTTTTCTTATTGTTGCTGTTTGTTTACCTCATTATATATATCCAAGTAAAGAACTGTTATTCCTTTTTCCATATCTTTGCCTGAAAGCCCCATAATATCATATACAATAATTTGGAGGGAGGGGGTCATCCTTTCTATTTCAGGAAGGTTCCTTCCTTCCTTGACAGACACTTGTCTTCTAAACTGGGACATGCACTTAGAGGCGTCATCACAGCAATGTAATCTGTGGTAGTTTTGTGAGCTCCAGGACCCTGAGCCACTCCTGGGTTGTGGGTTCCTGTAGCAACCTCAGTCAGCAATCTTGTTAGCATTTGGGAATCAAACTACAATTAAACTGGAAGGAATGAAGTCAAGCATACACCTGTGTAATGCTAGCCAGCACCCTGCTGATAGCTTCCTCAGCCCTGTAAGCTCATAGGAACCAGTTATTTATCACAGAAGAGAAATGATGAAGTTAATTAGAGTCTGGTATCGTGAGTCTCCATAGTGACATTCAGAATATCAATGAAGCAAACTATTTTGATTGTAAGAGATGTAATTTTGAAAGTTGAGCCCTTGGGGATATCAACTTCTCTTTAAAGATAACTAAGGGATCAATCATTTAAAAAAATCTGATTTCATTTACTGGACAAATTCAATATTTGAGTTGAGATGCAGATTAAAGTCCAAATAGAAAGTGAAATCTAACTCCAAAAGAACTTTAAATCCTAGCATTTAATTGCAAATTTGGAGAATAAACCTGAAGACAAAACCAACAATCAACTAAGCTGTTTCTTATGGTTGAACAAAAAGCCAGCGACTTCTAAATAAAAAACAGGAGAAAAGAATAATTGGGTCACAGCCAAGCCTCAGTTCTGGCAGCTTAATTTGAGTAAAAGCTTTATGTGAGGTTTTTGGCTAATAGAATATATGATCTATTTCAACACTTGGACTCTTGCTCTGTACAGACCTAAACCTCTAGGGTAAATAAAAAGGTAGGAATAGTAAAAACTATTTATTTAACCATATTTAAAAACTACCTTTCACGGTCCTATATTATTCTGATGACAGCTTGAATTTGTCTTTGTCTGTATCTGAGGTCTTGTTCTAACAAGATTTGCCAATGTTTCATTCCTACTTGCAGGAAAACTATAGCAGAAATTATCGCAAAGGCCAGAGTGGTTCAGAACAAAATCAGCTTTTCTTCTGCCAAACAAACCCATTACATCTTTTATGAACCCACTGATAGTGTTCTATTTGTGCTGTTAGTTAATTAGTCCTCCCTTCCAAACCTCAAACCCAGTGAATTTAAAACTTTTTAAAGCAGTAGTTTCTTAAAAGTTTTACCAAGAATCTGTGATTCTTGCTGTGGGGAATTTAAGCTGCTGAGAAAAGTTTGGCTTTTCTAAGGAACTTTCTGGGATCATCTTGACATGGCCCGTTCTCAAACCAGAGGTTACAAGTCACTATCCTAAAACATAGATATTTATTGAAACAAAATTGGGGAACACTCCTGAAATTTTAGTGCTTGTGGTTACTCAATAACACTGTTATATAGTCTTAGGGTAGGTATTTCATTATGTATTTTAAATATAAGGCACCAAACTGGTTTGTTGCTTCAAAAGAAGGATGTGTGTGATGCCAGTGTGTAATGATTGTAACACAAGACAGGGAAATAGCATCAGTAGAACTGATAACACTTGTTGCATATGATGAAAATACGAAGTCAAATGAAACACTGATTTCTTGGAATGAAACATGTATATGTTTGTGTTGAATTTTTAAATCCTTCTCTTGCATAACAGTAAAGAAGGGATGTCCTAAGGGGCCCAGAGGGTCTGAGAACACATAGTCATAGAAAGGCCTGCGTTGGAAGGGATCTTGAAGGCCATCTAGTTCCAACCCCCCTGCCATGGGCGGGAATACCTTCCACTAGACCAGGTTGCTCAAAGCCCCATCCAACCTATTCTTGAACACTTCCAGGGCTGGGGCATCCAGAACTTCTCTGGGCAATCTGTTCCAGTGCCTCACCACCTCGCAGGGAAGAATTTCTTCCTAATATCTAATTGAACCCTATTGTCTGTTGGTTTGAAGCTATTCCCCCTTATTCTGTCACTCCAGGCCCTTGTAAATAGTCTCCCTCCATATTTCCTGTAAGCTCCCTTCAGGTACTGCAAGGCCACAATTAGGTCACCCTGAAGCCCTTTCTTTTCCAGTCTGAACAATCCCAATTCCATCAGACTTTCCTCATAGGAGAGGAGTTCTGATGTTCATATTCAGTCACTGAAAAGTTTGTTCACAAGATGATGATCACTAGTAGAAAATAAATTATTCTTGAGATTTTCGGGCAGTTTGTAGGCCAAAAGAGATGCATCAAATGTCAGAAATAATTTTAAGTTTCTTTGTTACAAGTGTTGCGTTCAATTTATTGTTGAAGATTTCATGTACTGTTTTTCACAAGAATGCTGGAAATGGAGTTGTGCATTTATTTACAGTGATGTATCTCCATTGCTGTCAGTGAACCCATAATATCCAATGGGAAGTAGGGCAGACAGGTATTCTGCTGTAAAACAAATGTATTATACCTTGTAGACCAAATGGGAACTGATATTCACAGCCTTGTTTGAGCTTGCACGTGCTGTTTGCTCCAACCGATGTATACACCTTAAAGTTCAGGATCTCATCAGTTTGAAACAGTCAAGGGGAATTATATGATGACTAATGATCTGTGTAAACTTTACGTGCGTACTGTGTGTTATTTTGGTTAGTCACACTTAAAAATAATAGTGATAAAATAATAGTATTTGCACAGAAGCACTTACTAGGAAAATGGAGTTTTTGTGTCAGAGATTGCCTTGCAGTATAATGTAAGCCAAAATGGGCAATGACTCTTGTCTGTGCAAGCACCAGAAAGCAAATTTTTTTGAGCTGAAAAACAGTAATGGAAGGAAAACTAGAAGAGCTTAAACAGTAGTTTGTTTACTTTCTGACTGAGGTTTAGTTTTCTGTTAATGCTGTAAGAAAATCTCTTCAGTCACAGGTAATGGAGTTAGAAAGCTGTAACTGCTTCTAAGATAAGTGTTTTTAAGAAAGCGATATCTCATAGAAAACAAAACCCAGCAGAAACAGTAGAAGGTACTTTTTACGTTGTCTTCCTAATAGAGAGCTTTCTCATAAACAATATCTCCAACCAGTCTATGTTTCCTAAGGGTTAATAAGGATTCCTCAGGAAAGAGTCCTGCACAGATGTTTATGCTGTAAGAACCATCTCTGGTTTAACCGTTTAGCAGATGAGTTTGCCTTTTTATATAAAAAATTTTAATTAGCAGCTCTTAATCACTAATTCTAACCTGACTCATTTGCAGACATAGGGGAGAAGACTGAGAAGAGTTAAAAGTTTCATGACATTCTAAGAACTCCAAAGATCATGAAGCATAATTAACTTGAAGAAACAGTAGAGATTGCAAATCTATCTGAAGCATCTAACTAAGGCAATGTTGATTGATAGCTTTTTTATGAAGGTGTAACATCTGCATTTTCTGTGCATAAATATTACCTACGTGTTGTCTCAGTTTTGAGACAAATTTAAGGGAGGACACTCTGGAATGAGTAGTCTCCTCTAAGGGGTTTCAACGATCCCCCTCCACCAATAGTAAATGAATAGCAATAGAGGAAAGAGAAAAAAACCCCAACAGTTTATTAACAACAGAATGCCCACAGAGCAAGGAAGAAAAATAAATAACTGTTAGACGTCAAACCATCAGAACACACCACACACAGGAACAAAGACCCAAAAATGCCCAGAGAATGGGGCAAATGTTGAATAAAATACCCCTTCCTGACACATGGTGTGAGATGGCACCGGCTTTCACACTGAGGGAAGTGGGGCTTCCACAGAGGAGTTCCAGCAGGAGGCCAAAACCTGGTGGCTCTCTGGCGTTGACCTCTTCTCCACAGCAGTCATGGCAGATGAAACAGCTGGGCTGGAGCCTCTTGGTGTGCTTTGTTTCCCTGGCTTGGCTCCCCAAGGCTTGGGGCTGGAATGGGTTGGCTCCGCTCCTGCCGGTCCCGCTCCTCTGGCAGACCAGCAGCTGGTTCAGTTCACCTCAGGGCAGATGAACGATTGCTACTGCAGCTTTCTCAAGCCGGGGAAGAGAAAAGCTTTTTGCCTGGGCCAGAAAAACCAAGCTGGTCAAGCGAAACCAAATGGCACTGCGCCACGGAATGCCTGGGCAGAGAGGCTTCAAAAATGCCCACCAAAAAGCCCAAAGCTCCCCACCTTGCTGGTCCCACACACACCCGGTCCTGGACCTTAAAGATACAGTAACCATTTCTGGGCATAAAGCAGAGGATCATGGAATAGACTATCATCATAAATCACTCCATGACATGTGTGCAATATTTTGATTATATTCAGCAGCAGAAAAGTACAAGTTCAGAAAACTCCTTACCTGTGTACTGGTCTATGAAATCAGTGTGACTTGTTTGTGGTAGAAGATGTGGGTCTAAGTATGAAAAAGAAAACCAAAGTTTGCTTTATAGTTGGGATTAAATATGGTTTATATCCCCAGGGAAGAGAACAATAGTAACTTGAAGGAGTGTAAACATGATCTGTTGAAATGAACAAGGATTGGGGTGTTGAGGTCTCTCTTCAACTGTTGCCTAGGCAATGGGTAGTGCCCTTATCTTCTACTACTGAGCGGAAATGTGGGTTTACCATGGATTTGGACCAATTGTGAACTGGTGGAACTTGTCTGTGTGTCAAATACCAGTAGCAATTCAGTGAGATTACATGACGCAGCATGGAGATGTTAATCGGGTGAAGCACTGCGCCGTCCCCAAAAGCGTGACGCGTTCGGCTTCGGTGCCCCACACAAACACTCAAGCAGGCACACCAGCGACCACGCCGTCGGGTGGTGTCAGGGCAAAACCACGGACACCCCACAAGCACTCACACACACCACACACCAGGATAGCTCACAAGCATCCGCCAGAGGCAAAGAGTTGAGAGGGGTTCTTGTATGGAGTTCCACAGGTGAAGTTTAATCCAGCAGTGAAGGGATCCAGGGACAAGAACACACAAAATGGAGGATCCAGGGGTTTTGTACTAAGGGAAGAGGGGGCGGGGAGAGCATCAGGATCCAATCGGGTGAGGGCCAGGGGGTGGAGGGAAGGTGGGATTACAGAACACAGACCAATAGGGGAGGACAAGGGGAGGAGCAGGGGAACAGGACCAATGGGGCATTGAGTAAAGGAGAACTTGCTAGAACATAACCGTATAGGAGAACAAGAGTGACAGGGTAACAAACCTACTGAACAGGGGAACATTAACATAGTGTTGCTAGGCCTGATGGGGGAAGCCCTCCCTCTCACCCTAATCAAGGGGGAGACCTTAGACCTCTGAGGCTTCCCACCAGCAGTTTCCTATGGCACTCAGGCCCTCCAGCCTTATTGGCTCCTCGGCCACTCCTGAGGCTGGCCCGGTCACTGCAGCTGCTTCTGCTGCAGGCTCAGCCACTGCAACAATTACACAGGCTTCTGGTTAGGTTTGGACAAGCTTTCTCTCTAGAAATGGTGTTGCTGACTTGAGTCTGAACTTCCTTACCACTACCATTAATTTTGTGGGCCACTTACAGAGTCTATACTGTCACTTGTGTGTGGTATAATGAAATTTCAACTGAGATTTAACTGAGAAAGGAGATGAGTATCTCTGATACTAAAAGTGACTGTAATGTTTGAGAGTATTAGAGCAGGGTTTTGCTGGTCTCTTGGACCAATAATTTTCAAAACCACAGAGAAGAACCAAAACCTTTGTATTCAAATTTAAAATCAAGTGCACATCACAGTGATCACACATACTGACTAAGAAAAGACATTAGAGCAATTACAGAGAATGGTGCCAGCTTCCTCTGAGATTGAATCATGAGTTTATTTAGGTTGGAAAGGACCTTTGAGGTGATCGAGACCAACTTTTGACCTAACACTGCCATGTCCATCACTAAATCAAGTCCCTAAGTGCCACATCTACACCTTTTAAATACCTCCACATTTGGTGACTCAAACACTTCCCTGGGTGGCCTGTTCCAATGCATGACCACCCTTTCAGTGAGGAAATATTTCCTAATATCCAATCTAAACCTCCTCTGGTTTAGAGATTGTTTTCTTTTGTTCTATTGCTTATTACCTGGGAGAAGAGACTGCCTCTGTCCTTGTTCCCCTCAGCCTCCTGTTCTCCAGGCTAAACCACACCGGTCCAAAAGCTAGACTGCTTTCCTGCAATGACTCTTTGATAGGAGCTTTTAATAGTTTTGATACCAGAGCCCAATTTTCCTTAATAGAAAGGGATGCCCTACCAATCAATGTCAAGAATCATGGACTTTCTGGTCATGTGGCTACAGAGGTTTCTTTTATTCATCCTCAAGAATTCCTGATTAGTTAGGTGGACAGTTTCCAGTACCCATCTTGATGATTAGCCTGACACTGAAGACATTCTCCTGTGCATCAAGAGTTTGTACATCACAGGCATTGACTCTCACTCTTTCTATTCCCAACTATCTGCTCAGATCATTAGGTTATTTATGATATGTAACCCGATGTCAACACTCCTCTTTTCCTCATCCTTTAGGGATTTGAAAGGTCACTGAAAGGCACTATAGAGTCCTCTATTACTAAAAATGCATCTTTCTGGGTGGTGGCAAAGTACATTCTCTTTAATAAGTAAGCTGTTCAAATGATTTCACATTACTTACAGCTAAAAGCACTTGCATGTACGGTTACCACATTGCTAGTAAACAGTGCAATTTATATTCCTCTGAATCTTTTATAGAATTTCTGTGTAGCTCAAATGAGATTTGTTCAGATATTACTGAACAGAGCTTAGCTCTGTTGGTCAGAGCATGGTGCTAATAACACCGAAGTTGTGGATTTGATCCAAGTATGGGCCATTTACTTAAGAATTGGACTTGATGATCCTTGTGGATCCCTTCCAACTCAGAATATTCTGTTATTCTGTGATAAATCTGTGATTTAACAGGATTAAACCTGTTGAATACATGTGAGTTCCCTTATCTGAGTAGAACTAATTGATCAAAAATTAGTTTCTGCTGTTTTGAGATATTCTTCTCCAGCCATTCTGAAATGTAACCGCTTTCCTACTCATGTTGTGTTTTTTTCAGTCAACTAAATGGTCATGACTGTGAGCTCACTAAGGATGAACACTGGTAGTCCTTTTAATAATTAGATTAAGTAGAGTTTTCTGTAACTCAGGCATTTGGAAATAACCCAAGTTAATTGATCTATTAGAGATTCTGGAAGTAAGACAGAAGGGGAGTGAGTGGAAATAACTGCAGTCACCTGGCTGCCAGCTTGCTGGGGAAGCTTCCCCTTCACGAAGAGGCCTCCCTCTGAAAATGATGCAGCTTTGATAGAGAATTCATCCTCAGAATGGTTTACACAGAGTTATGCAAACAAGCTCAGTCATTGCTAATGAAATATGTACCCCCACATGCTAACCTGAAAGGCTTTTTATTGTATAGAATCTCTCTGAAAAGACACTCTGAGGGAGATGAAGTAGAAGTCAAACAGTAAAGTAAATTGAATTAGGGTATGATAAAGTCTGCTATTTACTTTTTCTGATTGATAGAGATGAAATTATGTAAAGTCACTTAATTAGTTGTGAAAGGCCAAGGTCCTTACAAGATAATTTGAGATTTAACCACTTCCTTTTAGTCTGGGAACTTGACCATATTGCTCAACATGGACTGTATATTTATGTAGCTAAGTTAGCTGTTGAACGTACCTGTAGCATTGGTTTTACTCATAAGGCTTGTAATTGGCAGTTAATTTAAAAGGGGAAGGTGTTTCACCTATAATCCTGCAAGAACTTTTCACTGGGCAATAGTTTGAATTTAGTCTTTGCATATGTGAACAAACTATGATAACTTCTTCCAAGATGTCCTGGTTTGATTTACAATATTTCTCAAATTCAAAATTAAAGAGCCATTTCTTCCTCTAGTGGACTTGCACCTGCACTGTTTGAAAGAGGTTTTGGGGGATGGATTTGGGAGGAGACTTGTTTGGTGTGTTTTTTTCTTTTTCCTTATGGTTTACATCAACTGAGAATCTATTTCGTGATTCAAAACTTCTACCAACAAATGTAGCTGGCAGAAATATGTTTCAGATCATGCCTGTCTGTAACTTCAGAGGTAATGACTAGCTGATGGTCAAAATGCTATTGAAGGGTTTTTCAATTGTCTACAGCACATACTTTTGTTACTTTATTTTATTACTAAAAAATAGTACTGTAATTACATTGGATGGCTGGAGGTTCAGCTCAACAACCTTTGAATGATTTTTTTGTACACATCTGCAATAATCCTCTCTAAAATCAATAAAATATGAACATAAATATATGAGAGTGCGTGCCTGTATATGTGCATACATAGGTGTTTATTTATGGTTGTATTTATTTACAAAATAGGAACGGAAAAAAATCTAAAACCAGTTAGTATTTTCTTTTGCTCTCTTCTCTCAGAAGAAACTTCAACTTTCCTTGACTTCTGAAAAAATGACTCAAGGAATCCTCTTTTGAAGACACAGGTATCCAAAAGTGGTCTTTCAGGTTCTACTTATCCTGGGGGATTTCAGGATGGATTGATATTTCCTCATTGATTCTCAATCTGTTGGCAGTTCAGGACTATTACAGTGGTCTGTGGAGACAGAACTGTAGAGGACACATTAGAAACAGGAATTCATTGCAAACTTCCTGTTTCCAGTACACTTTTGATATAATCAGTCACTGTGGGACATGCAATTAAACGCTGCTAAAGATTTTCTCAACTAACTGTTCCTCTATAAGGAATATTTACCGTCCAGATTTATGGCATAATGGAGATATCTAATGTTCAGGAGATCTTGTATTATAGCTACATGCATCTAAAAGGAGAAGACAGTTATTTTCTTGGCTTAGAGAGTAAAACAAGAACTAACAATCATTGCAGGTCGTTAATACAGCATCCTTGATACCGAAACAATTCGAAACAAATGCCTGAAATTTTGCTCCTGTAATCTCCTGTCCCCCTTCACAAACAAAATCAAGTTCTCTTGGAATGTGTTTAGGCAAACTAAAACTATATTTAACAGAGGCAGAGGAGAAAAACAACAAAAGACAGAAAGGAGAATTGTACTTTATGGTTATTATAGCCTTCATTTGGTGGAAGATGAGTGACTCAGAAGTTATGCAGTCCTATACGTTGTACTTGAAAAGCTTTTTTTCTCTGAGATCCTTTATTCTGAATGCGTAATGACTTGAAGCTTGCTGGCTCATCAGCCACATGTCATATAAAACATATCTTTGTCTGCGCAGAACTATTGCTCCACATACTACTGTTTTTCTCTTTGTTTTTTTTTAAATCTCTGCGGAAAGGAAGTAAGTTAATAAATCCCTCTCTCTGCAGGCAGATTTAAGAATTGCTCAAGATTCCACCCCCATCTTTTTCTTCTCATCCAAGGTGACACATTCGCCTCCACCTTTTCTTTGCTTCATTTTCCTTTCTCTCATGTTTCTCCACCACAGCATTCTGACGTGCCTATCTTGCAAGCAACCAGCTCGAATTATGATTTGGTTTTGTCTTATGGAAACTTGTGCGTGTGAAAATCTCAGAGTACTATACTGACAGAACCTAGTTAAACAATGCCATGCCTCCTAGTGGCTTTTGCTAGATTAAAATGTAAATTTATGCCTTATCATTTACTGCAGCTGTATTGACACACTTGTATGGATCGTAACAGGACCTCAGCTGCAGTAAGTGGCACTTGGCAACATAAAGAGGCAGAATGTAATTACTGAAATTTGGACTGGACACTGAGTTACCTCTGAATCTTTCATGAAGAGTATCAAAAACTCATGAATGAGTATAAACACCCATGACTTCCGATTCTACGGTTCTTCACTCCTGACAAATACTTTCATTAAAAAAAAGTTTTCAGAAATGGATTTTGGTTCACATTATTATAAATAAATTGAATATCTGTTGCTTTAGCAGGTGATGGGAGTACATACTTAGTTTTACTCCTCTGAATTTTCTGAGTTTGTATGATTTGAACTTTTAAGTTTGGAAAAAAGCTGTAATTTTTCTCCCTTATGGAGTTAGTATTTTCTGGCATTGAAGTGGTATACATAGATGATTTTACTGTAATTATACTGTTAAGAAACTTTTTTTTTTATAGTTGCAAATCGACTGCTTTCATCTCTCTCCATGTTTACATGTTCCTTCTTCACTATGTGTTTTTCTCTCTATGCATCTAATTTCCTCAATTGATTACCCGAAAATGCACATATGGCTTGATTTTCAAGTTCATAAGCTTTCATTCCTATCAATATTTTAACAAAAAAAAATTAGATGTTTTCATAGCTATTTCCCTTTGCATGTCTATGTAAACAATTATGAGTATAAACTTGAACTAGTATCCAAACATATGTAGACCAGTTCTGTCAGAGGTGTACAGTGCATGAAGAGTTTCAGACAGGGAAACAATATTTGCAACCAAGCTGTCTGAAACACTGAACTGAAGTTACGTAATAAGCCAACACCATTTATAGTAACTCTCTATGCAGAATTCCATTACAGTTAATTGGATTTTATATTCAAATAACATTATGGAGCCAGGGGTTTTGAAAGGCAGTATGATAAAAGAATGGATTTGTAAATAGGTGCTCTCTACTTCTAAGAACTCTGGCCAGAATCCTTCTGTAAAGCCTTAAGCAGAGTTTAAAGCACTAATAATTTTTCTCCTTCCAGGTAATTTTTTTTTGTTGTTATTGTGTGTGTGTGTCTTAATTTCACTGGATGCTTTAATAGATACCCTTTCATTCAATAGGAGATAAAAAATAGACCTTTGTTAAACTGGTCACTTAGGCTATGAATCTTTACAACAAGGTTCTGGTTTTGCTATTTTTGAATAATTGGAAGACTTCTAGGACTGTCAGATAATGGATGGGCCTGTGGTGGGTTGACCATGGCTGGATGCCAGGTCTCACCAAAGCTGCTCTATCACTTTCCTCCTCAACTGGACAGGGAGAGAAAATACAACAAAAGGTTTGTGGGTTGAGATCAGGACAGGGAGACGTCCCTCACCAGTTACTGTCATGGGCAAACCAGATTCAGCTTGGGGAAAATAGTTTAATTTATTACCAACCAAATCAGAGCAGGATAACGAGAAATAAACCCAAATCTTAAAACATCTTCCCCTTACCCCTCCCTCTTTCCTGGATTCAACTTCAATCCCATTTTTTCTTACCTCCTACTCCCAGCAGCAGAGGGAGATGGGGAGGCTGCAGTCAGCTCATCACACTTTGTCTCTACCACTCCTTTCTCCTCAGTGGGAGGACTCCTCACACCCTTCCCCTGCTCCAGCATTGGGTCCCAACTACAGGAGACAGTCCTCCATGAACTTCTCTAATGTGACTCCTTCATGGGGTGCAGTCCTTCAAAAACAGGCTGCGCCAGAGTGGGTCTCCAGTGGGATCACAAATCCTGCCAGCAAACCTGATTCCAGTGAGGTCTCCTCTCTCTGCGGGGCCTCAGGTCCTGCCAGGAGCCTGCTCTGGCATGAGCTTCCCACAGGGTCTTGAGAGAGTAAATAATAACTTTCACTTCCTTGGTATTATACTATTTCCCTTTTGAGGGGAAAATGCCTTTTTCATTAAGATGAATTAAGCAGATATTCTAGGAAAAACACCAGTAAAGATCCCTTCAGTCTGCTGGAAGCATATCCTTTGTTCTTTGTATCATGATGAGAAAATCAAAGGTACCATTTAGATTATGAAATCTACACATTTGATATAATCCCGTGCTATGGCACTCTTTTTTTGTGATATGCTTTCTCTTCTCTGTCTTTTCAGAATAATCTGTAAACCCTTCAAACTTAAAACACCGACAGCAGAGGCTCTCAGAGAACTGTGATAACACAAACTTCTTGGGTCCAAACTGCACGTATTTTTAAAATCTAATTGCAACACTATTAAAATGCTCAGAATACTTGTTTACTTTTGTGTATTTTGATCACATTAATTTAAATAAAAAAGGCCCTTATAACCTAGTAAACTCTAAGCAAGAGACAATTCTAATAATTTAAGATCTTGTTTAAAAAAAAAGGTAATATTCTCATTTCAGTCCAAGATTTTTAGAAAGGGTACTAATGCAAAATATATGTTAATCAATTTAAAAATGCATTCAGATATCATTGACATTAAAGTTAAGGCAGAATGACTAATAGAAGAATGCCTGAATTATTCAGTTTCAAGACTAGCATTAAGTTGCATATGACAGAACTATTTAAACATGTGCTTTGTGTCATTCTACTTTTGAACTGAAAGATAATTGCTTTTTACATTTTAGGGAAATTATTCTTAAAAACTTATGGTGTCACAAAAATCTCTTTCTATGTCAGTTTGGTGCTACAAGTTGAATGTGTGCTCAAACTTTAACAAGGCAGCAAAGTGCATTGCTGAACGTACCAAGAAAAGAAAGTGCCTGCCTATGATGTGGAAATCATTGGGCCACCATCAAGAGGAAATGTGGGCCTGTTAGTCTGAATCTCAGCCAATGGAAACCTTCGCAAGTGTCTACAATACAAGGACAAGTTTAGTGAAGGGAAAGGATGGAACACTTGTGGTACAAGTGAGATGGCCTAAGGCAGCTCTGTTTTAGATAGGGCTATATTTAGTGAAGGAGAGGATCCTTTGTACAAAGAAGGAATGACTGAAGCAGCGTGAAGTCAGGCAAAAATACTTGTTCTTATTCTTGAAATGATAATAAAACTTCAGAAAAACTTCCTACTGTTTTAACTGTCACTTCACTGTTATATTAAAAATCTTGCCCTGTATTTTTACTCTGTTTCCAAAGCGTCCTTGGATGACTAACCTTGAGTCCCAAGGTGTTTTGATCAGTGAGAATACTCTGATAAGAACCTTGCGAGTCGGTGGCAATGACTTCCATGCCAAAGCTATGTGGTCAATGAGACCACGTAAAACAGGAGCATGTTCTAAGGTCATACAGTGACAATTCTCTATTCCTCCTATATTGAAGACATATAAGATGTAAAAACTGTCTCTAGCTGCAATATATTTATCCTGGGTTACATAGTTTGAAATAATAATGGACAAACCATATCATCATACAGAGTTTGTGAATTCTTTCTTTTTTTGCCTCTTCCCTTTCCCCTTTGAACTGAAAATTTTTTATTATTTTCAACTGAAAACACAGCAACAGAAATTTCAAAAACTTATGGAATGTCATGGAAACAGACAGATGCAAGGTATGAGCCACTGTTAGCTACTGAAAAAATCAGTGCACTATAAACATAACATTTTGGAATAGGAGAGATTATAAATGCATGTAAAATATCTAGTGAAGCTTTTACGGCACTCAAAACATCTCTTGTGTGACGACTTTGATGTCTTTTAGTGTGAGTTTACCCTAAGGTCTTGCTGTGTGTTTTTAAAAATTGGACAAAAATCTACTGGAAAACTAGCATTTGTTGATAGTCTTTATTGAAGTACTTGCTTAATGATGTGCTTTCCTGCATGTTTAGTAATCTGGATATCAATAAAACCTTTATACTTTGAGGCTGTTTTGCAATTGAAGCACTTAGACCTCCTCTTCCAGTCTGGAGGCCACAGTCAGGTACACATTTGCTGAAAGTATGAGGTGGGATAGGGCCCTCATATGTGATTCTGTTTCTGCAGTACAGTTGCAACTGTGCAGATCTGAAGCATTGCTCTTCTGCTTCTTTCTGACTTGATCTGAAAGTTGGTACCCAAATCGTATTTACAGTTCTTGTATCATTACTGCATTGATGCCATAAGGAATTCTGTGAATGGCATGACTGCAAAAGAAAGTGTTGTCCATATAACCCAAGTAGTCAAAACTCTTCAATAAGTAGCAATTCTACAGGAAACTGCAAACCTTTACATTCAAATTTATTGATAGGACTTTTCCTTTCTTTAGAGTGTAAACAGGCTTTCAGATATTGTGTCTGCCCTATTTTCATTTTAAGAAAGAAAAGAAAAAAGTTAACAGTTCTTTTGATCCATAGAGTCAAAGATCTAGGAAGGAGGACTGTAAGTGATCTTCCAAGCTGAACAACAGTAATTAATTACCTAATAGCAATTATATCCTAGAACCTCTCCATAAACACATCTTCCAAAAAAATTTTCTTTTCTTGCCACCATTAATCTACTAAAATAAACTCCAGAGATTTAGAAAACTTCAAATCAAACCTAAAATATTCCCCTATCAGTAGACTTATTTCTTCAGGTTCTTAAGTTTGTTCCTGTGAAGGATGACGCTTCACAATGTAAATTTTTGAAGATTTATTAACAAAAATAATTAACAATAGGGGATGCCCACAATACAACACTGCAGCACTGGCTGTGTGGCTGGTCTGGCCAGAGGCACACCTTTCTAGAACGCGTGCAGCTGCTTTTATACCACTTGAGTGTCAATCAAGAGGCACTGATCCAATCACAAGCTCTAAAATCCCCAGCCCGCCCTCATGTCCGCCTACTTGGGGCGGCCTGACCAGGGCCTGCCCATATGAAGCATGCCCAGTTGCAAGATCGGGAGGGATCTTGTCTTGACTGGCATCCTGATTGACACTCTCCTGGAGTCTTCTGGAAAGTCCCCTCAGCCAGCGTCGGCCATTTTGTCTACATTACTTTACATAAGAAATTATAACAATTATACAATTAAACAGTATTTAACCATTAATTTTTGTATGAATCTCCTGTCAACGGTGACCCGGGCATTGTAACAATAAAAAGGGGTACAAAGGACGGAACATTACAACAATAACAAGAACATATTAACAAACAGTTCATTAAGATAACCCAAACAATTAACTACTTAACTCATAAAAACATCTTTTAATTATGGAACCTCATTAACTTCAACCATAAATTAACATACAAAAGCCAACCACATTTTGTCGTCTATAACATTCCTATATGCCTAGAGAGGAGGCATATACGAGGCAAACTGTTGTAATACATGCTTAATGCATGATCTCATGCTGCTGATCGTCCTTCCACCCTGTTCTCCCTTGTTATTTGATTTGGGTAAATTAAATAATTTTACTAAACTTTCTGAAATGTTCACAGGAAAAAGTGCTATCTGAGGTCTAAGAATGAGCAGACCTATTTTCCAAATACCTCATCTGACAAAATGGAAGAACAATAGATTTTAGTTTTGCCAAGGTACAGCTATTAGCATATTTTTGCAAATCAGAAACCACTTTGGTTTTCCATTCTTGGGACTAGTAGGTCTACTGGTGTATGTTCTTGACAATTACATAAACACGTTGTCTTCTTAGTAAAGCCTGAGTGCTTTACATCTTTTTTATGCCTTATCAGAATAAATACTGAAACCCACTTTAAAAGACTAACAGTAATAGAATCACATATTTTATGTATGAAAAACACTAAAGAAGGAAAACCAGAAAGTTCTTGGCTTGTTAGAATCTAGTACTTTAGTAAAGGTTAAATGAGTCAAACTTTGTCAGCTACAACACTTTCTTTTATTTGATAACCAGTGCTTTTTTCCTTCTTCACTTTGTACTTTTGTTCTTTACACTATATTCATCCTCTCAGGAGCAAGCTGGCTGTGAATATCCTGCTACAAATAGGAACAGAAATACCAAAGGGGACTTTTTGATGAATGTCTCCCAGAGATCCTATTCTGTACAGATGAAGGCTGAGTGAAAAAAGAAAGTGAGAGATCACAGAAAACTTTTTAGAGAACATCTGCAAAATCCTGAATTAGGATAGGACTGAAACACTTTGAAAATCCAGAACAGCCTGTAGCTTTGTCATTAGGGTGTTGAACATCCACATGCTTTCTGTGACTTTCTCAGCATCCCTAGAGAATGCTCTATAATCAGTATAATTTTATAAGGAGTTTTCCAGGTGAGTCTAGATAGGTAGGATGATCTTGTTGAATCGCACAAGTACAGATCTGCCAGCAGTTATCACTCTTGTAACAGGAGTGGTGAATGGGAGCATCTGCTGGTGTAAAAACCTATTAGCTGAAAGTGTAGGTCTGGCCGTAAACTTTGGACCTCTGCCACCATCCAGATAGGAGACCCTGAACATAAAATCATCATGCCTTTCCCTACGTTATACTTCTGGACACATGTAGGGACACACCGGTTTTATGTCAGCACTGGAAAGCCTATCCTTGGCAGTCTACATTGTAATCCCATGTAAGCAGCTATGCTAAATTCAATGACTCTGTACATTTCTAACATAAATATTTTCTTCTAAATAAATTAGAGCTGTTCATTTTATTTATTTAATTAATTATTTAATACACTGGATTTCCCTACTGTGATTAATTTTCTTGTTACTGCTTAGACTTTTTAGACCAAGGCCTTTTTATTACTCGTTGTTCACTGAGAAATTTTTACCTTTTCATGTAGTTTTAAGTGTTTAGAAACTCCAGAGAAAAGAATACAAAGCTACACTGGTACAGAGTCTCTGAGTATGTAATGAATAGCTTCTTGATACAAATTCCCCAATGTGTGAGGGTAAAGGGTACATAAATTTTTACTGAGGCGAGCCTTCATTTCTCAGGAAACTATGAAATCTCTTTTGCTGTTGTGTTGTAGTGAAGATGCTTCTATACCCTCTCATTTTACAATTTGCTTGGGTAGGCTCTAAAACATGAAATCTATTAAAATATTAAAAATCATGAATTATTAAATTAAAGTTCATTACAATGAGATAAAAGAACTCTCTGCTCTGTTTCTACATTAAGATGCAATCAAAGCTTAAATGTTTTCAATGCTTCACCGTCATTTAAAGCTGAATTAAGTCCCATTTGTCAAAGAAGTCACAATGTCCCTGACTTTTGGGAAATGTAATATTTTACCATGATTGTTAATCTTTGTTTGTCAGTTCATAGCTGTCTCTGACAAAAGTATTCAAGCAGCCTTTCTGCTTGACAATCAGCATGAAGGCTTTTCACTGAAGTGCCAATCAGCTCATTGCTCTTGGGCCTGCAGGATTTTGACTGGAAGGCAGATAAATTACTTTATTTTGCGTATTTGTTATTTTAACTGAACTAAAATAATAAACAATTCTTGGCTTGTTTTTTGACTGAATTACTTTTAAAATTATTTCTAAACAGGTCAAATGCTGGAAAGGTTGGTTGGTTTTGGTTTTGGTTTTGGTTTTGGTTTTGGTTTTGGTTTTGGTTTGTTCCCCCCCACACCCCCACCCCCCCTTCATTTTATCTAGGGAAATAATACATTGCCAAACATTGCTGTATTTTCATATGTGTGCCAGTGGTGGTTTTAAACTGAAATTGCATATCTTCACAAATATTTTTTGAGTTGAAGATAATGGAATGCTTTTTGATGGCAGTTCAGATAAAATTTAAAAACATACAGGAATGATTTGGATTTTTCAAAAAAACACCAGTGTCATGGTTTTGGCTGGGATAGAGTTGATTTTCTTCTTGGTAGCTGTACAGTGCTTTGTTAGGATTCAGTATGAAAATTATGTTGATATTTCATAGATGTTTTGGCTGCTGCTAAGAAGCTTTTACCCTGAGTCAAGGACTTCTCAGATTCCCATGCTCTGCCATTGGACAGGTGCATAAGAAGCTGTGAGGGAGCATGGCTGGGGCAGCTGATCTGAACCGGCCCAAGGGATATTCCATATCATAGAATGTCATGCCCAGTACAAAAACTGGGAGAGTTGGTCAGGAGGAGCCAGTTGCTGCTGGGGGACAGGCTGGGCATTGGTCAGAGGGTGGTGAGCAACTGTGTTGTGTATCACTTGTCTTCCTTGGGTTTTCTCTCTCTCTCTCCACCCTATCTTCTTTCTATTAGTATTATTATTAGTAGTAATCGTATAATTGTTATTATAATATTTTATTTGTTTCAAATATTAAGCTTTTCTAATCTTTTTTTTCCTCCCACATCCCACCAGGGAAGGGTGAGCAGCTGTGTGGGTGATACTTAATTGCCAGCTGGGGTTAAACCATGACAGTTTTTCTTCTCAGTTCACATACATTACTTCACTTGCATCGTTAGTCTATATTCTTCTGTCAGATATATCACTTTCAAGTTATCTTTGATTTAGCAAAACAAGAGAGATGAATAATGGGAAGAGTTTGTTTTTATGCTTACCTGCTTGATGTTCTTGATGGCTCTTTAATACTGAGATTGAAGAATTGTCAAAAAAAAAAAAAAGAAAAAAAGACTGTCCAGGAAAATGCCCTGTGATATCATTACATTTAGGAAATACAAATGCAAGCACTTTTATTTTCTTGCTTATTGTGCCTTTATATGCAATTTAACTTGAGAGTGTTTTATGGTTTGCTCTATGAACAGTACTGCTTCTTGTAAAGAAGGACAGGAGTTTGTGCTGTAAGACAAAGATCATTAAAAGTATGACTGTCTTGGAAACAGTTTTCTGATGGAAATATAAGATTTTGTTTGAGTTAACTCCCAGAGTCAAAGAAAAATATATTGTCACTTTCTGAATTTTCAACTATTTGTGTACAAAATAATCATCAATGGTAGTAAGGAAGAGAAATGAAACGTAACATGCCTTAAAAAACTTAAGTTCTACAAAGAGATCCATGTTCATTAACAACTTCGAATACTTGCTGCTACACCATGTACAATACATTTCCAACAGCTGTGGGTGCCTAAGAGACAAAGCAACATTACAGTTAGTCTAACAAATCTCATTGCAGGCTGCACAGGAAGGAGAGGTTTTCATTTGTTTATTTTAAACAGAACTGGGGTTATTCACTCATACCTATGCTCCTTTCTTCATGCTTACAAGTAGCACAATGTTTGTGTAGGGAGTTTGGGCAGGATTTCCTGTGACAGCACAGAGAACAAGGGTCACTGATCAGGAAGGGTCTCCTACCTGCCACACTGTTTTCGTTTAGCAATCACAAAACAATTTAGCCTGCTCTTTGCATGTGCCTCTTGTGCCTTCAAGCAGCTGATGGCGATTTTTATATTTTTGCCTTTCCTGCTGGCCCTCCGTTAGGGAATTTTGCCCATCTACTCACAGGCATTGTTTCCCTCTCTGGTTGTAGTCTGCCTTCTGTTTTCCTGCTCTGATCATCTTGAAGTTGTATGTAGAGGTGTGCCATAATGTCTGATGGCCTGATGATTTCAGCACCATCGACACCTGCTGATTTTTGTTCCTTGTGTCATTTCTTCTCATCGTGTCATTCACATGTTCCTAGTTACACATAATTCACATAATTCTTAAATTTTTTAGTCACAAGTCTCTGCAAATGAGTGCATTTTACTTCTTAGAAAATCTAGATGTGAAAAATACTGACTTAATTTATCTTAGCGCAAGTGTTGTTATGCTAGCTCATCTGGATTTTGTAATCATGTGCAATGATTTCCTATACAGCTTATTTAAAGTTTTGAGACAGGTACAGCATGGGATGTGTATGAGAACAAAGATCAGTAAATTTCAATTTTTTATTTATGATGGCTGGGAGCAAAAAGAGGATGCCTCTCAAAGCCTTTCTTGTTTGCTTTGTTTCATGCAGCAGCTTCAAATATGGCCTAAAAGATGCTGATGGTATTAGCTTTATCTAGATTGAAGGATATATAAAAAATTGATGTACAAGAATTCAAAGGTTGATTAGAGACTAATAGTTCATTTTTCATGAAATTTTTAGTCATAAATGGATCACTTTATTGCTGTGGACAGTAACTCACAAAATTACAATATTTTGTAAGCCACGCTACTTGTAGGATCACTTATTTTTGCACAAACAAAATGAAAACTGTCATTGTTAAAAAGTTCATGTTCATTGGCAGGATTCAAAAGCATTTCCCATGTTCCCCATGCAGGGCTACAGGGTGGGGGAAGAGTGGCTAGAAAACTTCCCAGAGGAAAAGTACCTGAGGGTGCTGAACATGAGCCAGCTGTGCCCAGGTGGCCAAGAAGGCCAATGGCATCCTGGCCTGTATCAGCAATAGTGTGACCAGCAGGACTAGGGCAGTGATTGCCCCCCTGTACTCGGCACTGGTGAGGCCACACCTCGAGTCCTATGTTCAGTTCTGGGCCCCTCACTGCAAGAAAGGCATTGAGATGCTGGAGTGGGTCCAAAGAAGGGAATGGATCTGGGGAAGGGTCTAGAGAGTAATTCCTATGAGGAATGGCTGAGGGATCTCGGAGTGTTTAGCCTGGAGGAGGGAGAAACTGTCTTCTCCTGTCCTGGAGAAGAGAATGGATCTGGGGAAGGGTCTAGAGAGTAATTCCTATGAGGAATGGCTGAGGGATCTCATAGTGTTTAGCTCAGAGGGGACCTGTAGTAGTAAGGGGTCCTGTGTCCTGTCTGAGCTCGAGCCCTGACGCTGGCACCTGCGCCTGAGGGTCCAGTCTGGACTGGAGCTGCTCCAAGGCGTTTAGGTGGGTGACTCACCCCAAGATGTGTCTGCTCGTGGCGAGATGCAGGACAGGACGCAGTTGGTATAAAGGACCGAGGCAGGAGGCAAAGGGTTCAGGAGTGTGGTCTCCGCAAACTCTCCTTTATTGGGGATGAGGACAGGGGTTCCGGGCAGGAGAGATCTTCCAGCAGAAGACCCCGAGCACAGGATGTGCAAGGGGTTAAAAGGGAAGCAGAAAGAGGAGGGGTTTGGGGTTACAACCAGTCAGGGAAGGGCTTAGGGGAGGATCTGAGGGTTCAGGGTCCAATCACAGCAACCAAGGGGAGGGTACATAACATCATAACCAATCAGCAACCGAGTATAACAGAACCTTTGAGAACAAAGGGCAGAACTTAACCTTAATTGACAACCAGGGTGCTGATGGAGAGAGAGAGAGGGGGTGGGCTCTAAACATTAGCCCCTTCCTCTGACTCCTCCTCCCAAGAGGAGGGATCCACATCGGAGGCGGGATCTTCTATGCCAGCCATGGCAACTTGAGGGGACTGACCCACCACACCTCCCCTGTTTTTATTAATTGAATTTAAAACTTGGATTAAAATAATATGTTTTATAACAAAGAACACAACTGAGAGGATAAACAGAAGCAACAAAACCAGTCCAACATCACGGATGATGGAGGCTCCCCATTCTGAGAGTCCCATTTCATGGAAAAGATGTTTGAGCCATCCTCCTGAAGCCTTTGCTGCTGCTCCGGCGATGTGGGTGACCTTTTTGATGGTGTCGTCGAAGGCTTGCTGCAACCAGTCCTGAGTCTCATATTTAATGTCCTTGATCAAGGTGTTAATTTTCTGCAAGGTTGCGTGAATGCTCTCTGATTTCGTCGAGAGATTGAAACAGCACATGCACTCGAAGTCCTGGCATCCGTGCCGGTGTGCCAGCAACAAAAAGTCTATAGTGGCCCGATTTTGGAGGGTCGCTTTCCTGGTAATTTTCTCCTCTGAGAGGAGGTCACTTAGGGCATTAGAAGTTAACTCTGCTTGCTTCGTGACCCAGCACTCAAGATGGCCCAATTCATTGAGTGCCTTCACAGCTGCCACCCAGGGCAGGAAAATAGAAACTGCGATCCGTTTTGATCTTGACCAATGGTAAATAGAAGTATCACAGTCGGGGCCAGATTGGGGTGCACCTCTTTTAGATAGTCTGCGATTGTGCCAAATTGGAATTTGGGACAT
>VZRJ01008741.1:0-11617 GCA_013397565.1 Ptilonorhynchus violaceus
TTTTTTTTTTTAAATCAAGTAACACCTCAAATACAACTTAAACTATGTATACGAATATTTTGAAATTTAAATGTTAAATTTGCCCAGCTAACACAACATTGTGACATGTATTGGTAAAAACACTTGTAGTTCTGAATCTTTTTCATCTCAGACCATGTCTAGATTGGCATTGGAATTGGCACCCTCCAAAAGACCTTTCTAGTGTTTCAGAGCTCTGCTGTGAGTGAGGTAGTACGGACTTGAATACACCCTAAACTGGCTACAGTAACTGGTGGCTTTGGCTGGTTTTGGCTTTATCAGTAAGTGTTTCAGAAGTGCAGATGGCCTGAGGAGCCAGTCAGTATTTGCTTCTGGGTTGACAACTAAAGTTAAGTTTTTACTATACTTTTTCCAGCACAGCAAGATGACTTTTATAATGTGTCTGTGTATTGGCAAGCTAGTTCTGTGTATTTGTCTGCTTTTGCTCTCTTTTCATCTTAGGAATTTAAAGATCTCATGCTTGTCAGTCTGGAGGTATGAAGAGTTTTACGTAATAAAAAAGAAGGAATTATAGTTAATAAACTGCAGTTGACAAACCAAACTTTTAATATACCTAAATTTGGAAAAATATCTGTTCCTGTGATTGGAGATTTTGTTGGTCTCTGTAGAAACTGTAGTGTGACCAGACCAGTGTATTTATTGATCAAGCTTCTGTCACTGATTTAATTCTCCATTAGTGACAAAGATTGCCTAGGGTGTTTGAGACTGAAAATCACTTCCTATTAAGACCTGGTTTTAGTTTCATGAGTATTGATCTAACAGATAATTTTGGGTGCTGCTTTGTGTCATGTGTCTTCCTCAGCTTTTCAGTTTATTTTGATGCCCTGTTCAGCTTTCAAGACAAATCTCAGGCACACTTTAGGGACTGATTTTAGTTTTACTGGCTAAACACTCTAACGTAAAGAGTAAACTGCACGTTCTAGAGATAACAGCCTGGGGGAGGGGGGGAGTACATTAAGAAAATGTGCTAAGGTAAGTCTAAGCTAAGCTGTTGAAAGGAGGAGACTGTATACCTACAAAATGCACTTTTCCCAAACATCGGCTGAAGATTTCAACCCTACTGCTTTCTTTCCCTACCTACTTCAGTTCTGTTTATAGATCTAAAAATCTAAAGAAAAGGCCACTGCAAATCAGTGTCTTGTTGTCATAGAAAAAAGCCTGCCAAAAATGCAAATGAGAAAGTTTACAAAACTTTCTCTCTGAACTTTTTAAAAGCCAAATCAGATGACTATGAATGTACAGAATCCCTGGAAAAGAGTTCTCTGACTTGAGGATGTGGAAACTTGCTGATGGTATAACAAATACTGATGATCTGATGGCCAGTAAACCAGAATTTGCAAGGCTAGTAGTATAAGGCATTTTAATTGGGGAGTGGGAGGGTGGGATTCTTACATGGGTGTGCTGTTAATTATTTTCATGTTAATGTAGTGGGAGACTGAAAAGTTGGTATGCCTGAATCTGTAGTATATATGAAAAAGAAGCTAGGTTTAAATTGTGTAGTTTTAAAAGCAATAAACCCCCCAAGAGGCTTTATTATGTTGGGGAGGAGGGAGGGAGTTATTGGTCGTCCATCTTCCTGTCTCCCCCAGCGAAATACTCATGTATGGTCTTAAGAAAAACTTTCTTCTACTTGAAGCGTAGTAGTTAAATATTTAATTGTGGTGTCCAATGTTTTCTTTTTAGTTTGCTACAAATATGTTTTTCAGTCATGTGGCATTAGTGCTTGCTGGAAATTTCACCACATAGTGTGAGTGCCACCTGAATGCCTTTAGCATGACATTGCACGTTCTCTTCATGAGAAATAATCATAATGTAAATGATAAGACTTATAAGATAAATGGCTGCATGTTGTGTGTTGAAGGCATTGTTTGGGTTTGGGGGCTTGAGTTTGTTTTTATTTTGGCTTTTGGGAATCCTGAGCAGAGGAGGGGTTTATGTGGGACTTCAGAATAAAGACCTAAAAAGTACTAAAAATAGTTTGTCTGTCTGTATACATAGGCTTGACAAAATAAGTTGGTCCCTCAGAATATTCTGGCAGTCTCTGAGGCCCCAGCTGATATGAAGGGCCTGTTGTGATGAGTTGTATTTGCCTTTATGTACAATTATTACCTTGGAACACTTTAATTAAAGGCTTTGGATGAAAGAGAGAGGAAGAGGTACAGTATAGAGGTGAGCAAGGCCAATGTTGAGTTAGCACAGCTTTAATTTTTATACAGATCTTAATTTTTTTTTTACTGTGGATGGAGATAGGGATGAAGGAAATTTGACAAGGGAAGAAAGGAAAATATAACCACTTAAGATGGCAAGCTTAGGTTTCTGTTTTATACTTGAAAGGAGATACAAAATTTCTCATGTGGTAGAGAATTCTGGTTTAAGTTTTGAATAATGAGATGTGTCCTTAAAATCTGTTTAATTCTTTTGGGTAATTGTTAGAATTCCATTTCTGTTTTTTCCTTTAGTGTTTCATGAGTTCTTTGCTCAGAGTTTGGAGTAAGACACAGGAGACGCTGAGGAGTTCTAATCAGGTTGTTTATTAAGTTCTTATCTATGACAAGGCAGCACAGGGCACTCTCTAAGTTAGGAAGGTGGAAAATGGCCTCGAACCGTGAGTTCCAAGGTTATTAAAAGCCTAATTTACCCAATTATAGACTGCCAACTAACATGTTTTTACTTATAATCCAGTGACTATTTATTTAGTGTCCGCAATGCGGGCTTTCTGAACCAATGGTCAAACTATCTAGATTGGTGAAGAAGAAGGAAGAAAGAAGAAGCAAAACCCACACCCAAAATTCTCCATCTTGCCACTAGTACATTGTTAATAACTCACAAACCCAAACCTCTACATCTCTACATATTTCACCCAGTGATATAACAAATTGCTTTTTAATTACCACAGTGAAAGCCCAGGGTTCCAACAGGTAATAATGTCAAGCATTTTGGTTTGTATAACTGTGTGGTAGCCTTGATGTTTTAATCAGGTCTTGAATGTTTTTAACTTGTCATTTAAGGCTTTCATAGTCTGTAGATGTCAAAACAGATTTATTTTTTTAACTATTAGTGTGGTGATATCTGGACTATAATTTGATTATGATTTATGTAATTGTTTTTCTTCTTTTGCTAGGAAACACTGCATTACATGACTGTGCAGAATCTGGAAGTTTAGAGATCATGAAGATGCTTCTCAAGTATTGTGCTAAGATGGAAAAGGATGGCTATGGAATGACTCCCCTTCTGTCAGCCAGTGTGACAGGCCACANGATGAGAATGCAAGCACTATTAATTAGAGAACGTATTCTTGGTCCTTCTCACCCAGATACATCCTACTATATTAGATATAGAGGTGCTGTCTATGCAGACTCTGGAAACTTTAAACGATGCATCAACTTATGGAAATATGCTTTGGACATGCAGCAGAGCAATCTTGATCCGCTGAGCCCTATGACAGCCAGCAGTTTACTATCATTTGCTGAACTCTTCTCCTTCATGCTGCAGGACAGGGCAAAAGGCCTGCTAGGCACTACTGTCACATTTGATGATCTAATGGGTATACTATGCAAAAGTGTTCTTGAAATAGAGCGGGCCATGAAACAAATCCAGTGTCCTCCTGATTCAATACAGCTGAACAAGGCACTTTCTATAATCTTGCATTTAATTTGCTTGTTGGAAAAAGTACCTTGCACCTCAGAACAGGAGCATTTTAAGAAACAGACTATTTATAAGTTTCTTAAGCTTCAGCCTAGAGGAAAGAATAACTTCAGTCCACTTCACCTTGCTGTTGACAAGAATACTACATGTGTGGGTCGCTACCCAGTTTGTAAATTCCCCTCTCTACAAGTTACTGCTATCCTGGTGGAATGTGGTGCTAATATAAATGTCAGAGACTCTGATAACAACAGTCCTTTACATATTGCTGCACTGAACAACCATCCAGGCATCATGAATTTTCTTATCAAGTCAGGTTCACACTTTGATGCCACAAACTTGCATAAACAAACTGCTAGCGATCTACTGGATGAGAAGAAAATAGCAAAAAACTTCATCCATCCTATAAATCATACTACGTTGCAGTGTCTTGCTGCTCGTGTTATAGTGAATCATAACATATGCTATGCAGGGCACATCCCTGAAAAGCTAGAGAAATTTGTTTTGCTCCATAGATAATAGTGTGCAGTCACAGAGTGCTGTTGTTGAAGCATGACTTGGTGACAATGTTTTTCTTGAGCACTGTTGCGATATATCAGCATTCCCTTAGTTTGCTCCATCTTGCTCTCATTTTCTAGAGCGATGTTAGAATTGCATCTGCGGAGTTGGTTAACCAATATTTGAATATGCCATATATTATATTTTGTGGATTATTTAGAAATATAGTGCCATATTTAGACTCTTACAATTGTTTGCCATAGGCTTGTCTATTCTGGTCTTTTTTGCCTGTCAGGTATTTAGGACTGAATTGAATATTTTCCACTGATTTCTTTTTACTACAGCTGTTGTGTGGATTTCATACAGTTGGAGGGTCATCTTTTTTGGTTTTGCTTGAGCATTTCTACTCTTACTCTGTTCTTTTTCTATGGACTTGTTAACATTTGGAACTACCATAAGTGCTTTTTATCTTCTCTATGCACTGACTTAAATGTGACTGTTTGTGGTGAACAATTCTATGCAGCAGTTGGTCAATTTCTACTTAAATGCCCATTTTGTTTTGCAGTTTTGTTTGGAGCTCTTTTTGAGAATGCTGCCTTCATAGAATGACAAATTTTGGAGCTACATATCACCTTTCTGAACTGGGGTTTAACTTATTTATTCTAGCTGTAACTGAGGTTGCCTTCCTGTTGATCATCTGGAAGTCAGTGCTAAGTTTGAGAGAAAAAAATATCTCTTGTTCTCATGTTAATCCATTTGAACTTTTAATCTGATAATTGTTCTGTCACATCATGCAGTTAGGGGAAGAGTACTCATGTACAACTGACAGCTTCCCTTTTGCACTGTCTTGCTTGTGTTGGTTATGCGACTAGATGTAAAGCTTGTTCAAAGTTGAACCAGAAACTTAATGATACATTTCATCTATTTCTCATTAGAGTGTATGCCATAGTTTAAATTTACAAATCAACTTCTTTAGCTACAAAAAAAACCTAAAGCACGTTGGTGGTGTGATGCTTATCAGTCCAGAAATATAGGCATCACCAGTATCATTATAACATAGTAAATGGCTGTATGGCAGAGTAATAGAAATTCTATAAGTGTCTCCTCTTCTTAATTTTAAATATCTTTATAAATGCATGTTTTTTCTCTCTTATTATCTGTCAGCTGTACTTAAGAAAAAGCAGTTCTGTTGTGTGTATATATAGTTCCTACTTAAACATACCTATTTTTATAATATTTGCATAATAGCTTAACTTTTACAACAGAAAGGGCTTATTTGACTTGATAAGAATCTATAAAAGAATTTCATAAAGGAGAGCAAGATTCAGGTATTTAATATAATTCAGCACTTTACTGTTAATCAATAGTAGAATTTATTATGGCACATTAGCCCTGCAAATGTCTAAGTGAAATTAATTTGTGTTGAGTAGAATACAGTTTACCTGCAAATTTAGTATTCCAGCATATTGAATATTGTTGACTTAGTGTTCCATTTCAGTGATGGGCAGTAAATGGGTTTCTTGCTCCAGAAACTCAACAAGTTGATTTAGGCTTTTATTGGTGATAGAGATATATAAAAGCCAAATTAAGTAGATAAAGGAAAAATTATTTAGGAGGGTTTTTTAAAATTTGATGTTGGAGTATTTTTCTTTTGTGATTTGAGTTGATGAAGAATGTCTTGAGAGTATAAAAGAGTATATATATATATAAAAAAGTTCATCCTTGCTTCTTGGCTGTTCCGGGTTTTCTTTTAGTATACAGTGTGGAACCAACAAGTTTAGCCATTCTTGGGGAAAATATTGTAATACTTTTAAACAAAGATATGTTGAAAGTAGTGCTGTTAGTATGTTGCCACTTTCAAACTCTTATTTTGAAACCACTTTCGCGTGTTTGTCCCATGGTATACCTATATTGTATGAAATTCTGTGTATAAGGAAATCCTATTTGTTTCTTTTGCAAATTTGCAGCAGTAAACTTGTATTAAATTGGCTGATTTTTTTCTGATTTGTAATGATTAAACTACATTGCACCCAAGTTGCCAACCCATAAAGATATTGAGAACATTGAGGAAAAAATTGTATGCTCTGTGGGGGTGAAATAGATTTAAAAATTGATTAAATAATTTGCAGGTATGTATTTTTAGAGACAAGGATATTTATACCCCCTTGCTTGTTGAGACCTCTGAAATTTGATTTATTTTTTTTTTTAATAAATACTCAAAGCACTCTTCCTTGATTTCCACTGAAATACTTCAGCCAAGAAGATGAAAATTATTGTGGTTAAAAAGAAAAAAGAAAACATGAAAAAGCTGTTCCTGTCAAATTCTAAAATTATATTCCTGTTTTTATATTGCTTATTCAGTAATAAGATTCCAGCTGTCTGTAGTGTCTCTGAGGTTCTGATTGTTAAGCACATGGTGGAAAGCACTTTTTAAAATGCAAGGCAACAGTGTGGTTATTTTTTCCATGTATACTCTGCAACAGTCCTTGGCTAGGAGGTATTTTTATATATTACCTAAATACCAAAAATTCTCTTTTACCAACTCTTTTGAAACTGGTTGAAATTAAGCTCTTTTCACTTATGAAACACTATCTTATAGAAGGAATGGAATACTATAGCAAAATTCTTACTAAGGTATTAAAAAAGAATAAAAACCTTAATAGGAAAGACATATGCCTCTTCTCAGTTTTACATCAACTGCAAGTTAATAGTGGCAGGATATGACTACTCTGGAAATAGCTTCCTTGTGCTTTGAATTACAGAGTGGAATGCCTTCTATCCTCTCAAATATTGACAAATGTGAGTACAAAGACTTAACACTAATTTCTGTGTTCTGTGACTACAATGAAGTGGTATTTAATACTTCAAAGTAACTTTGAGGAATGTGATGGAGACATGCTAGGCAAATATAGTTTGTTTTACATTGTTCAAATCTCTTTGCTATGAGTGTGAAAGTAACTGTTGAACCCTCAGTGAGCAGAATGAAAAGTTATTGTTCATTTGGTTTTAACTAACTCTTTATTTGTGTTCCGTTGTATCACAGACTGCCTGTGCAGAGAAATTCCATGTGATTGAAATATTTGAATTATAAACTCAAGTATATCAATTCTATGTATTGAAATACTTCATTTTCTTTTTAAAATTAGCTTCAATGATAATGTAAAAAAAGGAATAACAAATATATTTCTCTACTCTTACTCTCTTTAGGCTCTAAATGCAGATTGCATTAAAAATATGCTCTGGATAACACCTGTCTGAGTCCATATATCTGTTTTCTTCAGGGTTACTGTAATACTGGTTGCTGAACCTCTTTTTCAGTTGAGTATGAATAGTTAAATGTGAATGCTTCAGATTTAGGCTTTGATCTTCTTGTTGTTAATTATTATACCTTAAACATACTATCATGTTTCATTCTCTTACTCTGCTCCAACCAAACCTTTGAATTCTGGTGATGGGCAGTAGTAAGGAAAAGGCTTAAACTAGAGGATACAAGAGACACTTCCACAGTTTTTCTAGAAAATGTATTTGGGCGTGCTATTAACTCTCTTAAAACATAGTTGTGTTTGTTTATAGCATAAATAAAATAACTAGCAAGATCTTGTAATAAATAAGCAATAGACACTTTTCCCAGAAAGTTGCACAATTTTATTTAATAGCTTTTGAAGTCTCTTACCTATTGCTTCCATTATGTAAAAAGATTAAAAAATACTTCAAGGATGAGAGAATTATGTCAAGATTCTTATTAAAGAGGTCTTCAAAAGTCTTCTGTTCTGTAGAGCGTTAGCATCAGAATTTTGAGATCGTTATAGTTATGCACAGTAGTCATAACATACTTAAAAGGCAATGTACACTTCATTTCAGAGTTTATATAGATTGATTCTTAATTGGTAACAAACAGCATCAAGCTGAGGCACTGGATGAGGAAAACTGGTCCAGAGCTTTCACGGCAAAATAATTGTTACATAGATGACTTACTGAATCAAGTATAGATTCCTCTTAATTAGGAAACAAAGAATTGGAATTACATCATTATTCATCTCTCTGTAGTGGCAGATGATGATAGATGTTTAGTCTGGAAGTGTCTGATGGGCTATCTAAACTATGCCTATGCAAAATCTGTTTTTCTGAATTTTCCAACTCTCTCTGATTCTCTTTGTGCAGAAGTGTTTCTCCAGCTGTGATGACTTATAATCATAGAATTGTGTAGGTTGGAAAACACCTTTAAGATCATCCAGTCCAACTGTTAATCTAGCACTGTGAAGTCTACCACTAAACCAATGTTCCTAAGTGCCACATCAACACATCTTTTGAATACCTCTAGGGATGGTGACTCAACCACTTCCCTGGGCAGCCTGTTCAATGCTTGACAACCCTTTCAGTGAAAACATTTTTCCTAATATCCAATCTAAACCTCCCCTGGCACAAGTTGAGACCATTTCCTCTTGTCCTACTGTTTGTTACTTGGGAGAAGAGACCAACACCTGCCTGTCAGAGACTGAAACATTATGGTTCATGGCTTAAACATTTTTATGAAAGACTTGCCTATTATAGCAAAATTGTATAACGAAGCTGCACCAACAAAGCTGCACCGAAGACCACCGCACCCTGAATGGGCCCCCTGGGCTGAGGCCCTGAACTGCGAGTTAATTCGAGATAAGATAAAATGACACTATTGTTCAAAGCATCTCAGGTCTGGGAAGTAATGGATAAGGCTGGGAGAGCATTCATGGGAGAGCCAAGCCCAGCAGCTTCGGGGTGGAGGCCATAGCTCTCAGGTTTATCTGCTGCCAGGCTTGCACAGACTCCCCCCCAACCAAGGAGGGAGGAGGAGGAGGGTCTCAGGTGTGTGGTGCAACCTCTGGTCAGAGGCAGTGAACACCCATCCTCCGTTACACAAACTGTCTCAGCTGTGAAACCACCCCGCCACCCCCGGAAAGCTGCATCCACAGGACATTCATGTGAAGGGCAGCTGAGGAGGTGTCACAATCCATCAAAGACCCCCGAAGTGCTTCCAGACCCATTTCTGAGGCCTTGCACCAGAGCACTGCACGTGATGCAAAATGATGCAACTGATCCACAGTCTTGCAAGAGACAGTGTCAAACTTGCCCCCCTGTAGGGGAGGTACCTGGGCATTCCCATCTGGCCCAAACATCCATTGAATTCTCTGCCTTTCAGCAGGGGACTCTCACCACCAAGACGACCAGATGGAGGGGAGCAATGAGACATCATTGGGACCCACGGAGGGGTGATATGTTTCTACTTAATCTGCCTCCGTCACTCTCTCTGTCCCCCTCCACCTTGTTTTTCTATTTCTTTCTTTCTCTTTCTTTCTCTCTCATTTACTGTTAAATAAAATATATCAATTTTTTGGTATCAACATTTAACCTCATTTAGCTTTAATCTCGTTTCTGGGAATATTCAAACCTAAGTTCATTTCACTTTATTCACAGAGAGTTCTCTTTGCTCCTCTGTGATTAGACTGGATCGTAACACCGCCTCACTACACCCTCATTTGAGGTAGAGAGTGGTAAGGTCTCCCCTCAGCCCTTCCTTTTCTCCAGACTAAACACCCCCAGCTCCCTCAGCCGTTCCTCATAAGACTTGTGCCCAAAACTGAACACAGGATTCGAGGTGTGGCCTCACCAGTGCTGAGTACAGGGGGAGAATCACTGCCCTGGTCCTGCTGGCCACACTATTTCTGATACAAGCCAAGATGCCATTGGCCACCTTGCCCACCTGGGCACACGCTGGCTCACGTTCAGCTGCCTGTCGACCAGCACCCCCAGGCCCTTTTCTGATGGGCCACTTTCCAGCCACTCTGCCCCGAGCCTGTAGCACTGCAGGGGGTTGTTGTGACTCAAGTGCAGGTCCTGGCACTTGGTCTTCTTGAACCTCACACAATTGGCCTCGGCCCATCAATCCAGCCTGTCCAGATCCCTCCTCAGAGCATTCAAAAAAACTATATTTTTCTCTCTGCCAGGGAAGAAATTGACATTGTTTGCCTTCACCCCCACTGAACTCAGCTGTCCACTCTGCCTATCCAATCTGCCCTTGTGTTGCACTTTGTCTTGGTTTGAGACAATTTAAAGGAGAACACTCTGGAATGAGTTGCCTCCCTTTATAGGTTCAACCAATCCCTTTCCACCAATATGGAATGAACACAAGTAGATATAAGTGAAAAAATAACAGTTTACTAACAAGCGGATCAGCAACAGGCAAACAATAACAGTAAATAACTCCTAGATACAAAATTGCTAAATCTCGCAGACTCCTCAGAACAAGGAGAGACCCAAAAATGCCAGTGACACCCTTCCAAATATGGCACTCTGCAGCCCAGCACGTGGTTTGAAGGACAAAGGGAAAGGTGGTCTCAGTCTTCCCCCTGCCCCCCACCGCTCTGCTTGTCTCCCCAACAGCTGGAACTCCAACTGGTATTCTCCAGATCCAGGGGCTAGAGCTCACAGAGGGACTTCGCCTTCCTTGCAGCAGGAAACGACAGGACAGGCAAGACAAGGCGGCTGGGCTGGGGCGACTTGTGGTCTTCTTGGCCAGGTGCCATTGGCGAGTTGGAGCGACTTGGACTGGAGCAGGGGCTGCCCCGCTTGGCGGCAACAGGCAGGCGCCTGTGGAATTCGCCCCAAGGCAGCCTGTCCGAGACGAGAAAAAAGAAAAAAACTAAAAGAGAACCCGCAAAGGAAAAGCCTTTGCCCAAGCAAAGACCGAACAGCCAGTAAAGCAAAATACCACGCAAAAAAGACCCGGAAACCGCCTGTGAGAGATGATTTTAAAAGTGCCCACGATAACACCCCCTCAAGGTTCTCATTTGTAAGGTCTTAGAGATACAGTAACAATTTTTGGGTGCAGATAGATATGGAATACAATAACATTATGAATCACCCCAGGACATTTCCACCCCTTATTCCATATCATCAGAATCATGCCCAAATTAATACATTTCAACTGTAAACACACATATATATGCATATATACATCTAACTATACACAAATACAATTATTTCAGTAGCCACTGACCATCTCCCAGGATATGGACTGAGTTCATTTGCTCCATGACTGGTAAAACAGGGAGCAGTCCATTCTCATTGTCCATGGTAGTTACAACATGTAGTGGCAGTGACATTCGGCAACCAGTGCTACACAGGCATTCCAACATTACAGGCTGTTCTCACCCAACATCAAATCCCCCCGAGGTACACAACGTGTTTCCCCATCCCTCTGCATTACCCACTGTCTCAGTTTTGAGACAAATTTAAGAGAGGACTCTCCAGACTGAGTCCTTCTCTCCAAAAGGGTTCCAAAAATCCCTTTCCACCAATAGGGAATGAATATTAATAGATGAAAGTGGAAAAAAACTCCGGTTTATTAACAAACAGAATGCCCATCCGCAAGGCAAGGGAAACAAGGTAAATAACTGTTAAG
>VZRJ01008760.1:3569-18717 GCA_013397565.1 Ptilonorhynchus violaceus
AGGGTTCTGTGGACTGGAGGACTGGCAGAGGTCCTGTGGACTGCAGGACTGGCAGGGGTTCTGCAGGTCCTGGGGGCTGCAGGACTGCTGGGGGCCCTGAAAGACTGATGGGGGTCCCACGGATCCTGGGGATTGCAGGACGGATGGGGGTCCTGGAACTCCTGGGGACTGCTGGACTGGTGGGGGTCCTGAGGGTTCTGGTGGCTTCAGGATTGGCAGGGGTCCAATGGATCCTGGGGGTTGAAAGACTGGTGGAGGTCCAAAGAGTCCTGGGGGCTTCAGGACTGGTGGTGGTCCTGAGGTTCTGGGGGCTTCAGGACTGGCAAGGGTTCTGGAGGTTGCAGGACTGGCAGGGGTCCCACCGATCCTGGGGGCTGCAGGACTGATGGGGGTTCCATGGATCCTACGGATTGCAGGACTGGTGGGGGACCCTGGACGTCCAGCTCAGGCAGGAGGGTGCCAGGGACCTCACGTGCAGGCACCCACAGCCGCCAAGAAATTGCCTCTGCAGCAGTGCGAGCTGTGAGCCGCTTGATGGGAAAAGTGGCTGCAATTTGGGACCTTTCCAATCACCACGAGCCAAGCGCCGGCTGCAATCAGGCGGCAGGAAAAGCGGGAGGCCGGGATGAGGAGCTTCATCACAGGCTGGGCTGTGTTCTCCTGCTCCAGCACCGTGTCCTGGGGTCCCACCCCACGAGTAACAAGGTCACCCACTGTGATACTGCCCCGTTACCGACACCTCAGCATCCATTTAATGGGTTAGGAGTGACTCCTGGTGCTTCCAGCACCTGGAGGGGTGGGGCGTGACACAAGGGGGGGGTTGGTGGTGCTGGTGTGAGGGTGGGGGTCCTGGTGAGGGGTGGGGGTCCCCTCAGTGCACTAGGACCTCCATCTTGTTGCTGCCCTTTTTCTTGCAGATGGGGCCATTGGTGCCGGCCTTGGGTGACTCCACCACAGTGATGGACACATCGCCCTTCGGGAAGCGGGTGGAGAACCTGGCAGGGGCAGGATGGAGGGGAGGGGTCAGGATGGGGAAGTGAGGTGGGGACATGCCCAGCCCCATCCCTCATTGCTCAATGCACTACCTTGGTTACACCCACCCCTCAGGGGCTGCCTGCTGCAGCCAGTCAGGGCCCTCCACATGGTGCTCCACCCTTGGAGGCTCTGTCCCCTACAGGACTCATCCTGCCCTGGTGGGCTCTGCCCTGGGCACCGCCCTGCCCCACCCACTGTAGCCCTGCCCACAGCATCCCCACCCTCCGGGTCACACCCACTGCAGCCCTGCCCTATCCAACCTGCAATGACCCCACCCACTGTGGGCCCGCCCCAGTACCCACACCCACATCNTCACCCTGTGTCCCACCCACCCACAGCAGCCCCACCCATTGTAGTCCTGCCCTTCAGACTCCAATCCCATAACCACACCCACTGTGACCACACCCACTATAATCACACCCGCTGTGACCACGCCCACTACAACCACGCCCACCGTGGCCCCGCCCACACCTGTCTGTGATGTGCAGGGCCAGCGCCTGCCCGGTGGCGGCCTCGAGGGTCTGGTGCAGGCGGGTGACCAGCTCGATGAGGTGGTCACTGACCAGCAGGAAGTCGCCCTTGGCCCCCACTGTGGAGACCTGTGGGGCGAGCGGGGGGTCAGCCCTGCTGGGGATCCCCTGAGCCTCCAGGGACCCCCTCCCCAGGTACCTCCTTGAGGTGCAGGGCCAGGAAGCCGTCAGAGAAGCCGCTGACGGAGACGCCGCGGATGTCGCCGAGGCTGAGCACGGTCTTGGGCTGGCCAGCCTTGGGGTCAGCCAGGACCAGGTGCTCGGTGGTGAGGAGCAGCAGGCGTGGGACTGTCTGTGGGTGGGAGTCAGGGCGGTCAGGGGTCAGTCATGTGCTCAGTGCAGGCAGGGGGTCGGTGTGGGCAGGGGGTCAGCATGGACAGGGAGTCAGTGTGGGCAGAGGGTCAGTGTGGTCCTGCATGCCCTCCCACTGCCCTGGGCACGGGGATGGGGCAGGAGCTCACCTTGCCGCTGGCCCTGTTCACCTTCCTCACGGTGTCTGCCATCACCAGCTTGTCCTTGGCCACGGCGTGGAGCTTCTGGTACTTGGGGTTCTGCTTCAGCCCCAGGTAATCTCCGCGGAAGGGCTCCTGCAGGCTGGGGACAAGGCTGTCAGCCACCACTGCCCGGAGCTCCCCTGTGCCCCCAGCCCCTGGCCCTGGCACCTTTTGGGGTAGAGAGTCTTCTTGTCCTTGAAGAGCTCGCTGGCACAGAGCTTGGCCTGCAGCAGGGTCCGGCGCGACGGCGGCAGCTCGTCCCGGTACTTCTTGCACTGCCAAGGGAGGGGGCGATTCGGTGCCATTGAAGACCCCTCGGGTGAGCTGGCGCACCAAGATCCCGACTGGAATTCCCCCCATGTCCCCCTGCCCCCACCTTCCAGTGATAGAAGATGTTCTTCAGCTTCTGGTTGGTGTCATCCAGGAACCTGTATGGTGCTGGGGGCCAGGTCCGGTCCATCACTGACAGCGGCGGGAGGTTCTTTGCCAGCCCCACCAGGTACCTGTGCACCTGAGGGTGACAATAAAGGGCGGGTCAGGAGGAGACCAGGGGGTCCAGCCCCAGGACAGGGGGCTGGGAAGGCACCGTGGGCCCCTCTGCCCCAGCCCCACTCACCAGCCGCCGGTAGATGAAGTTGGCCAGGCAGGTGCCGGCACTGGAACGGAAATACCTCCTGTAGGTCCTGCGTGCCTGCGGAGATGGTGCCAGTGGTGGGGACACCGGACATCGCCACCGGCCCCACAAAGGACTAGGGTGTCCCGTCCCCCACATCCCCCACATCCCCCCGTCCCCATTTGGCCCCAGTGGAGAGGACAGCGGCTCCAGCCCGACAGGGTGGGCAGGAGCGGGGTGGGCAGACAGACAGACAGCCGGGACGCAGCGGCACGGACAGCAGGACAGAGGCGGCCGGAGGGCGTGTGGCCCCGTTACCTGGTACCCTCTCCAGTGAGCGGCGATGGTGGTGGCGGCCGCGTGACGTCGGCGCTGGAGCTTCAGCTCCCGGAGGAGCCGGCGAGACTGCGGGTGCGAGAGCCCAGGGAGCCCAAGGGGGAGACACCAACACAGACATGGAGCGAGAGGGAGAGGCAGGAGAGAGGCAGGAGAGAAGGAGGAAAGACGAGGAGAGGAGATGAGGGTGAATCTGGTCCCACCACGGGACACGTGGAGTCCCTGGTGCCACCGTGGGGCACACAGAGACCCTGTCCCCATCCACCCTGCTGCCCACACCAGGCCAGTCCCACTGGCGGCCCCAGGGTGCCCAGCCCTCACCTTCCAGCCCTGGCATGCCCAGCCCTCACCTTCCAGCCCCGTGCATATGCCTGGAGGATCAGTGCTGACCGCTTCATCTGCTTGTACCGGTTCTTTTGCTGCGGGGGAAGAAGGGGGTGAGCTGGGTGGCCTTGGAGAGCCAGGGAACAAGGGATGGGCAGGGAAAGCGTAGCCAAGACACCCCACCCATCCTCACCATGTGGCCTCGGAACCAGGCGGAGAGGATGATCTGGCTCTTGCGCATCAGCTGGTACTGGGTCCGGCACCGCCAGCCCCGGAACATCTTCTGGATGAGCGTGGCGAGCTGGGCCACGCGCTCCTGGCGCCGCCGCTCCAGGTCAAAGAGCTGGGGACAACCATGGCGAGCGCTGGGTCACCAAGCAGTGAGAGGGACCCCGGCTGGAGCCTCCTCCAGGGGCTGTGGCATCTCCAGAGATGAGCCTGGATGCCCCCATACTCCCCCATTCCCGGACTCACGGTGCGTGGCGAGCGGATGAAGACCTTGGTGTGGCCGAACGCCAGCTCCTCGGCGGGGAACGCCAGACCTTCCAGCAGCACCTCGGTCCCCTCCCTGCGCCGTGGCAGAGACAAGGCCTGTCAGAGCCCCCCCGGCAGCCCCCGGCCCCCTCGATCCGTGCCAGCCCCGTACCTGTCACCGCCGTCCCAGCGGGGCCACGTGCGGGGGCTGAGCATCTTGTAGCGCTGCAGGAAGGGCCCGTAGAGCTGGCGGAAGGCGTAGCCCGCCCGCCGCACCCGCACGTTCTCCATCAGCCCCAGGTACCGGACCTGTGCCAGCACCAGCTCCGGCGTGAACACCATGGCCGACTTGGTGTCGTTGGGTTTGATGCACCTGCGGGGCGCAGCCGTGGTTCGGGGGGTCCCGCTGGAGCCGCGGCCGCGCCCGAGGGTCCCCGCCGGGGCCGGTACCTGATGTAGTTGGGGTTCTTGGAGTAGAGGTTCTTCATCAGCATCGCCACGGACGACTTGAACTGGAAGCCCGCGGTGGGCGGCAGCTTCAGGGAGGCCTTCTGGGGGTCCCCGTCGGGGAAGAGGGAGCGCAGCAGCGTGTGCCGGGCCGCCCACATGGCCTGAGAGAGGTCGCGGAAGAGCAGGTCGTTGTTCTTCTCGATGAAGCCCGACACGTTGTAGGTCACCTGGGGGGGCAGCGGGGTCAGGGAGCGGGGCACGGTTCACCATCTCCGTGACCGTTCCCAGTCCAGCCCTGCGTCTCCTGTGCAAAGCTGGGAAGAGGATCAGGGCACTGGGAAGAGAACTGTGGTGTTGGGAGGAAGACCAGGATGCTGGGAAAAGAATTAGGATGCTGGGAAAAGGACTGAGGTCTTGGGAAGAGGTCCAGAGACCTGGGAGGTCTGAGGTACAGGGAAGAAGCCTGGGGCACTGGGGAGAGGACTGGGGCACTGGGGAGAGGATCAGGATGCCCAAAAGATCTGGGGTGCTGGAAAAAGAACCGAGGTGCTGGGAAGAGGACCAGGGTGCTATGAAGAGCATCGGGATGCTGGGAAGAAGATCAGGGTGCTGGGAGGAGCTCCAGAGTTGGGAGGAGGTCTGGGATGCTGGGAAGAAGCCTGGGGTGCTGGGAAGAGGACTGGGGCAGTGGGAAGAGGTCCAGGGTGCTGTGAAGAGCACTGGGGCACTGGGAAGAGGACCAGGGTGCTGGGAAGAGGATCAGTGCACTGAAAAGAGATCGGGGGTGCTGGGAAGAGAACCGAGGTGCTGTGAAAAGGATTGGAGTGCTTGAAAGAGGATCAGGGTGCTGGAAAGAGGTGTGGGATGCTGGAAAGAGAACCAAGGTGCTGGGAAGACAACTGTGGCGCTGGGAAAAGGATCGGAGTTCTGGGAAGAGGATCAGGGAGCTGGGAAGAGGAGCAGGGAGCTGGGAGGAGGAGCAGGGAGCTGCCGGACCTTGCCGGCGTAGTGGTGGATGCGGAAGCAGCGCGGTGGCAGGCTGGTGTCGGTGACGTGCCGGGCGTTCTGCGTCTCCTTGCTCTCGTAGTGCTTGTGTGTGGCCAAGAGCTGGTTGAGCTTGGTGAGGAAGGTGTCCTCGTTGACCACGCCAGGCCGCAGGCACTCCTCGTCCAGCATGGCCAGGATCCCGCTGGTGCTCTGTGCCGCAATGGACGGTGTCACCCCAAAACAGCCCCATTGAACCCCAGTTTGGGCTCCCTCATACCGGGAGCGATGAGGGGAGCTGGAACCCCAAGACCCCTGCCCTGGGAGGGCAACTCACATTCTCAATCAAGTTGCAGATGATGCTGTTGTCGAAAAACTCCACCGGGGTCCACTGGATGCCCTGAGAGCAGATGGGGGTCAGACACGCGGATTGCCCAGGCCCTGCCCCATGGACACCTCCAGCTGATGTGGGGCAGGAACCGGACATCCGGCCACGGGGACGAGGATCCCGAATCCCTTCCTGCCATTGAATGTGCTCCCAGCGGGGAGCAGGGCGAGGGAGGGACGTGTGGCGGAGCCGTCTCCGGCACTTCCCCATCCCGGAGGGGCCGAGGCTCCCTGAGGCTGTGCTCTGGCAGGGGCTGGAGGTACCTCTCGGACGTATTCCTCCTGTTCCTCCTTCAGTGTCATCAGGATGAAGATCTGCTGCAGCTTCTCGTTGCAGTAGTTGATGATGAACTGCTCAAAGCCGTTGTCCTGCGAGAGAAGGGTCCCGTGTGTCAGGTGCTTCCCGAGCCCCCGGCCCTGCCCCACATCCCGCCTGCCATTCCCAAACCCTTGGATGGGGCCAGGTGGGTCCTTCACTCACCTGGAAGATCTCAAAGCCGTAGATGTCCAGGACGCCCATCACCTTCCTCTGCTCGCCTGACTTCACCTGGGGAGATAATGGGGTGTTGAGCCCTCTGGTGGGGGGGGGGGTCCAGGGTCCTGCTGGGGATCCAGGGTGCCCTGGTGCTCACCTGGATGCTGGTGTTGATACGCTTCACCAGCCAGTCGAAGAGGCGGCTGTAGATGTTCTTGGCCAGCGCATCCCGGCCGTAGTAGCCCTGGTGAGAGGGGAGAGAGGCTGGTACTAGCTCAAGTGGGGCTGCCGGGCATCAGCCCCATGGCTGGGGGTGGTCCCACTCACCTGGGGCACGGTGAGGGAGGTGAGCACCGTCTCATCCCGCGCCTTCACCGTGCGGGAGCACAGCGCCTGCTCCAGCGTGCTGGGGTCCAGCCCGATGAGCTTGCAGATCTCCTGCAGCTCTGCATGGGGAGATGGCGGTGCCAGGGCCGAGGAAGGGCTGAGGGAGTCCCCACACCCTCCATTCCCATCCCTGTCCCCATCCTACCCTGGGGCTCAGCGATGCTGCAGGCCTCCATCCCGCTGGCCTGGAAGCTGCTGCTCAGCTGGACGTTGCCCAGTTTGAGCACCACGGCCGTCACCTCCAGCAGCGCCGTCACCTCTTCGGGCGAGAAGCCGATGACCCTCATGGCATCCTAGGGATGGACACAGCGGCTCAGGGGATGGGGTGGGCCCCAGGATGATTGGGGAGGGGGTCCTGTCTTCCCGTGGGTACCTGCATGGTGTGGAAGTTGGCTGCATCGTCCATGCCGGGCAGGCTGGAGCTCTCCCGGTTCAGGTATCCGTAGTGCCCGCAGTCCTGGCGGAGCTTCAGCTGCTCTGGTTGAGGGGAGAGGAGGTGACAGCTCAGCCATGGCCCCCCCCAGCTCCTGTTCCCTCCCAGAGCTCCCACACTGCAGGGTCTGGACCTACGGAGCAGCTGTGGCGAAGCCCCGGCCAGGAGCTGGTAGAAGATGTGGAAGTTCCTCTCGCCCTTCACGTGCCGGACGATGCGGGATTTCTCCAGCAGGTCTGTGGAGAGGGGTCACTGTCACCGGGGTGTGTGGAGTGGGACCCCCAGGGATGGGTGGTGGGTACTCACAGTTGCTGATGACCCCTCCCAGTGGGTCCCCCTTGAAGTCGAACTCAATGTCCATGTACTTGCCCTGAGGGAGGGGGCTGGGTCAGGGACGGGGGCCCGGTGGGAGTGGCAGCTCCACTCCCCACATCCACACCCCTGTCCCCTCCATGCCCCCAGCCCCAGCAGGGTCTGCATGGCCCCAGTGGGGTCTGACCCCCTCCCCAGATCACTCACAAATCGGGAGGAGTTGTCATTACGGACAGTCTTGGCGTTTCCAAAAGCTGCAGGGGGAGGACCAGGGTTACAGCACGGTCTGGTGGGGCTGTGCCGAGCCCTGGCAGGTCTGGGATGTGGGGTGTGGAGCTCAGGATGTGGGGCACTTACCCTCCAGCACAGGATTGGACTGCAGGAGCTGCTCCTTCACCTTGTTCACCTCGTCCCCTTTGCTGCTCACGGCCGCCACGTAGGACATCACCAGCTTGCTGGCCTCTGCCAGAGAGGGGGTCATGGGTGTGGGGCTGTGGGTGCCAGGGCTGTGCCCACCATCCCACCAGCCCCTCACAGCCCACTGAGCACCTTCTGGCAGCCCTGGCTCTACCTGTCTTGCCAGCACCACTCTCGCCGGTGATGAGGATGCACTGGTCCCTGTCCCGGTCCCGCAGCGAGCGATAGGCATCGTCAGCAATGGCATAGCTGGGGGTGAGAGGGGTTGGAAGGGGCTGGAGCCATCTGGGGGCTTCAGGAAATGTCAAACCTCACTGGTTGTGGCTGTGGGGTTGCCCCAAGTGGATTCCCTTGGACCCCCACGCCTTGGGATTTCCCATGGGTGAATCCCTTGGCAGGATCCGGGGGACCGAGGGCACCGCCGCCCTCCCCGTGCTCACATGTGGGGCTTCACAGCAAAGAAGTTGCAGTTGTGATACTCCTCCACCTTCTCCGGGGTGTAGATGGGCAGGGACTGGTACGGGTTCACTGAGATCACCACATTCCCGATGTATGTCTGCAGAAGAGCCAGACGGTGGGGATGAGGGGCTGGGAGGACCCAGCCTGGGTCCTGGTGCTCCCCATCCCGGACCCTCCAGCCCTCCCACTTCTCATCCCAAACCCCATATTCTGCTTCCCATCCCAGACCCCATATCCCACTTCCCATCCCAAACCCTGCAGTCCTCCCTTTTCCCAGATCCTGTTCCCCATCCCACTCTGCAGCCATCCCCTTTCCCACATCCCGCTCCTCATCCCAGACCCTGCAGCCCTCCTGCTCCCCAGATCCTGCTCCCCATCCCAGACCCTGCAGGCCTCCCACTCCCCATCTCAGATCCGATATCCCACTCCCACCCAAGCAGCCCGTCCTCCTCCCCCAGCCCCCGCCCCGCTCCGCACGTAGATGTCCTGGCGGCGGAATCGCTCCTGCAGCGTCTGGAGCAGCGACTCCTCGGTCAGCGGGTCCAGCAGCACCAGGTCCCCGACAGCCTCGGCATCCAGCATTGACGTGGTGTCTTCCATGGCCGGGCAGCTGGGACACAGCAGAGTGGGGGCTGCAGCCACAGACACGCAGCCTCTTCCCCAAAACACCCCCCCGGGGTCCTCGGCAGTCTCTGGGATCTTGGCTGCTCCTCCCGACTCTGGGGCGGGCAGTCCCTGGGGACGGGGGACAAGGTGGCCACACACCCACAGCGGCACAGGGGGCACCTTCCCGGGGTACCCCAGTGCCCGGGACCCCGAGGTGGGGCTGGGGGCAGCCGGACGCTGGGGGGAACCGGGGAGCCGGCCAGGAAACGCGGACACCTGGATCCTATTCTTGGGGCAGGGAATAATTCAGCCTCCGCTTCCTCCCTCCTTCCTGGCGGGGGGAGGTCAGGGTGGGGAAGGGAGCCCGGGCCCCCCGACAGGTCACCCCCGGAGCCCTCTGCTGCTTCCCCCCACTCTCCACCATCGCTCACCTGTTTCTGACAGCACAGTCACGTTCCTGGGGTGACCTTCACCCCCAGTTTACAGCTGGGGCGCAGGGCTGTAAACCCAGCCCCACTTATCGGTGCCCGGGGAAAGTTCACGAGTGAGGAGGTGGGGAAGGATGGGGCGGATGGGGCAAATGGGGCGATGGAGGCGGCTCCAGCAGCCTCTAGAGATGGCGGAGCCTTCCAGGGGTCCCAGCCCCCCGTGCTTGCTGGGTGTGGGACCCCAGGGTGAGCACCCATGGGTGGGAGCCAGAGTAAGAGCCCCCCACAGCTCCAGGGCGGTGCTGGGCTCGCCCCAATGTTCCCCATAACACCAGGTCCCCACGCCCCATGGGATGCAGATTACAAACGCAGGTTAGGGATGAGGGTTATGGGGACAGGATACCTCCATCCAGCTCGGGGTAGGGGGGGCTTGGGCCCTTCAGGTGCTGTCTGGGAGCAGAGGGGTCCCCAACTCACCTCCTGGTCGCAGAGCAGCAGCTGCTGGAGTGGCTTCAGCTGGAGGTGCCCCGGAACCGGCGGGGCTCAGCCCAGCCCAGCGCCCGGTGCTGGCGCCGTCCGGCCCACGGAGGGGCGGGGGGGCCGCAGGGCCCTCCCCCCAAGCACCGGGCCCGCTCCCGGATGGGGAAACTGAGGCACGAAGGAGCAGGGACCGGGGAGCAGCCCCAGGAGTGCCACCGGCTCCAGCCCCTGCCCGCGGTCCCAGCTCAGCGGCCGCGTCCCTTTCCCCACCCGGCAGCTCGGAGCAGGAACAAGCAGGGAAAATCCCGGAGCCAAGCAAACAAAGGGAGCTTCCTCTGCTGGGCTGTGGGAAACCGGGGCAAGGTACGGGGCTGGAGAACCGGGAATAGATGGGGCTGGAGAGCCGGGAACGCCCAGGGCTGCTCGGAGGAGGATGGCAGTGCCCAGGGAGGACACCTGCCCCCAGGGAGGCCTCTGGGAAGGACACATGTCCCCAGGGAGGACACCTGCCCCCAGCCCAGCCTGAGGCCACGGTAGGTCCTGCCACGGGGAATGTGTCACTCAGGGGCTGTTCTGTGTCCCCATGCACAACCTCCAGCAGCCCTGGGGTCACATCAGGACGGACAAATCAGGCTCAGGACCTAAAAAATACATCTTTATTAAAAATATAATCAGTCATTCACCACGTCGAGGGTGGGAGGGTGCTGTAACAGAGGCTGCTCACACCTGAGCAGGGAGGAAAGCGCAGGGAGAGCCAGGGAGCAAACCTGGGACAAGCACAGACCTGGGAGCGGGACAAACTCATGGCAAAAGCTCCAGCAGTGGCACAGGCGAGGTAGGGGCTGGGCTGGGGGTCCCCAGGGCAGCTGAGACACTGCAGGGGGGTGAGGGCAGCATTATTGCTGAGGGAGTTGCATAGATTGGGGTCACTCCTCCAGCTCTGTGCTTTGGCAGAGGTCTCCAGTCAGCTCTGGGAGCAGGAACACAGGCAGGGTCACCCCCAGTCCCTGCCTGCACCCACTGGGAGAGGAGTAACAGCAGGAGAAGGGCAGTGAGGCAGGGAGGAAGCACATCCACACTCATCCTCAGCTCTGGCGTGGGGAGAGGGGGCTGAGCATGGGCTCCACCCCAACACCACATCCAGGGGCAGCCAGCAGACCCTGAAGCTCTGCAGCTCCACAGCTCCACCAGGGAAGCGCCGGAACTTTCAGTATCCACACGGGATCCAAGCCAAGGCAGAGGTGTGGCCCGACCAGCTGGAGCCCTCTGGCATCTTTGGTAAGAGGAGGAAGAGGAGCAGGTCACCTGCAGCTCCCTCCCCATGGCTCCAGGCAGGTGCTGAGCACGCAGGTACCGGCGGGACAGGTCCAAAGTTCCTCTCGTGTGTGTCACCCTCAGGCACCTGCACAGGAGATAAGGGGAAGGTCTGTCCCCACCCCAGGCTGCCCAGTGCCCAGTGGTGAGAAAGGGGCTCCTGTCTGCTGCCCACGGCTGTGGCACCAAGGGATGGAGCCCGATGAGCCCCCAGGCTTGGGGAGGGGGTCCCTGCCCTGGGGGTTCCCACCCTGGGAGCTCACAAGCATCCACTGCAGAAGTTGGGGTGGCTCCAGTCCATCTTCATCCAGGAGCAGGTGACCCCCCAGCCCAGGGGGGTTCCCATGTCCCCTCACCACCACCCACCACCACCTGGGGCTGTGCTGACAACAGCTTTCACATGTCAGACAGGAGCCGCAGGGGAAGAGGAGCTGGTCAGCTCCACCTTTCCCCCTGTCAGAGGGGGTCCATCTCTGAAAGGACCATCCCCAGGGGTCCATCCCCACAGGGACCACCCCCACGGGGCCCGCGACCATCCCCACTGCCCTTGGAGCAGCCCAGCAGTGGTTCTGCTCCTTGGCCCCAGAGCACCTGACCTCAATGGACATCCAGATGGTTGTGGGGCAGGGAATCACTCCTGTGATTCCCAGCAAAGGAGTCATTGACATCCTCCTCCTCCTCCTCCTCATCATCCTCCTCGAAGAGCTGCTCGTCAATGAAGAGACTTTCCAGGCCGAACTCCCGCTCGTGGACAAACACCTCGTCGGGGGTGACATGGGAGGCACCACCCACAAAGTCAGCAAACCTGGGAGAAGCCATGCAGCAGCACGTTGGGCAGGTGTGTCCAGTGCCTCTGGAGAGGCCTCAACACACACAGAGTCGGGGTGAAGCATTTCAGTGCCAGGACTGGGCGTTATCCGTCCTTTTCCCCCCCGCATTCCCTGCTCTCACACGTCACGGATTCGTGTCTCTGTCTCTAAGGGCAGAGGTGACAGCACAGAGGGACACAGGGTGGCCACTGGGACACAGGGCGGCCACCCCGAGCACGGGGACGTTACCTTTTGGGAGACTGGATGCGGGACACTGTGGTCCAGGCAGAGAACTCGGGGCTCTGGCAGAAGCTCCGCAGCTCTGCCAGGGCCTTGCGGGTCTCCTCCTCGCCCTGGAGCCGATACTCCTCCTCTGTCAGCAGCCGAGGGGGGGTCGGGCCCAGCCTGGAACTCTGCACCCTCCTGCCAGGGGGGCAACACCAGTTACTGCCCACCTGGATGGGGTGGGACCCCCAGGGTGGGACCAGCTCCCAGGGGAGGACCCCCGGGGCAGGATCCCCAGGGCAGGAACTCTTAGGACAGAACCACTGGGGCAGGATCCCTGGAGCAGGAACTCTGAGGCAGGAATCCTGGGGCAGGATCCCTGGCCCAGAAACTCTGGGGCAAGACCAGGTCCTGAGGCAGGACCAGCTCCCATGGGAGGAACCCCAGGACAGGACCAGTTTCTGGGGCAGGACTCCAGGGGCAGGAACCTTGGGACAGGAATCCCAAGATTCCTGACAGATTCCTGGCAGAACCAGCTCCCAGGGCAGGACCAGCTCCCAGGGCAGGACCAGCTCCCAGGGCAGCTGGCTCAGAGCTGGCAGTGGGAAAAGAAGAACACACCCCTCCAGCCTCTTCTCTTTCCCCAGGGTCCTCTCCTGCACCAACCCCAGGGAAAAAAAAGGCACAACCCCCCTCACTTACAAATCCCACTGAAAACACCCCTGTTCTGTGACACAGGCTCCATCCCACAGCTCATCCCAACCCATCTGGGAGCCGAGAGCAGCTGGAATTCCACGGGCCTCACCGGTAGACAGCGAAGGCCCACTGCAAGGGGTAATCCAGGTTCTTGGTGCAGACGGCGATGAGCACCAGGCCCAGGGCGATGGGGTGGATCTGGATGCCCGAGTACATCAGCAGCAGCCCCAGGAGCTGCAGGGCCCAGGAGAGGAGGTTGATGCTGCGCTCGTTCTCCAAGGGGCCGTACCTGTAGCACACGGCGAAGCTCAGGAAGCCCACGAGCAGCAGGTAACCTGTGGGAGAGCACAGGGATGGGGGGATCTATGAGGATGACGGTGAACCTGACCCTGGAGCCCACCCCCCTGGAGCACCAGCAGGGATGGGAGCCTCAGTGTTGCTCCCCAGCACATTCCAGCTTCATTAGATGTTCAACTGGTGAGTCCCAACGCTCTCACTTACCTAACAGGTACTGCCAGTAGGACTTGCAGATCTCCCGCAGGTTCTTGAAGATCAGCTGAAGCAGGTACAGGGAAAAGGACCAACCTCCGACCAGCATGAAGTACACAGGGCTTTTCTGGGAGATGAGAAAACGGTTGGAGGCACGGAGTGGGGAAACCATGGATACCTTTCCCAGGTGCTGAGCTGCTCCATGCCAAGCCCAGTCCATCCCAGTACTACACCAGTACCGGTGTGGAAAGGGCTACAAAGCCTCTGACCCCGCAAGAGGTGACACCCACCTTGGGCATGACCTTGGACATCATGTAGATGAGGATGAGCAGTGAGGCCAACAAGCCAACACTGATCCCAGCAGAGTAGTAGAAGATTTGGCTCCTGCATGGATCACACAGGGAATTACTCCAGGTGTTTTATGGATACCTGTGCACAAACACCACCCCCCCAGGACCCACAGGGCATTGCCCACCTGTCCCAGCCCCAGAGGAGAAGACTCACCTGCTCAGTGTGTCCCCACAGAAGAACAACAGCAGGCCCAGGAAGAAAACAAGGAACAGCTTAGGATCAAAGCCTGGAAAGAGAGTGAATCCAGGTGGAAAGGAGCACCATGACATCCGGGGCAAGTTCCCAGCTGCCACGCGGTCACAAGGACAGGGATAGGGCAGTATCCAGGTGACCTCCAAGCGCCCCAAATTCCCCCATGTTTCCTTCTGCGGACCCAATTCCCTTCCAAAGGAAGGAGCAGCCTTGCTGGTCCTTGGATCATGAGCTCCCACATCCTGTTGTCTCCTGGGCAGCTCCAGGCCCCCATTCCCCACCCAGGGAGGGGACGTACGTCGGAAGAGGATGACGGAGTAGATGGTGCCGGGCTCCAGCAGCTCAACCTTGAGGCAGGTCTTGTTGCTGTAGAGATCCACGTCGATGCTGGTGTCATTGAGCTTCCCCCGCAGGAAGGAGAACACCACGTTCCACAGGCTGAACCTCTCCAGCTCCTCCTCGCTGTCCACCTGGGTGACGCGGATCATGCGGCTGCTGGTGACGCGGATCTGCAGGAAGCGAGGGGGGAATGGATGGAGGGGCTGGAGCAGGGAGGGTCTGCTGCCACCCCTCCCTCCTCCTCCTCCTCCTCTCACCTGTGTCCTCGTCCAGATGTCGTGCCATTGTGGGACGCGTGTGTTGGTGTAGCAGAAGCGCTGGGATTCCCTGTGCTGGGACACGTGGCCCTCCTGGAGCGGGATGATGGGATCCTTGGCGCCTGGGAAGTTGCAGAGGGAGGGGGTCAGGGCCTGCTCCCCTCTGCTTCACCCACCGAACACAAAGATGCCCTTTCCCTCCCCTGGAATCCCCCAGCTGGGCATATTCCCCGTGGTCGTTCTGCCGTTTTCCTTGGAATACACCCGCTGATGCTTTTTTGGGATCCTGTCGGGATCAGCATAGCCCCATCCCTGGGCCCCTTCTACCTAGACTCCTAGTTCCACAACCATTCCCAACTCAGGCAAATAAATCCGAGGGTGCCTCTGGCACGAACTCGCCCCATCGGGATGAAACGGCTCCCGAATCCCACGGAAGGCCCGGTCGCATCGGGCGGTCGGCACAGCGGGACCCCAAAATCGCGGTCCCATCGGGCTGCACCGATCCCCTGAACCTGGAGGCCCCGGGAAGCGCTCAGGGAGCTCCCTGGGGGCGCGAGGGTGGCTCAGCGGGCACCGGGAAGCTCTCTGTGGGACAGGCCGCTGGTCCCGCTCCCCCGCCACCCTGCCCCGGGGGCTGTCGCCGCCCTGCCCGCCGTGACGCCGCCCGATCCCCGCCCATAGACGCCGCCATCCCGCGCACCTGCAGCTTCCAGGATCAGGAAGAGAAGGAGCAGGAACAGCAGCAGCAGGACCGGCAGCCCCGGGAGCCGCCGCCGCCGCGGAGCCGGTTTCATCCCTCCCGCCGCGGCTGCGCCGGCCACTTCCGCTTCCGCCGCCCTCACGGCACCGGCC
>VZRJ01008765.1:0-58435 GCA_013397565.1 Ptilonorhynchus violaceus
CGCTGCCCTGGGGGTTCGGGATATCCCTGGATCCGGATATCGCTCGGATATCACTCGGAGCCGGCGCAGCCGAGGATGGGGGTGCCACCCCACGCATCGATCCTGGTGCCCCACGGATGAAAACCCCCACCCCCACAAACTGGGGGGCTCAGCACCCCTCTGACCACCGCCTGAAAAAGCCGTGACAGCTCCGTGGGCTTTGTCTGGGGGAGATCCTTGGAGTTTTTCCCGTGAGAAATCAGGGAATGGTGAGAGCACCCCGGTCCCGTGTTGCCCTGGCAGCTCCCGGGGGCTGTGCTGAGCGATCCAGAGTCACGCCGGGGTGTGGAGATGCCTGAGCTGGATTCCTGGGGGAGCTGCTTTCTGTGTTCAGCATTTTCTGGAGGGTTCATTGTGGGGAGAACGGGGCTGGCTCTGCTCCCTGTCTGCCCACGCCGCAGCTCTGGTCACAGGGAGGGTGGGAACTGGCACCACTGGGGTAAAATACAACCCCCAAACCCAATATTTGAGTCGGATTTGCCGAGTCTGATCATTTTACCATAATTATTAACACGGATTCTATTCATACACCCCGGAATCCACGGAGCAGTTTCAGTCCCAGGGCATGAGCAAGCAGCAAAGAGCCCGTCCTTGCTGCGGGGATGCCACAGCCGAAGGGGCCGCGGGGTCCAGCGGTGGCCACCGGCACAGTCCGGGGGGGCTCGTGAGGAAGCGCTCGCTCCGCGCCAGCCTCGGCGGAAAACCTTCACGGAGCCACCACCGGCCCCTCGGGCACAGCCTCTGGAGCTGGGGCGGGAGGACGGTGACCCCCTCCTTCCCTCCAGCTCAGATCTTCTGCACGTAATTCCCGGGGAAAAGCCCTTCCTTGCCGTGCAGCCGGCCTTTCCACCAGCCGGAGGCGTCTGGGAACGGGACAAAACATCAGGAGCGGCGCCCCCGGAGCGGGGAGAGGAGCTGGGCGGGGCAGGGGCCCGGTACCTTCCATCAGGACGTCGATGACATCGCCCACGTTGAAGCTGAGCTCGTCCACGTCCTGCCCGAGGTACTGGTAGAGCGCCCGGCACCGCGGCACCTCCGCCTTGGGCTGGGCCTTGGGGCGCCGTGCCGGGGGCGGCCGCTGGCTCACGCTGCGCCGGCGATGCATCCTGGGGGGACACGCCGCGGGGCAGGAGGGTGTGGGATGAGCTGATCCCTCCTTCCCATCCTGCTGACCCCCCACCGGATCCTCCCGGTGCAGGGACTGGGAGTACTGGGCCAGGATGAGATGCACCCTCCTCTCCATCCTGCCATCCCCCACCTATGGGGCACCCCGTGGAACCCACCCCACACAGGTGGGTCCTCCCGGTGCAGGGACTGGGAGTACTGGGCCAGGATGAGATGCACCCTCCTCTCCATCCTGCCATCCCCCACCTATGGGGCACCCCGTGGAACCCACCCCACACAGGTGGGTTCTCCCGGTGCAAGGGACTGGGAATATTGGGGCAGGATGAGCAGCACCCTCCTTCCCATCCTGCTGCCTCAGACCCATGGGGTGCTCTGTCCCTGCAGGTGGGTCCTCCCAGTACAGGAACTGGGAGTACTGGGGCGGGATGAGCTGCACCCTCCTTCCCATCCTGGGGTGCTCTGTGCAGGGACTGGGAGTACTGGGGTGGGATGGGCTGCTCCCTCCTTCCCATCCTGCCATTGCTCACCCCTGGGATGCTCCCTGCCTGTGATGCAGGTGGGTTCTCCCAGTGCAGGAACTGGGGATACTGGGGCAGGATGAGCTGCTCCATCCTTCCCATCCTGCTGCCCCACACCCATGGGGTGCTCTGTGCCTGCAGGTGGGTCATCCCAGTGCAGGGACTGGGAGCACTGGGGTGCACAAGAGCCTGGGAGCTGTGTCCTGCCAGCACAGCCAGATCGCCCCACCCTGGTCCCCTCCTCAGAGGGGAAAGAGCATCTCCCAGCGCTGGTGGCGGTGGGAGAGGAGCGTGGGGCAGGGAGGGGGACGTGGGACAGGACCTACCCGGCCACCCCCTGGTCGGGCACGTTGAGGAAATCCATGTTGTGCTCGGAGGGGGGCCGTGCCCTGGGCTGCTGACCGGCGTTCCGGGCGGGAAGGGCCGCGGCCGGGGGGCCCCGCGTCTGCCTCTGGGGCATCTTGTAGGTGTCGCGCTGGGCCTGGCCCTCCCCGCGGGGGAACTGGGGGGCCCCGTTCCTGCAGCCTCCTGGAACGTCCAACCCAGGAGGGTGATTACGGGGGGTCCACGCACAGCCTGCACCCCTGCCCCATCCGGGCCGGGGTCCCCCCGCCCTGGTCCCCCCTCCTCACCTCGGGGCGCCGGTGGGGCACTGCGGGAGGGCGCCGGACACCTGCTGCCACCTCTGCCCTGCGCCGCCCCCTTCCTTGTGGGCTCTGGGGGGACGCCAGCCCCCCGTTAGGTGACAGTCCTCGGAGCCACCTCGGGGGGCTGTCCCCCCGTTCGTACCCTGCTCCCCAAAGCACCCCTTGCTGCCCCCTCACCGGAGCAGAAACGGGCCCTTCCCGGGCGAGACACAAACCCCACAGATCCAGGGCACACCCCGGCTCACCCCGATGCTCCCAGGCCTCCAGCTGTGCCCTGTGACCCCAGCGCTCCCCCTGCCACCCCCCGGGTGCCCTGGCACTCACTGGCATTCCTGGGGAGCCCATCCCCGATGCTGACCGTAAGGGTTTTGCCTCCAGCCTTGAGGGCGGCCACGTCGCCCTGTCCCCTGACGAAGGTGACGTTGCGGGTGCCGCCGCCGCCCCAGCCCTCCTTCTTCACCCGGAACTGTAGTCTGGGGGCGAGAGACGCCGTGAGGCCGCCGTGACAGGGCCCTGTCCTGCTCCGTCCCCTCTCCCAGGCTCCGTCCTTACGTGTCCTTGAAGGAGAGGGGCAGCTTGGAGTGGGTGAGCTCCTCGAAGCGTTTGCACAAGAGGCTGATCAGCTCCGTCTTGAAGATGGACTCCAGGAAATTGTCGGCGCCGCTCTCGTGGAGGATGAAGAAGTCGTCCTGCCTGGTGCTGGGGGACGTGGGGGGGTGTCAGCAGGGAGCAAGGCTGGGGACAGCCAGCTGGGCTGGGGGGGAGCTGGGGACCCCGCTGGGCTTGGGTCCGCCCCGAGGAGATTCTGGAGGGTGATTTAGCTGGAAAATTCCCCGGCCTCTGCAAAGCACCCCGTGGGGAGCCTCCTCCTCAGGGCTGGGTGCCCCCACGGGCGAGGGGCTGGGGAGCAAAGGGGCATGGAGAGGGTGCTGGAGGTGAGGGGGAGCCTGGAAGAGCCCAGGGAAAGGGACACACCTCAGCGAGACGCCGCTCACTGCCTGCAGCTCCACCTTCTTCTTGAGCACCTCCTTGATCTGCCCCTTCTCAGGCCCCTTCTTCACCTTCTCCCGCCCGATCAGGTAGAAGTACTTGGGGGTGAGGATGAAATCCCGCTTGATGGGCTGGGAAAGGGCAGGAGAGGGGGCTGAGGGGGGGTTTGCTGGGGGGCACAAGCCCCTCACACGCATCCCACCCGAGGGAGCTGCAGCTCGGCCGGTCCCAGCCCCGGGTGTGCCCGAGCACCTTGAACCTCCGGTCGTATTTGGTGATGGAGTCGGCAAAGTCGATCCGCTCGCGCTTGGCCAGGAACTGGCGCAGCTCCGGCCGCTCCTCCATGCCCAGGTAATCCCCCACGAAGTTCCTGTTGATGCTGTTCCTCCTCCTCTCTTTGAAGTTGTACAGGATGCTGGTGGCTGGGAGGGACCCCAAAGCGGTGCTGGTCGGACAGGGCTCTGTGCTGGTGGCTCAGGGCCCTCCCCAAACCATGGGAGCTTCCCATGGGTCACGGCACCAAGAAGTGGGGCTTGTTTTATGCCGTGGGAGGGATCCCAGCTGCCTGAGCTTGGCTGGCTTTGAAATCCATTGATTGCCTTCAAAATTCCTTGTGCTGGGGGAAGGAGGGATGGTTTTTCCTCCTTGATTTTTCACTGCACACTTGGGAGGGTGGGAAGACCCATGATGGGATCAGGCAGGGACCATCCCTTGTCCCATCCCTCTGCCAACACTGACTCCCAGCTACTCCTCTCCATCCCTGTGCAGGCAGTGAAATGCAGAGTGAGACAGCACAAGGATCTGTTTCTGTCCTACAGATCCTCCCAGGGCTGGGAATAGGAGCAGGAAATCAGTGCTCTCCTTTCAGAGTGGGAAAAGACTCCGCACATCCCATGATCCGGTTCCTCCTCACCCCGTTCCTCATTAGTGCCGTGATTAGGAGCCAGACTGCTGGGCTGTCCCAGTGAAAAGCACCCTAAAAGGGGTGCTAGGGTGCCCATCCTTACCCTCCTCCCTCATCTGCTCGTATTTCCGGATGGCCACGTGCCGGCGCCAGGCCTTCTGGATCACCCGCGCGAAGCCGTCGAATTTCCTCTCCCGCATCTCCTCCAGCAGGAAGAGCTGGCAGGGACAGGAGGCGCTGAGCACGGCCGGCCAGGACACCCCAAACCCTCCCCAGGGGACGCCCCGGGGCTCAGGGCCACCCACCGACTCGGGGTTCTTGATGAACACCTTGCTCCGGCCCATCTGGTACTGGTCGGGGTCCATGTTGACCGAGCGCAGGAGGTGCTGCACCCCCTGCCGCTCGTCCCCGCGCCACGACGGCCACGTCTCGGGGGTCAGGATGGCGTAGCTGGGGGGGGGGAAATCAGTCACAGAATCCCACAGCAGTTTGGGTTGGAAGGGATCTTAAAGCTCATCTCATCCCACCCCTGCCATGGGAAGTGACACCTTTCACAGACCAGGTTGCTCCAAGCGCCGTCCAACCTGGCCTTGGACACTCCCAGGGATGGGGCAGCCACAGCTGCTCTGGGAATTCCATCCCAGCCCCTCTTCATCCTCACAGGGAAGAATTCCTTCCCAATATCCCATCTAATCCTGCCCTCTGGCAGTGGGAAGCCATTCCCTGTGTCCTGTCCCTCCATCTCTTGTCCCAAGTCCCTCTCCAGCTCTCCTGGAGTGCCTTTAGGCTGAGGTCTCCCTGGATCCTTCCCTTCTCCAGGTGAACACCCCCAGCTCTCTTAACCTCTGAAGCCGTGCCAGGGCCTCCCCACCCTCACAGGGAGGAATTTATTCCCGATGGGAAGCTGTGAGCTGCAGCTGGGCCGTGGGATCTGCCAGGCCCCATCCCGGGGCTCGCTCACCGTTGCAGGAACTTGTGGAACAGGCGGCGGTAGGCGAATCCCGCCCGGCGCACCCGGATGTTCTCCTTCAGCCCCAGGTACTCCACCTGGTGCTTCACCCTGTGGAGCAGGGAGGGACAATGTGGGATGACAGGTCAGGAGGGGACCTAAAGATGCACCTAAAGAGGACAGAGCGTCCCCCACACGCCCCTGAGTCCGTGGACAGCTCAGAGGGACCAGCCCAGGGGTGCAGTTTCTGGAGGAAAGCTGCTCCTGGCCACACCTCCGTGGCCGGGTCCCATTCCCTGGGCTCCGGGGGCTCCCTGTTACCTGCTCTCCTCCCAGTCCCGGGGTTTCTTGGTCTCGTTGGGTTTGATGCAGCGGATGTAGTGTGGGGTGCACTTCATGAGCGTGTTCACCAGGTCGTTGGCCTGTTTCTGGTGCAAGGATCGACCTCTGTAGCATCAAAGGGGGTGGTGGGAGCACATCCCCCTGCCACTGCCTCAGAGGCAGCTGCCGCTCTGCAGCCTGGGGGACCCACCTTGATTTTGGAGCCCGCGGTGGTCGGTCGTCCCTTTTTGTCAGAATCAAGCTTTTCTGGGAAAAGCATCCGGATGAAACCGCTGGAAGGGAGGTGACAGTCCCCAGGTGAGAGCTGCCAGGCTCCCCAGGCTCAGCACGGCCTGAGCTGAGACCAGCTCCAGCTCTGCCTTCTGCCGCTGGGAAATCCTGCTCTGGGACCGAATCCATCCTCCCTGAGCTCCCCCAGGAGCGGGAGCAGCGCTGGGGGACGATCCCACCCAGCCCTGCAGCCCCGGGCTGCCCCCGCTGCCCGTGGGGCGATGCAGGACGCCGAGCGCCGCGTGGACCCCACAAAGGCAGCCCCAGCCTTTATGGCGTGGGCGTTGAGGACTCTGCCCCGCGCCCCAGCCCTTTTGGGGTGCCCCCGGCGCTGCGGGACTCACTGTTCGCTGCTCTGCATGAGCTCGATGAGGTCGGTGAAGAGCACGTCGCGGTTGCGCTCGCAGAAGCCGTTCACGTCGTAGGACACCTTGGGGACAGCGGGGGGACCTCAGCGGCCACGGCGGGGCTCTGGGACGCGGGGCGTGGGGTTCGGGGTGCCCCGCCTACCTTGCCGGCGTAGTGGTGGATGACAAAGCCCGAGTTCCAGCTGTTGAAGTGCTCGTGGGTGCCCACGGCCGCCTGCAGCTTCTGCAGCAGGGTCTGGTCGGCGCCCTCGCCCGTGGCGTGCATGGTGGCGCACACGTCGTCCAGGACGCTCATGATCCCGGGAGGGTTCTGGGACGGGGATGGGGAAGCCGTGGGTGTCCAGAGGCTGTGGCAGGGCCCAGTCCTGCAGCTGGGCAAAGCGGCTCCAGAGCTGCCGCTCGCCCACGGGTGCTGGCAGTGTCCAAGGCCAGGCTGGACGGGGCTTGGAGCAAGCTGGGGTAGTGGGAGGTGTCCCTGCCCATGGCAGGGGGTGGGACTGGATGGGTTTTAGGGTTCCTTCCAACCCAAACCATGCTGGGATTCTCTGCTCCTTGGCAGGACTGGCTTCTGCCACCTCAACAACAGCACCCAGCCCACCCAGCCCCCCATCCCTGGGTGCTTCTGCTCCTCAAAAAACCTCCCCCGGCAGAGGGGACCCCACTCACCAGCTTGTTCTCTATCAGGTCACACACCACCTTGTTGTTGAAGTACTGGATCTGGGTCCACTTGATCCCCTCCTGCACGTATTCCTCCTGGGGAGGGACAGGGAGAGCCGGGTGGGCCCACTGCAGCCCCCCTGCTCCATTTGTGGTGCTGGGGAGGAGGGGGGGATGCAGGGATCGGGGTGCTGGCACAACCCTGTACCTGCTCTGCCTTCAGGGTCAGCTCGATGAAGATCTGCTGCAGCTTCTCGTTCACAAAGTTAATGCAGAACTGCTCAAAGCCATTTTTCTGCATGGAAGACGGAAGAGGAAATGGTGCTGAGTTCTCTTCCGCCCCTCTGGCTCGTGGGGGGACCCCAACCAGCAGTGCTTGGGTGCTACCCCAGGCACCCCTCTCGGGGCCAGCTGCCCCAGCTGCTCTCCTTGCTGTGGGAGCAGGGCAGGACATTCCCCTACAGCACGGCCACACTCACCTGGAATATCTCAAAGCCGTAGATGTCCAGCACCCCAACGCTGTACTCCTGGTACGGCTTCTGCATGGCCCTGTTGATGGACTGCGGGGACAGCGGGGACAAGGTGGGTGCAGGGCGGTGGGAATGGCCATATCCTGGATGGAGGGTGACCATCCCCTCTCAGGCCACCCCGTGGGACCACCCACCTCCACGAGGAAGTCGAAGAGGCGGGCGTAGAGCCCCTTGGCCAGCGCGTCGCGGGTGTAGGCCGCCTGCTCCACGTTGAGCGTGACGGTGATGGACTCGGAGCGGCCGCCCCACTTGCTGTCCATTTTCCTGCTGGTCACCTTCTCGTTGAGGCGCTCCTGGTCCACCCCCAGCAGGTAGGCAGGGAAGGCCAGGGCTGGGCAGAGCGGGGCTGGTCAGGGCTGTGTTGTCGTTGTTGGACCCCCAGCCCCATCCAAGGGTGAGGGACAGCAGCGGGACAATCACTGGGGACACGGGATGGGTCCTTCCCCTCCCAAAGTGACTCCTGCCATCTGTCCCCTGGCTAAATAAGCTCTGGCTGACCCATTTGCTCGCTGCCTCATTTTCCCCCTACCTAACACGGGGAAGGTGCTGGTGCTGCCTCTCCCCTCCGCCAGGAGATCTGTCACACCGCGCCCCTCATTCCCAAGGGTCTCTGTGGCCGTCCCCACCCATCCCCCGGCGCTGCTGGCTACTCACAATCAGCATTTTCCACACGGGCGTAGTTGCCCTCCTCCCTGAAGCTGATGTTGCCCAGGTGCAGGATCCCTGCCACGATCTGCAGCACCAGCTGCTGGTCCTCGCCCCGGATGCCGATGACCTGCATGGCGTTCTAGGGATGCAGGCACCCCGTGACCCCTACCCGGCCCCACAGAGGCTTTGGGGACCCCCCCTTCCCGGGCACCCACCATGGTCTCGTGGAAGTCGCTGCGGTCGTCCGTGCCCTCCACCTGGTAGGTGTCTGTCTGGTTCAGGTAGAAGTAATAATCGGGGCTCATGATGCCCAGATTCTGCCGCTGCTCTTGGGATGCCCCTTCGATGAGCTGGGAGGGGGACAGGGGGCTGTGGTCACCTGGCTCCTGGTCCCCGTGGCAGCCCGGTGGCTCCAGGTCCCCCCCGTACCTGATAGTAGATGTGGAAATTCCTCTCGCACTCGTTCTGGCTCACCACCCGCGACTTCTCCAGCAGGAAGTTGGAGATCTTGCCCCCGTCGGGTTCTCCGCCCCGGCTGAACTGGATCTCGAAGTATTTTCCCTGCCCGGGGCACAGATCCCGCTCAGAGCCACGGGATTCCTCTCTTCCCCCAGCCCTGGCTGCTCCCACCCTTCTCCCACCACACGAGGGGCTTTGCTGGGATGTGGATTTATGGTTTATGCGGAGACCTCATCGCTTCCACAGCTGCCTAAAAGGAGCTTGGAGCCAGGTGGGGTCGGTCTCTCCTCCCAGGTAATAAGCAACAGGACAACAGGACAAGAGGAAGTGCCCTCAAGTTGCCTCAGGGGAGATTTAGATTGGATATTAAGGAAAAATTCCTTCACGGAAACACTGGTCAGGCACTGGAACAGACTGCACTTAGCACTGGTGGAGTCCCCATCCCTGGAGGGATTGAAAAGCTGTGGGGATGTGGCACTTGGGGACACGGTCCCGTGGTGGCCTTGGCAGTGTTGAGCTTGACCTTAAAGGTGACTTTCCAACCCGGCTGGTTCAGTGGTTCCGCTGCAGCGCTGACCCCTGCACTGCCCTGGGACTTACGAAGCGGCTGGAGTTGTTGTTCCGGACAGTTTTGGCATTTCCAAAGGCTTCCAGCAGCGGGTTGGACTGCAGGATGATGTCCTTCACGTGCTGGGGGCACAGGAGGGAGAGGGCTGAGCAAGCTGAGTCCCACCGGGGCTGGGGACAGAGCCGGGGCTTTGCGTGTCCCCAGTGCCGGAGGGGCTGCTCCGTGTGCCACCATCAGCTGGGGGAGCTGGGGGCCGGGGTGGTGGGGAGCGGCTGGGGGGTGAAATGATGAGTGGCAGGGGGGACACCAGACCTACCTGGACTTTCTCCCCACCCCCGGACACTTTGGAGATGTAGCCCATGATGTATTTCGCCGCCACCGTTTTCCCGGCTCCGCTCTCTCCGCTGTGCAAATGGCAAAGCAGAGGAGATGGGAAATGGCCCCGCCAGAGGCACCCACCCTGGGGTCTTTGGGGTGGGTCCTGGGGCAGGACCAGAGGGTCACAGCGGGTTTTGGGGCCTGTGGCCACCCCCTGGGTCTGCCCAGGTGCTCTGGGGCATGAGCGTGACCGGAGCGTGGCTCGGCGAGGAGCTGCTCCGGGAGCTGTCGGATTTCTCGTCACGGGATTTAGAAGGGGAGGAGGGAGACTTGGGAGCCTCAGAGGGAAGTGTCCAGCCTTGCCCCACATCCTGCCCATTCCCCTTGCAACACTGCACCGGAAAGGTGCATTGCACAAGGCTCTGGCCCTGCCTGGGCTCACAGCCTCGGCTGCTGCTTGTGGCCCAGGGGTGCCTCCAGACACCCCAGGACCACTCTCCAGCCACCTCGTAGCTGGGAATGCCGTGGGCTGGGGAGAGGGGTGATGGGCCAGCTGTCCCCAGGGGCAGTGCCAGCCCGGCTGTGCCCCAGTGCCCCCCAGTACCTGATGATGACACACTGGTTCTCTCCGTCGATCAGCATGTTGCGGTACATGTTGTCAGTCAGGGCGTAGATATGGGGGGGGTTTTCATACTGGGCCTAAACAGGGGACCAGGACAGCAGTGCTGAGCACACAGCAGCCCCCAGCCCCCCTCCCCAAATCCCATTAACTGCCCACAGGGGACTCAGCCTCTTCCCACTGAGCCTAAACAGGGGACGAGGACAGCGGTGCCGAGCACAGAGCAGCCCCCAGCCCCCCTCCCCAAATGCCCCCAACTCTGCCCTCGGGGGACTCAGCCTCTTCCCACAAACTCGAGCTCATCAGCAGCGTGTCTGGTGCTTTTTAAGTCTCCCCTCCTCCTCCTCGGGAAGCTCGCTGGGGCAGAGCCACTCCGTGAATTTTACCATGTTTGGGTTGCTTTAGAGCGCATTTGGGGACTGAATTTCCCAGGAATGTGGATTTGCTGCTGGGTCTCATCGCTGACTCTCCACGGACGTGGCTGGGAGCGCTGTCCCCTGTGGCAGCCTGAGGGGGACGGGGACCCTCAGGGGACACAAATGAACCCCAAATGGGCCCGGCAGCCTCACTCACCGCGCCCTGGTACAGCTCGATCTCGCGGTCGGTGAAATACGGCATCTGCTTGAAGGGGTTCACCGAGATCAGCACCGGCCCGATGTAGGTCTGGGCAGGAGGTCAAGGGCCCTGTGTCCCTTCCCACGTCCCCTCTTCCCACTGCCCAAGCCCACCCCGGCGGCAGGAAGGTGGTTATGGGGTCCCTGCACCGGGAATGCCCTGAGGGTTTCCAGCTCGGGACGGGCAGAGCTGCTCTGCTGCCCTCACTCGGGGCTGTCTCAGCTCCTCCTTGGCCCCAGAGTGTCCCCTGCAGTGTGATGGGTGCAGGAGCATCCCCTCATCTCCCTGGCCTGGCTGACGATCAGCTCCAAAAGCTTCTCCAGCATTCCAGAGCATCCTGGAATCCACCCTCTGCTCACGCCCCACCCGCAGCTTTTGCAGCAGGAGCCCATCCTGACTTTACATCCAGGGAAACTGAGGCACAAAGAGGTGGGAATGTGGCACCTGCCTTTCCCTGGCCGCCAGCCACTCTGCTGGCTTGCCTGCAGCATCCCCAAGTCACTCAGTGCGGGCAGGGGCATGGAAAAACAGGGAATTGCACCTGGAAATGGGATGGGGATGAGCCGCCACCCCAGGATGGGGTGCAGCAGTGCAGGTGGGGTTATCCCAAATCTTTGATATCCTATTTATGTCCCACCTGACAGCAGGGCAGGGGGAGAGCGGCCAAAGGGCAGGAAGAGGGAAGCTTTTCTGGGAAATGCAGAAGTTTGGGATATTGAGTCATGACTGGACAGAGCCCCGCGTGCACCAGCACGAGAAAGGGGAAGAGGGAGGCTGCGTGGGGTATTTTTTCCCTCAAAAACAACAACAAAAAGAAACCCAACCAAAAAAAAAAGCCAACCCCAAAACAGATGTAAAGGCTGGGGAGGGGAGGAGGCGGCTGAGTCACACCCGGGGCAGCATCGCCTTGTAAGGACAGAGCCACCTCCGCAGGGAACCGCAGCGGCGGGGACGGGAGCCTCAGCCGGGCTGGGCTGGGAGCTGTGTCCTCCTGCCCCGGGGGACCGTGTCCCCCGTGTTCTGGCACCCGTGGGGGTGAGGGTGGCACCTCCTCCCCGGTGTCCCCCGTGTCCTGGCACCCGTGGGGGCGAGGGTGGCACCTCCTCCCCGCGCCTGCAGGGATGCTCCTGCTCCACCCGGGGTTCGTGGGGCGTGCAGAGCAGCCAGGATGTGCTGTGGGGTCGGTGACAGCAGCAGGGGACGATGTCGCTGCTGCCGCGGGGTCTGGTCACAGGCAGGGGGTCCCCGCTGTGCAGGAACAGCGGGAGGCAGCGGATGAGGGGCTTTGCTCGGGGCTTTGTGGCTACAAAGGAAGGACCAAAGCGGGTCCTGGAGCACGGCAGGACGGGGGGTTTGGTTGTTGTGCCTCTGCCGAGTGCAGCTCAGCCTGGGAATGGTGTCATTCCCGCTGCCGATCCCAATCCTGTCGCAGCAGAGCGGGGCCGGGACGTGCTGCCAGCCCTGCCGAAGCCTCGGGGGCCATCCCTGCTGCTGTCCCTGTCCCTGTCCCGCTGCCTGGGGAAGGATACGAAGATGAAGTCGTCCATGAAACGCTTCTTGAGGTTGTCCACGATGGCCTCCTCGGAGATCTTGGAGAGCAGCACCATGTCGTCCACGCCGCTCTGCTTCACGTTGTGGCTCTGCCAGTGGAAGCGCTCCTTGCTGCCCTGGGGGGACAGGGACACGGGGACGGTGCCACCAGGGCTGGCTCGGACCCCCGGAGCTGTGACTGGTCCCCGGCTCTGCTGTCCCTCCGAACCGGGCACCTCCCGGTGCAAAGGGAGGGGTTTGGCCAAGCTGGGAACCGGCAGAGCTCAAAATCCCGGGCACCGGGGCTTGTCCCATCCCTCTGGATCCCTCCTGGGGCCGGAGAGGAGCAGGCAGGGTGCTGTGGGTGGGTGTGCACCAGCTCCCTGCTGCTCCCCCACGAAGGGCTGACGAAGCTGTTGATGCTCAGGCTCGGATTGTGAGTCAAAGTGACACCAGAAAAACGCAGGGGAAGGGTGGTGGTGGCATCCTCCGCACCCCCACATCCTCCTCCCCCCCCCCACATCCTCCTCCGCCCCCCCCCATCCTCCTCTGCATCCTCACATCCTCCTTGCGCCACTGTGCCCCCTTCCCTCTGCCCAGGGGATGCCAGCACCCCCTTTCCAGCTGCCCCCGACTCTCCCAGCTCCACCCCCCTCAGAACTGGGCTCTGATCTAAGCCCCTGTGGGGTGAACAGAGCCCTGGGAGGGGAGGGGAGGATTTCATCCTGCACAAACCACCCGAGGGCCTCCCCTCGTCCTCAGTGTCCCCAGAAAGCAGCTGGGCACAGCTGTGGTGCCCGTGCGGCCCCTGGGGTGGTGCCCAGGAGGGGACAGCCCCGTCTGGACCCGTCTGTGGCCCCTCTGTCCCTGTCCCCCGCGGTTCCTCTTTTGCCCCCGATGCTCCCGTCACCGATTTCACTTCTCCCCATCAGCCCCGGCCTCTCGCTCTTTCCGTTTCCCTTTTCTTCTCCTCTTCCCCTTTTTCCTGCCGGCTCTCAAGATTTCAGGGCTCTGGATCCCGATGCCTTTGGAGCCCCTGATTTTTGCACCCTGGGGTGCTCATCACAAGCACCCGGCTCCCTCGTGTGCTGCCCCCCTGCCCACCTCCCTCCCCACTGGGCTCTGCACCATCTGTGGCCCCCCAAACCCCAAATGCAAGCCCAGCCCCCATAGCTGGCAAAGGGGCTTTGGGCTGTGCTGTCCCACCACCTTCTCTTGGGGAGCTGCCTCAGCTCAGGGGGCCCAGGGGGTCCCAGGGCTGCTCACACAGCCTGAAACCACCCAGGGGGCTCCTCCTCTTCCCCCTGTTTGTTGTTTATGGGCCTTTTTCTCACCTTCCCCTCCTCTCTCTCCCCTTCATCCTGATATCCCCGAGAAAATCCACGTGGGGAAACACAGGCTCCACCAGCAGCTCCAGGTCACTGTGCTGTCCCCCAGGGAGCTGCCAGGGACCCCGGGAGCTGCCCAGCCTCACCCCAACCCAGCCCAAACCCTTTGCTTCAGCAGGAGAGGAGCGGGAAGAGCCCACGGGGAGCCCAACTCCTCTGTTCCCTGTCCCATCACCCCCAACCCTCTGGCACAGGCACCCTGGGCTGCTCATCAAAGCCAAATTAAGGCAAAACCGGAGCATTTCCTGCGCTGGGAGCTCAAAGCTTTCGAGCTGACACACGAGATTCTCCTGCAGTCACACGATTGCTCGGAGCTGTCGGGGCGGGGGTGTCTTCACCACCTCCTCTTCCTCTGGGGCGGGTCAGGGGCTTTCCTGCCTCTGCTGGGGCACCTGGTGCAGCCCAGCTGCCGGGAAAACACCTGCTCCCTATAAATGTGGGTGTCTGCAGAGCTCTGGGGGTTCCTGCCCCGCTCCTGGGAGCTCAGAGCCTGCCTGGCTCCCCTGAGTGTGTCACGGGGAGGGGTGGCAGGGCCAGGGCTCACCGAGCTGGGGAAGATCCTGGGCAGGATGAAGAGGAATTAGGATGCCTTAAAGCCCTGGCATTGCCTGAGCTCGGTGCCCAGTGATTCCCCACGGGGTGGGGCTGCAGGTGGAATCCCTGTGGGGAATGGGGGCACAAATTAATTGACTTCCAGAGGTGTGGAGCAGTTCCTCAGTCCCCTCCTCTGTCCAGTCCCCTCCTCTGCCCCAGGCCAAAGCTGCCTTCCTCCAGGGAAGAGCCCTGGATCAAACGCTGCCCTGCAGCCCTTCCCTCCTCATGCCAAGCAGGGAGAAGCTTTTGTCCACCCTCCACCTGCCAGGTGCCCTGTGCAGCCTCTGTGCACAAGGACTTTGCTCCAAAGGTATTCCCATGAGGATCCCCCCGGCATCCTCAGGAATGGGCACCATCCCTGTGCCCGGGACTGGGATGCTCCCGGTGCTCAGAGCGGATGGCTGAGGCAGGGAGGGGAGCAGCAGTCACAAAACATCGTGTTTATCGTCAAAGCTGAGGTGAAAACCACCAAAAAAACCACCCCTGCAACCCGAGCGAGGAGCGGGTGCAGCCCAAGGTGGCACCTCTGGGTCGAGATAGGGCAAGCCCAGAGCAGCAGCACCTTAAAAACCACCGGACGCCCCCGAGAAGAGCAGCAGGTTTGTCACTTCAGTGTCACCCCGGGCACGGGCAGGGGCCGGGGGCTGCACACCCCCTCCCCCGGTCCTTCAGGAAGCCACAAAGCATCTGCAGGTGCCGGGAAGGGGACAGTTCTGAGAGTCCCCGGGGACAGGATCCGAGCAGCCTCTCGGAGGTGACAGCCACAGCCGCGGGTGGGAGGAGGTTCCGTTTCGGGCCGGCCGCTGTCCCCTTGCTGTCTGGGTGACAGGGGCTGGGGACAGCGTCACCCCGGGAGGGTGCGGGGAGCGGAGCCTGCAGGACACGGCTGCGGCCGCACCGCGCGGCCCCTCGGAGTCTGAGCATCTTCCTGCTCCTCAGGGCTGTCATCTTCCTCTTCTGCCTCCACATCCACTTCCAGAGGTGCCGCTGCCGCCCCTCCCCAGCAGCCCCACGTCCTGCCTGCAGCCCTGGCCCCTGCACCGTGGGGACCAAAACCCAGAGGGTCCCGACACCCAGAGGGTCCCCCCTGGCCTGGGGCACGTGGCTGCCACCCCCCACCCCACGCTCTGCCCCGCTGGCACCAGTGGGGGACTGGGCCAGGAGGGACACGAAGTTCTCCAAAGTTCTCGCTCGGCAAACCCCAAACCCCTTCGTGTCGGCACAGACCCTTCCCCTCCCGGTCCCCATCCTGCCCTGGGGGACACCGACCCCCAGCACCCCACGCCCGCCCCTGGCTGCTCCTCGGCTCCGTGTGCTGCTCCCCGCTCCCTGTCCCCAGCCTGCAGAACGCTGTCCCCCCTCCAGACAAACCTCGTCCCCTCCCTGCCACCGCCCAGAGGGGGTGACACCCCGGGGTGCCCCAGGGGAGCAGCGTGGGGGTCTCAGGGGGGCCCAGCTGGCACTCACCATGGTGTCCCCGTGTCCCCCGCCGGGGCTGGGGTGCTCGGGGCTGCTGTCACCGCGGGCCCGGGGCCATCCCGGGGCGTTCGGTGTTCGTGCTGCAGCTACAGATTGCAACTCGAAGTTGTCCCTCCTCCCACTTCCTCATTCTCACCGGAGACGGGGAGGACCACGGCGGCTCTGCTGCCAGGGTACCTCGGGCTGGCCCTGCCCAGGGTGTCCCCACCTCTGCTGAGGGTGGCACCGAGCTGGGCGAGGGGTGGGTGCCGGACAGAGCCCGCCAGGGATGCTCGGAGCCCCCGTGAAACCTCTGCCCTCGCCCCGCAGGGACAGGTGGGTGTCACCTGCCCGGGGGTGGTCGGTCGGTGCTGGGGATGTTCTGCTCAGAGTGGTTTTAGGAGCAAGATGCTTTTGGTTACTCCCTTTTTTTTTGATTTTTTTTTCTTCCCTAGGTATTTTAAATAAAAGAAGCCCTGCTGGAGGTGCAGAGATGAGCGGGGTTGCTGCAGGAAGCCGAGGCCTGACACAGCTCAGGGCCAGCGTGTCCCCACTGACCCCTGCACCAACATGGGACCAGAGTTACAGAATGGGTTGAGTTGGAAGGGACCTTAAAGCCCATCCTATTCCCACCCCTGCCATGGGCAGGGACACCTTCCACTATCCCAGGTGGCTCCAAGCCCCGTCCAACCTGGCCTTGGACACTTCCAAGGATGGGGCAGCCACAGCTGCTCTGGGCAACCTGTGCCAGGGCCTCCCCCCCCTCACAGGGAACAATTCCTTCCCAATATCCCATCTATCCCTGCCCTCTGGCAGTGGGAAGCCATTCCCTGTGTCCTGTCCCTCCAAGCTTTGTCCCAAGTCCCTCTCCAGCTCTCCTGGAGCCCCTTTAGGCACTGGCAGGGGCTCTGAGGTCTCCCTGGAGCCTTCTCCTCTCCAGGTGAACACCCCCAGCTCTCCCAGCCTGGCTCCAGAGCAGAGGGGCTCCAGAGCCGGGATCCTGTCCCTGTGTGCCCAGGGGAATCCTATCCCTGTGTGCCAAGGGGAATCCTATCCCTGTGTGCCAAGGGGGATCCCGCTCACCCCACAGCAGCTCTGGGTGAACCTCCACCTCTCCAACCCGCTCTGGTCCCCGGGGAAAACCCTGTCCTGCTCCCAAACCCTTCCTGGGATGAGCACGAGGCTGGTGGTGCTGCGGGGGCCGGAGGAACACACCTGGGAGCAGGAGCTGTGCCCGGGATCGTAGCTACTCCTTTATTATAATTCATGCCGTTACGTCGCTCCTCCTCAGAGTTAGTATGTTAAACATTGGCCATTAGATATATATCGATATAAAAAGGTGAGAACACCCCCTCCCCTCACCCACAACGGAGCGTGGCACCGGGAAGGGAGAGAAATGAGGTTTGCTGAGCACCAGAGAAGCTGCGATCGGCCGAGGAGCAGGTGGACATAAAAATACAGGGGGGAGAGGAGAGAGAGGAACACACGGGGGCTTCGCTCTGGGGAGAGGGGGCTGCCCCCTCCCTGCACCATAGGGATGACCCCAAGGGAACGAAACACGGCTTTGGGCGAAGGTTTCCCATCGCTGTGTTGCGGAATGGCCTGAAAAATAATCGGAACAATGACAAGAATGCTAACAGAAAGCACGGGCTTTGGACATCGGAAGTCAGGTCTCCTCCACAGGCTGCCCATGGAGAAACCGGCCCGGATTTGGCCACGAGGTGACCTGGGGGAATTCCAAGCCTGCTCTTTTCCCATCACTCCTGTGGGCAGAGGAGTGGCTGGCACCAGGACTGGCACCCCGAGGACGCAGCCAGGTGTGGCCGGGCTGCCTTTGGAGGCGAAGCACCTTTCGGAGGTGAAGCACCTTTGGAAGTGAAGCACCTTTGGAAATCAGGCTGCTGCAGAGGCTGCGGCGTTCCCTGGGCAGTGCCCTGCCGTGCCAGGCCGTGGGGACACGGTGACAGGATGGTCCTTGTCCCGCGTCCTCCTCCGCTCTGCTCCCTGAGCCCAGCACGGCCTCGGGAAGCGACGGCAGCCCCGAGCACGGCTCTGCCCCCGCCCCAGCTCGTGCTCCAAGGGATAAAAACTGGTCCTAACAGTGACAAGGGCTTTAAGGACAAATAGGGGAACACCCCAATCAAAGTAGGTCGCTACAAGAGCCTGAGCAACCCCCTCTCCCACCTTTCTGCTCGCGGGGTCACCGCTCCCTGTCCCCTGCTGCGGGTCCCGAGGCGACGGGGGGCAAACCGAGGGAACCAAATCCCTGCTCCAACCCCGCTCCCCGCAGCAGCTCCTCTCCACCCATCGCCCGGGAGGCACAAACCACCTCCTCCCTGTCTCCCCTGGGATCCCACCGTGGTGCCCTCGGGACGCGGAGCGGGATGAGGCAGGAACGGGGCGAGCGGCGGTGCCCCGGGATCCGCTACGAATAAATAACAACTCGGAATTTCAAGTAAAGTCCCTGCCCTGCCCAGCTTCCCCCTCTCCCGGCGCTCATCCCGGGGGCGGTGGTCGGACTGGGAACCCGCCACGGCGAAGCTCGGGGTGGTGGTTTTGGGGTCGGGTTTGGGGGACGCCGGCTCCCGCCGGAAGCGCGGCCGGAGTCCGCGTCGGAGCCGGGGGACGTTCCCAGGGCGGGCAGGGAGGGCTCGGCTCGGTGTCCCTCGGGCGTAGCTTGTGCCTTCCAGTTTTCCCACGGGGGTCCCGCCGTTCCCGCCGTTCCCGCCGTGTCCTAGTGCCCCTGGCAGGTTTTACAGCACATCTGTCGGAAGTAGGTCCGGCTGCAGAACTTGAACTTGAGCACGAGCGGGCAGTAGGCCACCTTGTTCACATCCTTGCACTCTGGAAGGGACACAGAGGGGAGGGAGCGGGGTCACGGCTGCCTCGGGGTGAGGACACCCCAAAAGTCCAGCTCCTGATGGAGGTTTCACCAGGAATCTGAAAGAAGCTGTGGTGGTGAAGAAGCTGCTGAGAACCTCACTGATGAAAACCTCACTGATGAAAACCTCACTGATGAAAATCTCTGTTTACCAAGGTGTGGCTACTTCGTTCCTCAAGGTGCGGTCACTTCCTTTCTCAGGGTCGTGGCACACCAGGCTGGCCTGGGGCCAGAGGGGACCAGGGCCATGGAACGGCCACATTTTCAAGGGAAGGAAAGGGACCTTAAAACTCATCGAGTGCCACCCCCCACCGTGGGCAGGGACACCTTCCACTACCCCAAACCCATCCAACCTGGCCTTGGACCCTTCCAAGGATGGAGCCTCCACGCCCTAGAGCCCAGCTCGTGCCGTGCTGGTTCCCCTGTCCCTGCACCCAGAGCTGGCAGTGCCCCACGAGCCCCCTCCCCAGAGACCCCTCACCCTCGGGGTTGTCCGTGGGTCCCGACTCGCACTTGGTCTCGCACTGCTGCATCCCAGGGGGCTGCAGGCTCTCCACGCACTCCATGGACGGCTGCCCGGTGTGGGCCAGGCACTGGACGGATCTTCTCTGCTGGCCCAGGCCACACTGGGCGGAGCACTGTGGGGACAGCACGGGGGGAGCTGCCGCGGCCAGCACGGCTTTAGGAACGCGGCGGGACAGGGCTCGGATGGGCGTGAGGGGGTGCAAAGGATGCTGGAGGTGGTCGTCCCTCCCCTCCCCAGCAGGGGCTCGCTGGCATGGCCGAGTGCTGCGGCCCTGCATCCCAAAAAGCTCGGTTTGAATCTCCAGGACTCAGGGAAGATCCCTCCACGCAGCCCTAAATCACCGGGATTTCCCAGGCCTCCTGCACCCCGATGTCACCCTGCAGCTCCAGGACTGCCAGGGTCACCCCGCTGGGCTGTGGGGGACGCCAGCAGTGGCCCTATGTGGCAGCAGGGCCAGCCCATCTCTGCAGCCACTGCCCTGCTGACCCCCAGCTACGCATGGGGACCCTCCGATGACTTCTGTGGGGTCCTGCTAGGCCTGGGAGAACCCCTGGGTCTGCTCTGCCCTTGGGCCACCATCACAAATGAGCCAACGAGGGGGCAGAGAACACTGCCACGGGCTCCTGCTGGCCCCTGGACGGTTGTGGTGGCCACATGGGGTCCTGCTGGCCCCTGGACAGTTGTGGTGGCCACATGGGGTCCCGCTGGCCCCTGGATGGTTGTGGTGGCCACACGGTGTCCTGCTGGCCCCTGGACGGTTGTGGTGGCCATACAGAGTCCTGCTGGCCCCTGGACAGTTGTGGTGGCCATACAGGGTCTGCTGTCCCTTGGACAATTGTGGTGGCCACACAGGATCCTGCTGGCCCCTGGATGGTTGTGGTGGCCATACAGAGTCCTGCTGGCCCCTGGACAGTTGTAGTGGCCTCACAGGGTCCTGCTGTCCCCTGGACAGTTGTAGTGGCCTCACAGGGTCCTGCTGGCCGGGAAAAGCCTTCTGCACTCAGGATTTGGGGGGAGGCAGAGGCTCCTCCTGCGATACCCCCCCGTGGGAAGGGCTGTCCCTACCTCTCCCCACTCGCCGGTGACCCAGCGGGGCGGGGGGCAGCGCCGCAGGTTGCACCTCATGCTGGTGGGGGGCTTGGAGGCCTCGTGGCACTGGGCCGTGGGCAGGGTCACGCTGTGGTCCCCGCTCTTGCACAGGACGATGCGGTGGCGGAAGCCGGGCCCGCAGCTCGGGGTGCACTGCGGGGACGGGGACACGGTCAGGGCGGCTGGCAAGGAGCTCCCCCACCCCTGCTCCCACCTTTCCCGGCTTCTGAGTGACAACATTCCCCACATTGAGCTCCCCATGACCATGACCTGGTGATTGACACTGTTCCCCTACGGATCAGTGCCCTCAGAGAGGTGAGGGATGATGTTAATCACAGAATCCCACAAGGACCCACAGGGATCATCAGTCCAGCCCCTGTCCCTGCACAGACACCCCAACAATCCCACCCTGTGCATCCCTGGGAGCGTTGTCCAAACGCTCCTGGAGCTCTGGCAGCCTTGGGGCCGGGACCATTCCCTGGGGAGCCTGGTCAGTGCCCCAGCACCCTCTGGGGACAGAAGAACCTTTCCCTGATCTCCATCCCAAGCCCCTGACACAGCTCCAGCCGTTCCCTGGGCTCCTGTCCCTGTCCCAGAGCAGAGCTCAGCCCCTGCCCCTCCGCCTGCCCTCGGGAGGAGCTGCAGCCCCCGAGGAGTCTCCCCTCAGTCTCCTCTGCTCCAGCTGAACAAGCCAAGTGCCCTCAGCCTCTCCTCAGACCCTTCCCCACCCCCACATCCCTCCTTTAGCCCTCACCTCCGACCAGTCCAGGGCCACCCACTCCGGGGGACAGGTCTGGTTGTTGCAGGGCTCGAGCATCTTCGGCCGTGGCTGGGGGCAGGAGGCGTCGTCCAGGCTCTTCTCCTCGCCGGCAGAGATCTTCCTCTTGCAGAACACGCTGCGCGTCCGCACGCCCTCGTTGCAGCTCCGGCTGCACTCGGACCAGTTCCCGATGGCCCACCTGGAGACGGGTCCAACAGCACAGCTTGGATGGGCACCTGAGCCGGGGGAGGAGAAACCTCCCCCATTCCCCAGCAGCGCCGCTCCAGCCGGGCAGCGCCGCCCCCGGGTGCCGCGGCGGGGGGCTGAGAGTTGGGAATGGCGGCGAGGGGGGAATTTCCCCCTCTCCACGCGGGTTTTTCCCGGTGTACTCACGCCGGGGGACAGGGCTCGGTGTTGCAGGGCCGCTGCCGCTCGGGCAGTTTGGTGTCGGGGCTGCACAAGTGGCTGGGCACGGTGGAGCCGTCGGAGAGTTTCTTGCACACCACGGACTGGATCTGGCTGCCTGCCCGGAGAGAAGAGGGAAGGGGGAAGGAGAGGAGGGCGCTGGGGCCGGAGCAGGGCCGGGCTGGGGGTACCAACCCCATGGCTCAGCTCCCGTGATGTGGCACAGCAGCCGCTGTCCCTGCACAACCAGCCTGGACCCGCTTCTCTATCCATAACCAAGGGCTCTGACATCTCCAGGAAAAAATGGTGTGGAATGATGGAGTCCATGTCTGGATGTGGCACTCAGTGCTCCGGGCTGGTGACAAGGTGGGGATTGGTCACGGGTTGGACTCGATGGCCTTGGAGGACTTTTCCAACCTCAGTGGTTCTGGGATTCTAAACCCACCAGCCAGGGCAGGACACAGAGGATGGAGGATGAAAGCATTCCAGGGATCTCATGCTCAAATAAACCTGTTCTAACCTTGGCCTTGGGACACTTTCTGGGAGCACTGAGGGGAATAACTGGGACGAGGAGGGACAACACTGGATCGAGGTCTGGCTCGCCAGACCAGCTCAGGGCCCCGAGCTTTAAACAGGGAACATTACTGAGCCATTCTCTTCTGAGCACCAGCCCAGCCCCTCCCAGCCAGGCTCTCCAGAGCCACGAGACAGGACCCAAACCTTTGTGTCAATCCCCATGGAACCAGTCCAAGGATTCAGGGAAGCACCAGGGCTGTTCCAGTTCACAAACTGAAGATCTGAGGCCAGAGGGGCTCCTGTGATGGGCCAGCCTATCCTTGCCCCATCCCTGGAAGTGTCCAAGGCTGGGCTGGACGGGGCTTGGAGCAACCTGGGATAGTGGGAGGTGTCCCTGCCCATGGCAGGGGGTGGCAAAATTCGATCTTTAAGGTCCTTCCACCCACACCAATGGTCCAGCTGAAAATGTCACCCAGGTTCTTTACCCTGGCCCTGCCTGACGCAACCCGGACGTGGCTGAGAGCGGGGCGGGGAGGAACAGAGACCCCAGAGCTCCTTCAGACCCAGCACGGGGTGTCCCCCCAAAGCAGCCCAGCCCCAGAGCTCACCCCCTGCACACAGCACCGAGCACTTGGTCCACGGGGTGTAGTGCCAGGAGTGCTGGGCGGAGCCGTCCCTGCCCACGGGAGCGTTGAACTTGTAGCGGATCCCCTGCGGCTCCGTGCGCACCAGGACCTGCGGGAAAGGCCCCCCCGGGACATCAGTGCCGCGGGAGTGACCTCCTGGGTGCCATCCCGCATTCCCTCTGAAACCCAGGGCAGCCGGGACCTTCCCCTCGCCCCTTCCCAGCCCCTCCCGGGATCGGCAGGGCGGCCACCAGTGGTGCAGGATCAGGGAACAACGTGCTGCGTGCTTAAGGGTGGAATCATCCCAAAGCCTGGTTGATTAGGGAGGGAGAACTGAGGATTAGGGATGGGAGACCTGGGAATGTCTAATGGATGAATCACTGGCCTCCCGAGCCAGGATTGTGGGCTCCTATCCCATTGGGGTGACCCTGTTAAGGCCTGGCCCTGGCACTCAGTGGCTGCCAAGGCGCTGGTAGGTCACGGGTTGGGCTCCATGATCCCAAAGGTCTTTCCCAACCTCGTTAATTGTGAATTCAGCCCAATTTCCCCCTGCTCCCCGTGTCCCTTCGCTCCACACAGCCACACCAGGGGTGGATGAGCTCCGATCCCTGCCTGGCCCTGCCGAGGCCTCCTTGCCCCAGCCCAGGCGGGGTGTGGAGGATCTGTGCTACCAACCATGACAAAGAGGGTGACGTTGGTGGGTCCCAAAGCCTCCAGCGACTCGGGCTCCTCGGGGGACCTCCTGTAGTGGAAGGTGGTGCCGGCGACGTCGAAGCGCCGGGGGGGGTCGATGGAGAGCTTCCCGTTGATGAAATACTCGCCACCCTCCCCTCGCAGCGCTGCCGGGACAGGGGGAGGGGTCAGCAGCAGGGCTGGGGGCACCCGGAGCCACCCCAGCCAGGTGCTTGTCACCTACAGGGCTCAGAGCACCACTATGGCACAGGGTAAAGGGCACCAGCCTCGGCTCGGGGTGGCACAGAAAGTCACCAGCAGGGTGGGACCAAGGGACCCACGGTCTGTCTCAGCCTGGCCAGCACCTCCCTGGGGGTGCGGGGGGCTCGGCCAGCCGCGAGGATGGGGCTGGGGACACCCGGCAGCGGAACAGTTTGGGGACACAAAGCTGGGCTGAGCAAACTGGGTGGTGGTGTTGGGGCTGCTGGGCCACTGGAGGCTGCTGGGGCCACTGGAGGCTGCTGGGGCCCGCAGCCGGGCTGTGGTTGCCCGCGAGAGTCGCTAGAGGGGGATCGGACCGCTCGCTCCTTCCCGATCGCACTCCCACGCTCTCCATCCCTCCGCCTCCCACGCTCCGGGAGCGGCTCCGGGTCACTCCTGCCCCGGGTCACTCCTGTCCCAGGTCAATCCCGCCCAGGGTCCCTCCTGCCCAGGGTCACTCCAGCCCAGGGTCACTCCTGCCCCGGGTCCCTCCTGCCCAGGGTCACTCCAGCCCAGGGTCACTCCTGCCCCAGGTCACTCCAGCCCAGGGTCACTCCCCCCCCGGGTCGCTCCTCCTGGGCAGCGACCCCAGCGCGCTCTGGGACGGGGAAGATCTTTCCTGATGCAGATGGGGATGCTCCCTCCCTCTGGGATACCAGGAGAGATCCTGGAGCGGGAGAGGCTCCAGCGATAGGAGCTCGGGCTGTGCCCCAGGGCACAGGAATCCGGTGGGGACGGACGCGAGGAGTCCCCACACACTGGGCAGGGAGGGATGTCGGGATCTCCGATCCCAGCACAGGGGGCTGGAGCGGAGGGATGCTGCCGGGAGAATCCTTGGAGGACAGGGAGGGAGACGAGGGGGAGTAAATACTCGTGAAAGCGAGACTTGAGCGTGGCTGGGAAACCAAGCCCGAGGGAAACGTGAGCAGGTCTGGTTTGAATCCCCAGCCCAACAGGAGCAGAGGGGGGAACGCCAGGGAGCCACAGGCAGTGGGATGTGGGGTTTGCTGCCCTCCCCAGCCCCCAAATCCCAACCCGGGACCCCCCACCCCACTCCCTGCTGCGGTGGGGAGTTCTCCTTGCCGGGCCTTTCCCAGACCCTGTTAATCCCAGGGAAACGGCAGAGCCCGGCTGGAATTTCAGCCCCCGCGGCCCCAGCTCACCCAGGTAGTTGATGGAGAGGTTCAGCTCCCGGATGTCGATGTGCACGGAACCCTTGGGAATCTGGATCACCTCCTCGTAACCTGCGGGGCAGCCGGGGGCTGGTGGGTGGGAATGCTCGCCCTCCAAGCCCTGCCTGTCCCTGCGTGAGCCCCCCCCGTCCCTGGGGTGACACTAAATAATGGGAAAAGCGTCTTGGGCCCCGGGACAGCTCTCGGGACGGGATTTGCTCCCTCCACGCCCGGTCCTACCCCTTGGGCTGTTTCCTGGGATACATCCCTGCCTGTCCCGCCCATCCCCGGGGGCGGGTGAGGTGGAGGAGGGATTTTAGAGCCACCGGGCCGTTTGTTCCGTACCTCCCTCGGGCAGGGAGTGGTTGAAGACGCCCTCGATGGTCTCGCAGGAGCTGCCGTCTCCCCCGCACACGCGGCACTTGTCCTCCTTGGAGTCGGAGCCCAGCACCCGGTCACAGCCCACGTGCTGCGGGGAGGAGCGGCGGCAATGAGCCCCCCCGGGGGCACCTTTCCCTCCCCACGCCCGCCCCGCAGCCCCCCGGGTGCCCTCACGGCCCCGGCACCCTTGTCCTGGCAGTGGCTCTCCGAGGCTGGAATGCTGGGGCTGTGGGATGAGGCAGAGGTTGGGATGTGGGAATCCTGGGGCTGTGGGATGTGCGTGCCGAGCTGCTGGAGCTGCAGCAGCCCCAAGGAGAGCCCCGTCCCTGCAGCTCGCGTGTCCTTGTCACCGTCCGTGGGGTGGCACCGGGGTCACCCCCACGGCTGCGGCTCCCTGTGGTGCCATCCCCCTTTGTCCCACAGTGTGTTCAGCCCCCTGGAAAGATCCCAGAGACACAGGAAGGGAGGCAGACGGACACAGAGGGAGCCTGTCTGTCTGTGCCTGCCTGCTGGGGACAGAGGCCACTCCCACTGCGCTTGCTTATATTTAAATTTTACAGCCCCCCACATCCCATTGCAGGGGAAATATGGAGTGCCTGCTCAGGCTGGGAGTGCAGACATCCATCCCTAAGGCAGGGAATGCCTGGAGAGGGGATGGGCACAAGCCCGGGGTGGGTCTGTCCCTGCTCCCCCAGGGGAACTGGGTGTTACCGGAATCACAGAATGGTTTGGGTAGGAAAGGACCTTAAAGTTCATCCCGTTCCACCCCCTGCCGTGGGCAGGGACACCTTCCACTATCCCAGGCTGCTCCAAGCCCTGTTCAACCTGGTCTGGGACACTTCCAGGGATGGGAAGCCATGGAAGCCACAGCTGCTGTGAGAAACCTGTGCCAGGGCCTCCCCACCCTCCCAGGGAACAATCCCTTCCCAATATCCCATCTAGGCCTGCCCTCTAGCAGTGGGAAGCCATTCCCTGTGTCCTGTCCCTCCATCCCTTGTCCCAAGTCCCTCTCCAGCTCTCCTGGAGCCCCTTTAGGTACTGGCAGGGGCTCTGAGCTCTCCCTGGATCCTTCTCCTCTCCAGGTGAACACCCCCAGCTCTCCCAACCCTCCACCCCTCCCCTGTCCGCGGGGGCAGTTCGAGGGCAGCTCTGCCCTGCTCGGGGCTCTGTCCTTGTCCCCCCTTGCCCGGGGCTGTGTCCTCGCCCCCTCCCGAGGCCGGCCCGGGTCCCGGCAGCACCTTGCACTCGCCGTTGACGCAGATGTCGTGCGAGTCCTGCCTGCACGGGGTCCCGTCCACCACGGCCGCCGCCCGCTCCGTGTAGAAGTTGAAGCCCTCGGCCAGGCAGTTGAGGGAACAGGCTTTGACCCCCCCTGGGAAAGGAGCACGGGGTCAAACGGGGCCGGCAAGGAGAGAAAAGGCGTGGAGAAACACGAGGGTGCCCCTTGAGGAGGGACCCAAGGCCCTTGAGCTGGACACTGACCCTTGGTAGGACACTGACCCTTCTTCCCAGCCTGGGGAACACGGGCTGGGTGTGACAGGGAGGGAAACAAATGGATTTGTTCTCATCTGGGTCACTCCTGGCACCTCACGAGGGTTGTCAACACCTTCGTGCCCGCTGGACCCACAGGGAAACTGAGGCAGCAGCTCCCAAGTGACCCATCCAGGGTTTATTATCCAAGGTTTTTCCTGCTGCCAGATCAGAACAACCAAGTTTTCCCACCTCCCAGCCCAGTTCCTAGGCCAGAGAAGCCATTTATTCCTGTCCAAGGCTGGTGGACACGGAGTCCTGCCCAGCAGTGTGAGGGTGAAGGGAAAGGATGCTCAGCTACAGCTGAAATTCCCCAAGACCCCTTGCCAAAGCCCAGGAACAGAGCCTGGATGTGCGGATACAGCGCCTGGGAGCAGGATGTGGGTCCAGCAGAGCAATTCCCGCTGGATTTTGTCAAGTCCTGCTGTGGATTGTGGCGTTTGCTGCCTTCCCCGAGCACCCCAGGACACCCAGCACCCTGCGGGACCCTGCAGAGCTGGGGCAGGTCCCTCCTGCAGGCACCAGCAGCAGCCCCGATCCCCGTGCCAGAGCTGGGAAGCACCTGGGAAGGGAGGAATGGGAATGTGGAAAACTTGCAGAGCACATCAAAGGGGCAAAGGGAGGGGAAGAGGGGGGCCCGGCTGTGCCTGGAGCATCCAGGGGGGAGAGAGAGCAAAGCTGGGAGAGGGAGGAGCAGGAGGAGACACGAGAGGGGAATTCAGCAGCTTGGAGGCATTTTCTGGAGGAGGAAGCTCCCAGAGAAGCTCTGGGAGCCTGGGAAGCAGCTGCCGAGCAGGGGGAGCTCAGCACCCACCCCTGAGGGCAGGGGCTGCGCTTGGGGCTCACACTGCTCCATGTGGGATGAATCCCTGCTGGCTCCCTCACCCGCCCCTTGGGAAAGGCTGGCACATGGCGATTTCTGCCCTGAAAAGTCTCATGGAAGAGGAACAGGGAGAGGGAAGGAGGAAGGAGGGAGAGAGGGGTGGCCCTGCACTGGTACCCGTGTCCTGGCTGGGAGCTGGCTGGGCCACCTGAGCTCTGGAGCAGTCCCCACACCCTCCCCGGTGACAACTTCCAGGCAGGATTTGCCCCTGGCAGCCAGGTCGGCGTCCCACTCATCAGAGGAAAGGAGCCTGGAATCCCTGCCCAGCATTTGTTGGGAACGGGAGTGTCCCTGTCCCTCAGCCCGCTGAGTGCTCTGGGCATCGCCTGGTTCAGGTGGCTCCGGGGACAAGAGTGTCCCCAGGACAGCAGCACCGACCACAGCAGGGGTGAGTCTGGACCGCAGAATGGTCCTCTGAAACAGCACAGCGTGCCTTGGAATTCCTGGAGATGGGAATTAAGGACCATATTCTCACCAGTAACCAGGATCCAGTTGTTACTCGCTCAGAGTGGGGATGGTTTGGTGGGAGCTGCACTTTTTGGGGTGGGTTCTCTGCATCCCCCCAGGCTGGCTGGGTGCTTCCCATTCCCTGGGGAGCCTGCTCAGTGCCCCAGCACCCTCTGGGGACAGAAGAACCTTTCCCTGATCTCCATCCCAAGCCCCTGACACAGCTCCAGCCGTTCCCTGGGCTCCTGGCCCTGGTCCAGAGAGGTGAAACCCCCCCCCGGGCATCATCCTGCAGAGTTTGATCCCCTTCCTCCACTTGGGGTTTGTATTCTAAGGCCAGCCCAGCCAGCTCCGCTGTGGTTCCTCCTTTCCACGTTTAACAGAACCATTAAAATTGAATATTTTCAGCGGGCTGTGGATGTTTTGTTCCTCCCCCTCCCGCGGAGGAATTAAGCCTCATTACCATTTCTGAGGAGCGATCTCTTGCTTTCCTCCAGCCCCTGCTCCTCCCCATCCCTCTCCCAGCCCCGGGAGCCATCCCCGGGCATCGGCCAAGAGCAGAACGAGGCAGGGAGCGAACACAGGCAAAGCAAACAAACAATTCCAGCCGCATTCCACGAGGTATCCGCTGCCTGCTCCGAAGGGCTGAGCTCAGCGCTTCTCTCCGGGGCTCTGTCCCCATCCCGGGCTTTGGGATCGCTGGGAATCGGCTCCAGGAGCAGCCCCGCACACAGCCCGACCTCACAGTGCCGTGACCCAGCTTCCAGCGGGTGGCTCCTTCCCTTCCCAAATCCCTGCAGGATTGGGGTCCCTCTCCTCCAGCTAGTGGGGGGCTCCCTGTTTGCAGGGTGGGGGTGCTCCGTGCCCAGGATATTTCCCAAAGGAATGCGGAGTGAAGCACCCGAAGGGCAAAAGGCACCCCTGAACCACCTTCTGGAAGCAAGGACACCTCCCACTGTCCCAGGCTGCTCCAAGGCCCATCCAGCCTGGCCTTGGACACTTCCAGGGATGGGGCAGCCACAGCTGCTCTGGGCAACCTGTGCCAGGGCCTCCCCACCCTCACAGGGAACAATTCCTTCCCAGTATCCCATCTAACCCTGCCCTCTGGCAGTGGGAAGCCATTCCCTGTGTCCTGTCCCTCCATCCCTTGGTAAAAGACTCTTTTTACCACCCTCCTTTATATCCTGAACATAAACCAGGTGTCCCCAACCCCAGACTTTGTGCAAAGAACCTCCTCGACCTTTCCCCCTCCACAGTTGCCACCTGGGCCACCCCAGGGGCCAGCAGTGCCACACTTTGACACTGAACAAACCAAATAAAAGCGCTGAACAACTCAGCTCGGTGTCACCATGAGGCACAGCCACCCTGGAGGGAGCAGAGGGAGCTCCCAGGCCCCTTCAGCACCCGGCACTGTGGGCACTGCCCAGAGGGACAGGGCTCATCCCTTGTTTTATGGGTTAAAGGGTCTCTGCCTGCCCTCTCCCCCCCATCCGCCTCCAGGCATTCCCGTCTCTCATCCCTCTCCCTGTTCCAGCTGAGGAACCAGACCGGAGGGAAGAAGCCGAGCAGCTCCAGCTCTACTGGGATTGCTCCTGGCAGAGCGGTGAAGGCCGCACAGGGGGAGGTGACCCCGGGGTCATCTCCAGCAGACTCCCGGAGGGATGCGCCGCCGTGCGAGGGGAGGCAGCGCATCCCAGGAGTGAGGACACAAACAGGGAAACCTGTGGGACCAGGGCTGTGCAAATCCTGACCAACTGCCCCCCCATCCCCAGACCCTTTGGACCACAAGACCCATCCCTGCAGAGTGAGGGGAGAGCGACCCCGAGCTGTGCCCTCCCTCGGGCCGCCCCGCCCCACACTCACCTCCCCGGTAGGTTTTCCAGGTGTAGTACTTCCCTCGGAAGGGAACGTTGTCGAACTCGGCGCACTGCAGCTCCCGGAAGTCCTGCGAGCCCGGCGGGCAGTCCTGTGGTCACACGGTGGGCACTGTGGGGCCGGGCTGGTCGGGGCAGGGGCTGCTGCAGCCCCTCGAGGACGGGGACAGCCCTGACACTGCCACAGGGTGGCCCGAGCGTCCCTCCGGAAGACCGACAGCCCCAGGAGCTCCGAGTGGGATGTGACCCTCGGGAGCAATCTCTTGGAGCAAAGCCCAGGGAAGCAACAGGCCCCATCTATTTCCCTCATCCCCATCCCCATCACTGGATGTTGAAGCTGCAGCTCCCCAGGCCCAAAGCTTCACCGAGCGTCCCTTCCCCAGCTCTTCCTGGGAATTTTGAGGTTGAACCCTCAGCCCTGGGAAGCAGAACCCGACCCAGCATCCCCCGAGCTGCTCTCGCCTGGCCGCACCCGCGGGTGTGAGAGGCATCCCTGTCCTGTCAGAGCTGGAATCCCCTGATCTCCCGCCCTTTCCCTCCTTATCCTTGGGCCCTTCTGGATCCCAAAGCCCCGCAGGTCCCTGCGGGCTCCCAGACCTGCCTGGTCCTGCCTGGCATTCCCCATCGTGGGATTGCTGCTGGCACTCCCTGCCTTGGTCCCACCCAGCCTCCTCCTCCTCCTCCTCCTCCCGGGGGTCCCACGGCTGTGCAGAACACCCTGCACTGTGTGGAGGGGGCTCATCCCACCTGGAGAGGGCTCATCCCAACCAGACAGGGCTCATCCCAACCACAGAGGGCTCATCCTACCGGGATAGAACTCATCCCACCCAGACAGGGCTCATCCCGCCTGGAGAGGGCTCATCCCACACAGAGAGGGCTGATCCCACCTGGAAAGGGCTCATTCCAACCAGAGGGGGCTCATCCCACCCAGGAGGGCTCATCCCACCTGGAGAGGGCTCATTCCACCCGGAGGGGGCTCATCCCACCCAGAGAGCTCATCCCAACCACAAAGGGCTCATCCTACCAGGACAGGGCTCATTGAACTGAGAGAGGGCTCATCCCACCCAGACAGGGCTCATCCCACCTGGAGGGGGCTCATCCCACCCGGAACGGGCTCATCCCAACCTCAGGGGGCTCATCCCACCCAGAGAAGGCTCATCCCACCCGGACAGAGCTCATCCCAGCCCCACAAGCCGCAGCCGCCCGGCCGTACTCACGTCGGTGTTGCAGGAGCGGTAGCGCTTCCTCTCCCCCAGGCAGTACTTCCCGCCGATCGTGGGCCTGACAAACCGGGAATGGGATGCTGGAACCCGCTCAGGGCAGTCTTTGGGGCAGCCCCAAGGAGCTTGGGGCGGTTGCCCCACGTGGCTTTTCCCACCCCTATCCTGCCCCAAGGATGGATCCCGCCTGGCTGGGCCATAGCTGGGGGGCTCAAGGCGCTTTTCCTCCCCTCCTCTTCCTCCTTTTCCTTCCCCTCCCCTCTCTTGGACACAGATGGGAGAGGCAGAAATGGTTGGATAATCCAGCTCTCCAATCGGGAAATTGCCTGCTCGGGGCAGGGTTAGGGTTAGGGGTAGGCACTTCTTCACTTCCCTTCATCCTCCTGCCAGCAATTCCTTGCCCACCCTCGGAGGAGGGAAGCCAGGGGCTGGTCCATCCCCTTCCTTCCATCCAGGAGCCGAGTGTGGAGCCGCCTGGGCACCTGGATGAGCCCTCCCCAGGACCACCCCCCCGGCCCGGGGCCATACCTGGGGCTGTCGCAGTGGCGCACGGACGAGGACACGCCCCCGCCACACGTCCGGCTGCACTCCCCCCACGATGACCACGAGCCCCACGCGCCGTCCACGCCCTCCGGCCGCGTTCCGAAGGGGACGCATTCCCTCTTGTAGCACCACTGCGGAGAGACAGAGCTGGGAACGGCCCGGGCGTGGGGGGACTTGTCCCAGAGCCCCGCTGGGCACAGAGCCAGACCAAGGCTGGGATATCCTTTGATCCCAAAGAATCTGAGCTTGGAGCTGCCCTGGCCTGAGAGCCAGGGACACTCGCCTCTCCTTCGGGTCACACTGGCGCCATTGTGCCCGCAGTGGGACCAGTGTCCCCACTCCTGTCCCCACTCTCAGCCCCCGTGGTGCCGTCCTGGGGGTCACAACGGATGGGGTCACATCCTGCCCAGAGCAGCTGTGCCTGCCCCATCCATCCCTGGAAGTGTCCAAGGCCAGGCTGGACAGGGCTTGGAGCAGCCTGGGATAGTGGGAGGTGTCCCTGCCCATGGCAAGGGGTGGGACTGGGTGGGCTTTAAGGTCCCTTCCAAGCCAAACTCTTCTGGGATTCTCCTCTGAAGAGCTCCTGGGTCACACCCCTCACATCCTACATGAGCACAGGGCAGAGTTCCAGGTGATCCTGAACTGGGGGCACATGGACACGTCCATGCCAGCTGCTCCCTGCCGGGACAGAGTGAGTTTTGTGTGTCCCGGGAGCTCCGTTGTGGTTCCTGTGTCCAAATGTCCCGATCAGCAAAGGGCCCAGGTTAAAATAAAGTTTAAGTTTAAAGTAAAAATAAAGTAAAGTAAAACTCTAAGATCATCAAACTTGTTCTGCTGAGGATCCTGAAAGGATCCGCCTGTCCCCGTGCTGCTGGGAGACAGATGCTCGTGGAAAGCTGCCTGTGAAATCTTTCCCCGGGCCCTGGAAAGTGTCCCACACCCCCCGGAGCCACCAGCGAGGAGTGGGACGGAGCCAGAGCCGCTGCCGCTCTCCGGGCGCGGTGCCGGACACGGAGCCTCGGGGCTGAGATAATCCCAGGAAGGAAGAAACTGCTGCCTGCTCCTTCCAGGGGCTGCTAACCCACCCTGGAGCTGCTGGCACGGCCTCTCCCGGCCTCTCCCGAGCCAAGCTCTCCACGGGCAGCCGGGAAAAACGCGCCGTGGCTTCCCGGGAATCCCAGCTCGCGATCCCTGCGTGCGCCGGCGCATCCCAAAGGGGCGATTCCATGCGGAGGAGATGCTCTGCAGGCACAGCCTGGATATTCCACAGTGTTCCCAGAGCCTGGGAATAGCCCCAAGAGCCCTGGAAGCTGCCACTGCTTCCCTTCTCTCAAGGGTTTTGAAGGACTGGGGTTAAAAAGTGGTCACTAAGTGAGGAAAAGGGACGTTTAAAAGGGGGAAAAGCTGGGAAAAAAGACACGGATAGCTGGAAAAAATATCACTGTGGGTTCTTGGGGTAAGACTGGTGAAGCCATAACAATCACAGGAGATCAGTTAATGGAGAAAAGGAGAATTTGGGAGGAGGAAATAGGCTCAGCTTTCCCCCCCATTGGGTGGCAGAGCACGGGAAATTCTCTCTCCTTTAATCTTTCCCATTTTAAATACCCTGATCCTTCCCACTGGAAAGGGAGAAGTCAGGGAAGACCTCGGAGAGCTGCTCCAGCCAAGGGCTGAGGTCTGGGGCTCACCCCAGGAGCTCCAGCTGGGGATGGTGCAGAAATTTCATACAAAAATTCATCTTCTTCCACCCAAGGACATCACATCACTTCCAAGGAACGAATGGATCCAAAAGGATAAGCACGGGAAGGTAACTGGGGGTTCAGACTGAGCCAGAATCCTCACTGGGAACAGCTCCCACGAGGCCTGGGGGCTGGGGCTGCTTCACTTCCCTTCTCCCAAGGCTTTTTGAAGGACCCTGGTTAAAAAGCAGGCACTGAACAGGGGGAGAGGGACGATTAAAAGTGGGAAAAGCTGGGAAAAAGCCATGACTCGGAGGAAAAAAAAGCCATTGTCCCTGCGGTGCAGCGGGAGGGATGCCCAGCCCTGGGAGCTGCCTGCTCCTCCCTGCCCTCGTTCCAGCAGCACTCAGAGGATTCTTTGCAAAGAATGATGGATTTGTCAAAGCCATCGCCTTCCCTGCTCCTCAGCTTCTCAGGGATTTGAAATGTTTCTCGGATTTCTTGGGAATTGTTTTCCCTCTAGTGGAAAAACGGGACCTGGGAGCACCCCAGCCCTGGCTTTCCATTGTCCCAACCGTGTCCCAGTTTGCAAAGGCTCTTTGTTTCACTTTATCCTGTTGCAAATGGTGGAGGAGGAGCAGGGAATGAAGCAATCGAGGCAAAATTCACCATCGGGAAAAATCCTGCCCTCCCCTCTCAGCCGAGGCTGAAAAACCCGAGGTTTCATCACATCCAGCTTTTCCCAAGTTTCTCTGAGAGCATTTTACAAACCCTGGGAAAACCGGGGGAGGAAGAAAAAAAATCCCTTTTCTCAGGAGAGCCAGGAGATCCCAGGAGATTTCAGGAGATCCCAGCAGACCCGAGGACAAGGTGTTCACCTCAGGATAGGGCATTGCTTGGGGTCCCCTTGCCGTGCCTGGGGGGTGACACCAGGAGGGACCTGGCTGGAGCAGGTCCCATATCCCATATCCCATATCCCATATCCCATATCCCATATCCCATATCCCATATCCCATATCCCATATTCCTTATCCCAGCACTGCTGAGCTGAGCTCTGAGCTGTACCTCGGGGTGATTCCCGCGCTCCTCGGCGCATCCCAGGCCCGGGGCTCCGGGAAGCAGGGTGCTCCTAAACCAACTCCGAGCTCCCCGACGCCAACAATAATCCCGTTTTTTTTGCTGGAACGGGGATGGAACCCCTCCCTGAGGACTCGGAGCGGAGCCCAGGGCGGCCTTACCCCCTTGTCGATGGTGTTGGTCTGGCAGATGGTGCCCTCGGCGGCGGGGATGCTGTTGGTGATGCAGCGGTTGCTCTTGCTCAGGCACCATAGCTCGCTGCAGACTTCCTGCGAAGAGGGAGGGTTGGGAGGAGGGAGGGAGGAGGGAGACAAAGAGGCAAAACCGGGATTAGGATTTGCTTGCACCGGGGGCGGCGTCAGGCCCGGGAGGCACCGGCTGGGTGGGACGTGGGGACGCTGAAGGTGCTCGGTGGGGGCAAAATGAGGCCAAACCCTGCAAGGTGCTGCCAGCTGCGGTCACCCCAAGGCCGCTGACAGCTCTCCCAGAACTTCTGGGATTCCCTGGATGTGGAGGTTCCCTGTGCTCAGGTGCCAGAGCTGACCCCTCAGCCAGCCCATGGCACAGAGGTCACCTCTCCTTGGCCATCTCAGTGACTTCTGAGCTGATCCCGCTGTCCTTGGCCTCACCCCTCTGCCCAGGGCTGAGGGATGTTCCCAGGTTTGGTTCTGAGCACAAGGGTCCATTCCTGGCTCCTGCCACGAGCATCCCTGTGCCTCGTGGATCCAGATCTGCGGGAATCCGGGGCTCCCTGGGAGCACCAGCACGGCGCATCTGGAGCTGTCCCTGCTCACAGTGGGACCACCTGGGTGCTGGCTCCAGCCAGCCTAACAATCCCAAAGGGAAGAAGACCCCTCTGGAAGATTTACAGTTGGTTTTGGAATAACCAAAATAATTCCAGACCCTGAGCCAGCCCTTCAGCAGTTCTGGAATTGGGCACCTCTGCTCTCGGTCTCTGCTCGGTGCAGTTGGGCTGGGGACTCCGGAGCTCTTTCCAGGAGGTTTCCTGGGCCACTCATCCCGACTTTCAGCCCATCCTGACCCCTCAGAGCTCCAGCAAACTGGAGGAAAGGGAAAATCTTCCCTTGGCTGTTCCAGGACCCACCCAAAAGTTAAATCAGGAAGACCAGGCCCTTTCAAGCTCCTGTGTCACTCAATCCCCCCAGGCTGGACTTCAACACCTGCAAACTGCAAAGCAACGCCTAAAATCCACTTTCCTGAGTTTCCTGCCCGGTCACCATCCTGCTCCTATTCCTACTGAAACAACCTATGGAAAACCTCAGGGAGCTGTTTGCCATGATTTGGGTTATACAGGAAAATATTAAACAGAGTCACAGTGTCAGGGAAGGAAATGGTGTCGAGGTGTGAGAGCAGAGCCTGAGCTGCCACGGCTGCTGCTGCCACTCCCAGCACACGCTGCTTCCACTGTCATGGAATCAGGGATGGAATTAAGGTTGGAAAAGCCCTCTAAGATCATCAAACCCAACAATCAACTAAGAATTGCCAGGCCCAGCACTAACCCCTGTCCCCAAGTGCCACATCCATGCTCCTTTTGGACACTTCCAGGGATGGGGGCTCCACCACTGCCCTGGGCAGCCCCTTTCCAATGCCTGATGGCCAAATTTTTCCCAATATCCAATCTCAACCTGCCCTGGCACAGCTCGAGGCCGTTCCCTCTCATCCTGTCCCTGTTCCCTGGGAGCAGAGCCCGACCCCCCCAACTGCCCCCCCTGTCAGGGAGTTGTGCAGAGCCAGAAGGTCCCCCCTGAGCCTCCTTTTCTCCAGGCTGAGCCCCTTTCCCAGCTCCCTCAGCCGCTCCTGCTGCTCCAGCCCCTTCCCCAGCTCCATTCCCTTTCCTGGACACGCTCCAGCCCTCCATGTCCTGAGGATCCCAAACTGGCCCCAGGATTTGAGGTGCAGGGTCTAGGGGGACACTCACTGCCCTGTTGGTCCTGGTGGCCACACCAAGGCTGGCACGAGCCAGGATGCCCTTGGCCATCCTTGGCCACGTGGGCACACTCTGGCTCCCGCTCCTGCCCGGCACAGCGACCATCGTCCTCCTCCCTGCCCCGCCACCGGAGCGACCCAGGGGCAGCTCTGGCTGCCTGTCCCCATCGGGTGACCCCGGGGATGGATTCAGCGTTCCAGCTCCGCATTCCTGCCCCCGGCCAAGGCCGGGCCGGAGCAGTGACCGATCCCCCCCGGGAGCGGCTGAGTCAGAGACCGGGAATGCTCCGAGCTGGGGGGAGAGAGGATGGGCTGGGCATGGCTCTGCTTCCCTCCGGGAGAGCTGGCAAAGGGAAACCCTGGGGATGGTTCTGCTTCCCTGTGGGAGAGCTGAGTGCACAGGGAGAACAGGCAAAGGGAAACCCTGGGAATGGCTCTTCTTCCCTCCGGGAGAGCTGGCAAAGGGAAACCCCGGGGATGGCTCTGCTTCCCTCTGGGAGAGCTGGCAAAGGGAAACCCCGCAGGATCCGTGCCGAGATGCAAAGGGAATTTCATTCCCAATCCTTCGCCCAAGCCCAGCTCCAGCTGACTTTAAGCAAGGACAGGAGAGAGTTTTTCCCGTCTTCAGGCATCCACCCCTGCAGAGCCAGAGTGACCACTGGGATGCAGGAGCTCCTTCTCTCTGTCACCAAGGGCTTCCCAGTGACTTCCCAGCTTCAGTCACAGAACCACAGAACCTTTATCCACACACAATCCAGCCCTGGCTCCCTTGGGGATTCTCCCAATCCACAGCGGGGCTGGAGGGGTCAGCCAGGGACATCTTGTGCTTTTGTGATCCTTGTGTATGTACAGGAAGCATCTACCCGAGCTAAAAATTAGCTGGGAAACTGGGAATTTCCCATTCCCTGCCTCTGGCTCAGGCCCCAGTGGGTGGCACTGGACATCGGACACCACGACTGCGGTGTTTGGAGTCAGACTTCTCCTGCTGCATCCGCCCCGTGTCCAGCAGGGCCCCTGGGCCAAGTCCAAGGCTCCAGCTTTGGCCTTTGCTCACCAGGATGAGCTGGTGACACCGCCAGGATGAGCTGGTGACACCGCCAGGAGGGGTTTGGTGTCGGACCATCCCTCACAGTGACACCCTGGCTCCCTCAGGGTCCCTTCCACGCCGGAGCTGGGCTGGTGTTTGCACACTTGTGGAGAAACCGAACCCTGAGCTGAAGTGTTTGCTCCTTCACAGCTTTCCAGGCCATGGGCTGGAGTTGGGAAACACCTCCAAGATCAACAAGTGCCGCTTTTGACCGATCCCCAAATTTTCACCCAGCTCAGAGTGCCGCGTCCAGGCTTTCCTTGGACACCTCCAGGGATGGGGGCTCCAAACCTCCCTGGGCAGCCCCTTCCAGTGCCTGACCACCCTTCCAGTGTCCATCAGACATCCCTGCTGCCCGTGGACCCTAAGCTGGCTGCGCTGTTTTCCCTGGAGGAACATTAGGATCCCAAGCAGCCCTTCCATGCAGACATTTTCCTCGCTCTCTGCTCAGACCCTTGGCCATGCTCGGGATGTTAGGAGTAGCAAAACGCCAGGCTCAGATCCATGAAGATCCTTTTCTCCTGGAGCAACCTCTCCTTCCAGCGTTTTCCCGCGTTCAAAGACCAGGGGTTGGCTGTGTGGTGGCAGGGGGGGCTTAGGTGGGCAGCAACCCACAGCACATCCCCCGTAACCCCTGGGAGAAACATTTCTCCTCCTGAGTCTGCATAAGCAGCACAAATATTATGGAAAATAAATCCGTGTGCAAAGAGAGGAGAGCCTGGATGAGGGAGGGCCTTGGGGACCAACAGCAGCCAAGGAAGAGGGGAGAAATCTCTTCCCGTGGGATTAACCTGACCCAAAATGAGCTGGCACCACCCCTTGTGGACGGGAAGCCCCCTCGTGTGTGCTCTCCCAGGGAAGCACGGCAAGGAGATCGTCAGGAACATTCCAGCGCCCTTGCAGCTCACTGGGAACATCCCAGCGGAGCAGCACGGCCGTGTGGGCAGCAGGGGGACAGCCCCACGTCCCTCGGCCCCCCGTGCCGCCCTCCCCCAGCCCTGGGAACCGATAGTAAAGCAGGAAGGCTCTCTACCCCGTATTTACACTGGCGGGATTTGACTCCGTACTGGAAGCGGCACTGCTCGTCGGCGTCGTACGCCTGCCCCGGCGCCACCGTGGGGTAGATGAAGTCTTGCTTGGGGGGAGCGTTGTTCAGGCACAATCCCATCCCCGAGCTGGAAAGGAGAGAGGGGGATCAGAGCTCGGGAAGGCTTGGGGGAGAGGTGGGGGATCAGCAGTTGCCACTCCCAGGCTCCGCTGTGGGGATAAATCTGGGTAAGAGAAAGGGCTCTGAAGTCCTTCCACCGGTGTGCTCCGGGCTGGGGAGCACATCCTGGTTCCTAGGAGGTGTTGATCTGAGGGGTCATAGAAGGTCCTGAGTGGGAATTGACCCACAAGGATCATTGATCCAACCCCTGGCCCTGCACAGACGCCCCAACAATCCCACCCTGTGCATCCCTGACAGCGTTGTCCAAACGCTCCTGGAGCTCTGGCAGCCTTGGGGCCGGGACCATTCCCTGGGGAGCCTGCTCAGTGCCCCAGCACCCTCTGGGGACAGAAGAACCTTTCCCTGATCTCCATCCCAACCCCCTGACAGCCCGTGGGTTGTGGGGCAGCAGGCACAGCGCAGGCAGGTGTGCCCAGCCAGGTGTGCCCAGCCAGGTGTGCCCAGCCAGGTGTGCCCAGGCCCCTCAGGTGGGCAGTGGGTGGCCAGAGGGGCTGCTCCCGCACCTGGCTGTGAGAGCAACCAGAGACCCCACATTCCAAGCCTGACCTCCTGCTTGCCAGAGCTTTGTAGGAACATCCACATCTGGCAAGAAAAGCCTTTCCCTCCCCCTTCCTCGCTGCTCTCCGAGCTCTCCCCTCAATCAAGGCCCTGCCATCACCCCCAGCCCCAAACCTCGCACACGCCACGTCCCGGGGGAGGCTCCCGGAGCCTGGGATGGCCAGCAGGGAACACGAGGAGCGGGGCTGGACCCTCCATCCTCCTGCAGCCCTGCCAGGAGCTCGGGGTCAGCGGGGGACGAGGCAGCCTGGCCGTGCCTCGTGGTCACCAGAGCCTCAGTGCCCTGCCAGATGTGGGATTTGCTGCTGAGCCACGAGGTTTGGCCAAGCCCTGCAGGGCAGTGGGGCCAGTGGGAGCCTCTCGGGGAGGAGCTGTGGCTGCTCCTCTTGGTGTGTGCAGGAGCTGAGCTCTGGGGTTCAGACTCCCTGGGGGCTTCCTCCACAGGGACCCCACGCTTGTGCTGCTTCCAGCCAGCACTCCAGTCCTGCCCAGAACCCGTGGGCTGCCTGAGCCCTGCACAAGAAGCTCTTTCAGGCTGCAGAATTTTGACTCAGGTTTGGCGACAACTTTGAAACTCTGGGATTTAGGAGCCAAAATCGTGGAATCGTGGAATGATATGGGTTGGGAGGGATGTTAAAAGTCATCTCATCCCACCCCCTGCCATGGGCAGGGACACCTTCCACTATCCCAGGGTGCTCCAAGCACCGTCCAGCCTGGCCTGGGATGGGGCAGCCACAGCTTCCCTGGGCAACCTGTGCCAGGGCCTGCCCACCCTCACAACAAAGAACTTCCTCCTAATATCCCATCTAAACTGCTCTCTTTCAGTTTGAATCCATCCCCCCTTGTCCTGTCCCTTCTCCTGAATCCTAAAGGTGCTTTGGAAAGAAAGAAAACCAAAATATTTCCCCTATTTTGCTTCTTCCCACTGGAAACTCCTCCTCGCTGCCTGCAGGAAGCGCCTGCACCACGCAGACCCAACCCTGACCCCAGACCCTCCTTCCCCACCGCACCAACCCTTCTCTGCAACTCCTGCCTGGACTTCAGAACCACCCAAACGCCTCCAGGAGCTCCTGATCTATTTGGGACACCTAAATAAAGATCTCCCAGCTGCAAGGAAAGGGGTTTAGATGTCCAGCAAGGCAAGGAAAATGTGGGAATCTCTATGGGAAAGAAGAGGGAAATCTCCTGGGCCAGGGTGAGGTGCTGGGAGACAGCGCAGAAGGAACTGGGGGGCTTGGGGGCTTCTCTTCGGCTTCACCCCCTCCTCAANAGCCATGAGCTTGGCCGTCTCCTGCCCGCGGGAGCCGCAGCTGTTGCCGACCCCGTCGTGGTTCATGCCGAACCTGGAGAGCGCCGGGGCGGGCAGAGAGGATCAGCCGGGCTTTTGCCACATCTGGCTGATCCCCAGGAGGGAATTTCGGCTCCTGCTGGTGGGAACAGACCGGCAGGAGCTCCTGAGGGTGCCCCACTCACGTGTGGCCGATCTCGTGGGCGATGGTGAAGGCGGTGGCCAGCCCGATGTCCTCGTTGATGCTGCAGCTCCGCTCCCGCTCGCACATCCCGCCCACGGGGGCCAGGCCTGGGCGGGGGACAGGGCTGTCACACGGGGCCCCCACGGGGGGCACGGGGGGTGGTGGGGGGCTGCCCGAGGTGCTTCACGCTCTCCGACACCGAGCACAAGCAGGTCCTTCCCGCTGGGCTTTGGGGTGGACTGGTGGCTCTGATGGGGCGTGGTCACTCAGCACTGATGGCTGAATTAACGATGGCAGGCTCAGAAATGCTAAGAACGGGTCAAAATCCTCTGGATTTCAAAATCCTCTGGGTTTCACATCCAAGCTGTGCACAGGGGAGCAGTCCTTGGCACAACATTGGTGCTGCTGGTGGGGGAACCTCACATGGGCTGCAGCAGCTCTGGGGCATCCAAACTCAGCCAGGGCAGCCTGGACAACCCTGATCCAACCTTGGGTCTGCCTGGCACCCACCAGAATCCAGCCTGACTCCGTTTGGAGGACAGGAGGATGCTGAAATTCCCCCTGAATTGTGAAATTCCCTCCATCCTGTGCCCATCCACCATCCCCCAGCTCAGGCTGAGCCACCGCCCCAGGCCAGGGAAGGACCTGCCTGTGCCAGGGGATCGATCTGAGCCATCCCGGCCCCTCCAGCCCCTTCCTCCCTCCCAGGCTCCTCCTCTGCAGTCGCAGCAGGTCAGAGATCCCCCAATTTTCCCTGCCCACCGCGGTGATCCAGAGCAGTAATCCCTCCCTGCCTGCTCAGTCTAGACCAGGGCGAGACAAACGAGGAGCAGCAGCCAGAGAGAGCTGCAGGCTCTGTCTGGGTCTCGCCGTTTCAATAAAGAACTCCCTTTACAGTCATCACAAAAAGTCGGATTTCTCTCTGCTCAGCCAGGAATGCTCCACCAGGCCCAGCCCGAGATGTGAGAGCTTCTCAATCATCGGGCTGGAGCCGGCCCAGGGATGGAACAGTGGAGTGTTCCAGGGCTCATCCGTCCTTGGAGTTGCTGGTTTTAGTGTTTACAGAATTAAGGAGAGGCTGGAAACCACTGGGCCGGTCCTGGCCCTGCTGCTGGTGCTCGGGATAACTTTGGGGAAGGGTTTCAGCTTCTCTGGGAAGGGGATGGCACAGCCCACCCTCGCCTCGTTCCCAAAGTTCCGTGTGCCGGTGAGAGCTGCCAAGATTCCACTCACCCAGGGTGCCACAGGGCTTGTTCTTGTAGATGCAAATGTCGTATCTGCAAAGGAGAGGAGGCAGCGTTAAGGACACTGCGAATTTTGGGGGTTGTCATTTCACCGAGGTGCTCACACCCAAACCACTTCCAACCAGCCCGTGGCTCGTGGAACACTCCTGGGATGGAAAGCACCGATGGTGGCAGGAGAGATGTCTCTGATCCAGGTTGTACAATGCTCATTGTCCTCAGGCTGAGGCTCAAAGTGGGTTTTTAATGACATTTCCTGTCCTTTACCTCTGGGGCAGAACTGAGCCAGGCCAGAGCTTTGGTTCTGATGGTGGAGCTTGGCCAGAGATGGGCAATGAAACTGGGGAAGGAGCAGCAGGAGAGGCTGAGGGAGCTGGGAAAGGGGCTCAGCCTGGAGAAAAGGAGGATCAGGGAGGACCTCCTGGCTCTCCACAACTCCCTGACAGGAGGGGGCACTTGGGGGGATTTGGGCTCTGCTCCCACGGAACAAGGAACAGGATGAGAGGAAACAGCCTCAAGCTGTGCCAGGGAAGGGTCAGGTTGGATACTGGGAAAATTTCTTCATGGAAAGGATTGTCAGGCTTTGGAATGGGCTGCCCAGGGTGGTGATGGAGTCACCACGCCTGGAGGGGTTCAAAAAACGAGCAGATGTGGCACTTGAGGGTGTGGTTTAGTGGGCACAGGGGGATTCGGTCAGAGGTTGGACTTGATCTTGGAGGCCTTTTCCAACCTGAACAATCCATGAATCAGCAGGGACAAGGCTATTCCAGACTTGGAGCTCATTAGGTTTGGGTGGGAGGTCCAGCTCTGCTCACCAGAGGGAAGCATCAGACATGGGGGGGGAGAGGACAGGGCCAACCTTGGGTCTATTGCAGGAAATCACATCAATCAAATATGGAAACACAGAATCCCAGGTTGGTTTGGGTGGGAAACAAAGTTAAATATCATCCAGTTCCACCCCCTGCCATGGCAGGGATGCCTTCCACTATCCCAAGTTGTTCCAAGCCCCATCCAACCTGGCTTCGGACACTTCCAGGGATGGGGCATATGAAATCCTGATTTTAAAAAAATCAAAAATAAGGAAAACATTTCAGTTTGAAAACGTGTTCCATTTCAAAACCCTCTGTGGTTACATGAAAACATTAAAGTGATTTTTTTTTAATGTATTTTTTTTTCAGTTCATTTCTTCACTGAGAATTTTCCAAACAAATTCAATCCGGGTTGATTCGAGGTGACTCTTCCCTCTGTTCCTGGCCTCGACTTCCAGCCATTGCATCAAGGACTCCACTGTTTGCACATCCTTAGCTGGGCACAAGGAAAAGCTGAAACACGGAGAGCAAAAATCTCCTCCGAATGGAAAGGCAGCACCCTCAGAATGGGAAGTGGTGGCAGCTCCAACAGAGCCCAGTTTGGGTGAGAGAGGGAATATTCTCATTTCCTTGCAGAAAGAAACATCTGGGCTTTGCAAAAGCTGTGCTGAAAGGGGCCAGGCTGAGATCTGTGTAGGGTGGGGGCAGGCGAGGGGAACAGTGGCAGCTGGGCTGGGCCACCCCAAAGCCAGGCTGGGGTTGCACTGAGGATTGTGACCCCAGAGTGGGTTTGGGGACACCCTGAGGTGAACAGGACTCAGGACTGTGACCCCAGAGTGGGTTTGGAGACACCCACAGGGTGAGCAGGACCAAGGATTGTGACCCCAGTGTGGGTTTGGGGACACCCAAGAGGTGGGCAGGACCAGGGATTGTGATCCCAGAGTGGGTTTGGGGACACGCATGGGGTGGGAAGGACCAAGGATTCTGACCCTTGTGAGGGTTTGGGGGCACCCACAGCGTGAGCAGACCCCAGACTGGGTTTCAGGACACCGAGCAGGACCTTCTGACACCGCTCGTCCTCATGACCCCACAGGGATGAGGGTGGAGACTGAGAAGTGACAGCACACGAGGGGTTAAGTCCCACACATTCCCAGCGATGGCTCCTGTCCCTTTGGCCCCTGGCACTCCCTGGAAGTGCCCAAACCTCTCCCCCGGGCAGGAAACCGAGCGAGTGAAAACATTCGTAGCTTTGTTTGGAGCGAACGCCGCTCACAGCCCTGGGAGGCTCTGCCTTTCTCTCTTATCCCTGCGAGAGAAAAAAACTCCCAGCTCAGCAAGATCTTATCGGGACACAGAGAATTCACTGGAGCCGGGGCCGGACGTGCCGGGCGCTGTCTGAGCCTAGCCGGTGGCTCCGGGCTGGCTCCAACATCTGCTGGGAGCACGGAGAGCTCGGAGCGGCGTTCGCATCCCACGCGTGGGGAGGGAGGAGAGGGAAAAGCTGCAGCCCCAGCTGGGGGAAAATCTGGGGCTGAGGGGCCCTTTTGTTGCTTCCCAAGGGGTGTACCAGGCTCCCTCTGGAATTGGAGCAGGAGAGCAGCACATGGAGAAAGAAAGCGGCTCCCCCTTGGAGGCTTCCCTCTCCAGCGCTTTCGTTTCCTGTCTTTCTGTCACTCCGCAAGAGAGGGGGGAAAAGGCACAAACAAATGTTGGGTTTGCCTCTGGCCTCTCCCAGGATGGTTCCCCGTGCCCAACCAGGGATTTGTGGGCACTGGAGGGACAGTCCTGGACACAGCCAGGAGCACTTCCCAGAGCTCAGCACTGCCTGTCCCCTCCATCCTTCCAGCATCCTGTGTCATTCCAGCTGCTCTGCCGTTCCAGACACTGTCCCTGTCATCCTCTCTGTCCTCCTCCCTTCTGACCATCCATCCATGCATCCATCCATCATCCATCCATCCCTCCNTCCATCCATCCATCCATCCCTCCATCCATCCATCCATCCATTCATCTGTCCATTCATCCATCCATCCATGCCCCCATCCATCCATCCATCCATCCACCCATTCATCCATCCATCCATCCATCCATCCATCCATCCATCCATCATCCATCCATCCATCCATCATCCATCCAGAAATGCCCCGTGGCTGCAAACTCAGCTCCTTGGGAGCCCATTAAAGACCCCGGGAAGACTGAAGGCTGATAACAAACTGAACTGCAATAGTCTCCATCGACTGAGGGACAGGAATCCTTGGATGAGCCAGTTGGATGAGCCTGGGGACAGTGCCACCCCCGAGGGGACGGTGCCACCCCCCAGGGGCCGGTGCTCACCTGGTGATCAGCACGGCGGTGTCGTGGTTGGCGATGCCGTTCTCGGGGATGGCGTTCCCGTTGCCGTTCCTGTTCACGATGGATTTCTGCCACTTGCAGAAGCTGTCCAGGGATTTCCCGGCGTGGTGGTTGATCTCCAGTGTGGGCTGGAAGGGAAGCAAGAGGAGAGGGCCATGGGAAAGCAAGAAAAGTGGGACTTTAGGAGGACTAAAGCTGCTTAAACCTCCCTAAATTCAGCTTATCATAGAAAAAATCATCACAGGTCTCCTCAGCCCAGTCCCCAGGTGGCACTGGGAGGATGTGGAGAAGCAGAGGGAAGAATTCCTGGCAGTGACATCCAGGGGGGACCAAGAGCCCCTCAAAGGAAGTGCAGACACCGGACAGGAGCAGCTCAGCAAAGCCCGGCTTACCTGATCCTCGGTGAGCAGGATCAGCCGGGTCACCAGGATGTTGACAATATTGCCCAGACTCGAGTCCTGGAAAAGTTTGGCAACCTGACCTCCAAGAAACAAGAAAAGAGGAGTCTTAAAAATGAGCTCTGTGCCCGAGTGAGCTGGGGTGGGCTGGGCACTCTGCAGGGAATTGGGACTGGGGTGCTGAACAGGTTTTTAGGAAGCAGGGATGGGTTTGGGACTCCACGGCACCACTTGGGTTGCAGAATCCCCTGAACCGTGCTCAGAGCTCGGGGTCTCCTTCTGGAGAAGCTCAGAAGCCAAAACCCCCCAGGAGCCGCTCCTTGTCCAGGTGGAGCAGCCCCAGGGACGGAGCTCTGCCGAGGGAAGGGCACAGCATCCCTCGGGAATCTGCCGGGAATGGGATTGTTCTAAAATCTGGCTTCGGCTTTAGAAATACAAAGAGAGCAAGCCATGAAAAGGGATCCCGAGGAGGGCAGGACAAAGAGCAGCCCCAGAGGGGCTTTCAGCGGGTTCATGGATAAGCCCATCTCACCTCGCAGGAGGATCCAGCAGGGCCAGTTCAGGCTGGTCGTGCATCCAGCCCGGTGTCCCGAACCCCGAGCCACAGCCCTTGGGGGATTGTGCCGGCCCCTCTCCCTGCTCAGCCCCCAGGCGTGAGAGTTCCCCGGCCTTCTGCTTTCCCATGTGTTCCCCGCTCGGCCGGCCCCATTTGCAATGCTAATGGGACATGAGAGATGCTGCTCAAAGAAAGGCCTTTGTTCTCCCGGCCCAGATCTGGCTGTGGCGTGGAGTTCACCTCTCCTGCAGGCTCCGGGGTCCCACCGCTCAGGAGCAGCAGCGTGTCAGGATTTCTGACCCAAAACCTTGCTCTGAGCCTGGGGAGAACCCACCGCCCTCCCAGAATTTCCCTACTTCATTCCCATCCCGCTTCTTGCAGGAAAACCTCCCGTTCCCTTTCCAAACCCAAACATCCGGGGGGATGAACGGGGGTTATCCCTGAGCCCCTGGGGGTCCCCCAATGCTCCTGGTGTGGGTGTAACACTTACAATATTCATGATGGCCAGGATGTACTGCTCGATGTCCCTGCGGCCGTGGTAGCCCACCATCATCTTGTCGGCCACCACCAGGGTCTCCACGTAGCGCTCGGTGCTCACCGACCTCTTGAGGGGCAGCTGGCCCCGCTGGCTGTGGTTGCCCGCTGGCTTCAGAGGGGAGGGTTTCAGCGTCCTCAGCCACCAGTGCCTCCCCTTCCAGGGCTTCTCGTCTGAGGAGGGAACGCGAGGGTTGCGTTGCCCCGGGGCAGCAACTCACAGCTCATATGGGTGTGGGGTGGGCTCGGGTTGAGGGAGGGGAAGGCCGTGGTGGGGGTCTTTGGACACAGCAAACGCCCCCACGGCAGCCCAGGGCTGTCCTCACCTGCCCTCCTGGCTCCTCCTGGCTCCTCCTGCCCCCTCCTGCCTCCTCCTGCCTCCTCCTGCCCATGTGTGCCCATCCCATCCCAGCCCCAAACACCTCCGGGCTGCCCAGCCCTGCCCTCACCTCTACCCCAGGGTGGATTTAGAGCCCATGCAGCCATAACTTGAAAATAAAGCCGTTGCAGGCCGTTCCCTCCTTCCTTTTCCTGCCAGGACCTGAATTTAGGACTTGGCTTTTCCACCACAGAAAGGGCTGCAGCTTTGTAGGACAACTTTGTAGGATTTTGGTTCAAATGCTGCTGACTCAAGCCCGGGGATGTCCCCAGCAGGGCCATCAGCTCCAAACCCCCGGCCTGGAGACCACCCCAGGGCAGGGGAGCTGAGTGGGAGACTCCAGCCCCCTTCCTGCCCTGCCAGGGGATCCAGCTGGGTCCCTTCCCTCTGCTCTGGAATCATCAAACATCAGCAGGGCTGGGAAAATGGGCACATCGCAGGCAGCCCCACAAGCTCCCAGCTCCAGCTCCTCCAGCTGATCCAAGGGGACTCGTGGGGGTATTCAAGGACCAGGAATGCTGGGCTGGGCAGGACAGTCCCAGCCTGAGGGGCGAGGGGACAGGGTGGCCTTGCTGGGGCCATTGCACTGGGATTGTTCTAAACTCTGTTTGGCCTCTGCTCCCACTGCACGGTCTCTGCTTTCCAAGAAGCAATTAGAAGAGGGCTAAATTATTTCTGGAAGCTGGGGAATGTGGCAAAGGGTCAGCAGGAGGGGAGGCTGCTGGAGCTTCACCCCGTGTGGCTCTGGGAACTGGGACGGGAGGAGCCAGGCCAGGGAAGGCTCCAGAGAGGGTGACAGTGCCCCGGTGTCCCCAGAGGCTCCATCCCTTCCAGCAGTGACTCCTCATCTGCTCAAGGGTCACCTCTGGGGCAGTGGATGGACATCCTGAAGTGACACATGGGCAGGAGCAGCCAGGGCCAGCTCTGCTCTGCATCCACAGGCTGGTCCATAAAAACCACTGGGTATCCCTTCCCATCCTTACTGAGCCTCTCTCAGCCGAGGGAGTGGCATCCTGTGTGCCTGCAACACTTTGGGTAGATGGAGAAACTTGGCCTGTCCACAAGGGAATTTCAGCCAGACTCTGGGACAGACTGATGGGAAGGACAAGAACCAGAAGGGCACGTGGGGAGAGGCCAGGACAGACCTTTGTGAGTCCCTCTGGAAGTCAAAGCCGTGTCGGTGTAGAAATGGGGCTGATGGGCAGTTTATCCCCGAACATCCCCCCGTGGCTGAGCAGGTCCCAAATCCACCCTCCAGGGCACCTTTCCCCCAGCCCCCAGCAGCAGCAGCAGAGTTCCCTCAGCATGGACACGACCTGGAGTGACCAAACCCCCAAGCCAAGCGTGTGCCGAGCACGTGCGAGCCGCGATTTCCCAACCCTCTGTAAATTGGCCAAACCGGGGAGGATCCTTCTGAAGAAAAACAAGAGGTGGTGTTTTTTTCTCTTCCATCCCGTGCTCTGTTTACCAATTTTAAAGCCCTGCCGCGAGGAGGAGGGGATGGGAGCTGCCCACAGGCCAGGCCGCCAGAAATGTTTAACGTGGGGTAAAGCAAGCACAGAAAAATCTCGAATTCAGGAGATAAATCTGCTTCTTTGCCACGTGGAGCAGGGTGGGCCTGGCCTGCCGGGACCTTCCCAGCCCGTTGTGGGCTGGGCTGGGGAGGGAGCACGTACCCAGCACTCCGCAGGCCGCGTCCATGTGGGGGTACTGGAGGGACGAGCGCTTGTACACAACGTGGGGGCTGCCCTTGCCCTCGCCCCCCGCGCTCACGTTGGCCCCGGGGCTCAGGGGCTCGATGAAATATTCCTCCTCATCTGCCACGATCACCCCGTGCTGCAGGAGGAGAGAGGGGAGGCCATAAAAGAGGTGCAGGGAGACCTGGGGGACATCCTGGGGGCTGCCCATAATGAGCTTTCTGCTGATTAACCACAAATTCCTGGGAATCCTGCACAAACACGGAACTATAGGAACCCACAGAGCAGGGAAAACCCAGTCACGAGGTCGTGGATGCCTTGGGACATCTGTGCTCACTGAAATCCTCTGGAAATCACAGTCCTGCCTTGCTAAGCTACGAATGAATTGTTTCCTATCCCACCCCCTCAGTGTCTGGGAGAGCTGCTGTGGGATCCCAAACATCTCCCGTTCCCTCAGCTCCAAGCTCCTGTGCTGCTCATTCTCCCAAAAGGGCCTTCCCAAGCAGCTCAGCACCATCACCTCCAGCAGGGAACTCGGGCACGGGGCTGCAGGGAGGTGGGAATACCCAGAGGCTTTGAGAAACACCCCAAAGGTTTAAAATCTGAAGGCTGATTAAGGAGGGAGACAATGAGCAGGACCCACAACCCTCCTGTGTAGCCTGGAATGGGGCAGCCCACCTTGTACACCTCGGACTGGCCACTTCAGTCAGGGTTTGCTCCCTTCTTTTAGGTTTTTATTCTTTCACTGGCTGGATCTCAGCTGTGAGCCCAGACTCTGCTCCCTGAATGGACCCACGTGTGAGACAGTGACAGCCAGGAGGAGCAGATCCCAGTGGGAAGAGCAGCCAAACCCACCAGGCACCTGCAAGATCCCTCCTCTCCACCCTCACAGCAGCTTCCCCTCTACTTCAAAGGTCTGAGCAACCCGAGAAGTTTCTGGGAGCTCCAGCACTGTAACAATCCTTGGCACTGAATCTCTCCAGGGAATGTGGTGTCCCATCAGCTGGACCTCACCAGCAAGCGACCGAGGCACAGGAATTGATCCCAAAGGCTCAAGCACGATCCCGAAAGTCCAAAAGTCCTGGCTGTCATCCCATTCCTCGTGTGCAAACACAGCTCTGGGTGCAGAGATCCCTGCCCTGCCACCAGCAGGGATGTCACAGCAGCGCTTTCCCAGCTCCCTCTGTGCCCGGGAACAGGAGCCCTGCTCTGCCAGGATGGGCAGCAGGGAAATCAGTCCCTGTAAAACACCCCGAGGCCCTTCCATGGGAGCACCACCTGTCCCAGCCCCGCTGCTGGGTGTTGTGGGCATTCCAGGGTGGACATTCCCTTGCTCCCGGGGCTCTCTCCATCCCCCCCCGGCCCGGAGCTGAATCGGGGCAGTGTGAGCCGGTCCCGGTCCCGCAGTGCCGGGGGATTTCCTCCTGCCCCGGGCTCTGCTGCTCTTGGCTCAGCTCCACCTTTTCGAACACAAGCGAGGTACTGTGAGGTTACCCTGGCCGGGGCTGCGCCGGGAAGCAGGGAGAGCCAGCTGGAATGGCTTTGTGGGATGGGGGGAAGGAGGTCACCCCCGGCCCGGGGCAGAGCACCGCGAGGGGAGGGCTGGAAAACCATCCCGCTGGAATGTCACTCCAGCCTCTGCAGAGGCTCCAGGCCTGCCTGGCACCGTCCAGCAGCAAAGTTTGGGTGTCACAAGAGCCTGAAAATTGTCCCATCGCTGACCCCAAGGGCCTGGTGCTGGGTGTGACACGGGGCTGGTGAAGGAGGCGGTGGAAGTCCTGAGGGAGATCCCTGTGGTTTGTGGGGGAGCTGAGCTGGATATCCTGTGTGTGATTCAGCCAGGTCAGCTGCAGAGCAGGGAGGGTTTGCACGGTCAGCTCATCACACGCTTGGCAGAAGCACAGCCACGTCCCTGGGTCTGCTCTCCCAGCTCCTGGAGCGGTGGCGCTGGGGCCATCTGGGTCCCTCCAAGCATTCCTGTTCATGCTGGGCTCAGGGGGCTTCCCAGAGGAGCTGCCCCATCCCTGGAAATGTCCAAGGCCGGGTTGGATGGGGCTTGGAGCAACCTGGGATAGTGGAAGGTGTCCCTGCCCATAGCAGGGGTGGGACTGGTTGGGCTTTAAGGTCCCTTCCACCCCAAACCTCTCTGGGATTCTCTGGAGATGTGGCCTTTCAGCTGTGGCACAAGAGGTACCAGGATGGCATTTCTGTCCTCACTGTTTTCTCTTTACTGTGATTTTTTAATGGTAGGATGTAGATCCTTGGGATTTCTTGCAGCCCATGGGATGAAACACAGGGATTTCAGCTCCTGGCCAGGCCGAGGCAAAGCTGCCCAAGCTGCTCCCTGGAGGCTTCCAGCTCCTTGGCCCTTCTGGCAGCTCAAAACTTGGAATGTTTTGGAAAATAGACCATGTTGCCCTCTGCTCCCGACAAAGGCCACGTGGTGGGATTGGGGTGTCCTGTGCAGGAACAGGAGTTGGACTTTGATGATCCTTGTGGGTCCTTTCCAGCTCAGGATATTCTGTGATTCTGGGAATTGGGTGACTTTCCCCTGGCTGAGCCTGAAGCCCAGCAGGGTGTGGGAGAGGTGTGGGGTGATCCACACTCCCTGCCTGCCCTCAGGCCAGGGGAATGGTGCCTGTGGCTGGGAAGAGGAGTCAGTGGGAGCATGTCCAGATATCAGGAAGATGAGTCAATGGGAGCGTGCCCTGCTAGTGGGAAGAGGAGTCAGTGGGAGCATGTCCAGATATTGGGAAGATGAGTCAGTAAGAGTGTGCCCTGATAGTGGGAAGAGGAGTCAATGGGAGCGTGTCCTGATATTGGGAACAGGATTGAATGGGAGCATGTCCAGATATTGGGAAGAGGATTCAATGGGAACATGTCCAGATATTGGGAAGAGGAGTCAATGGGAGCATGTCCAGATATTGGGAAGAGGAATCAATGGGAGCGTGTCCTGATATTGGGAAGAGGAGTCAATGGGAGCGTGTCCTGATATTGGGAAAAGGATTCAATGGGAGCATGTCCCGATATTGGGAAGAGGATTCAGTGGGAGCGTGCCCTAATATTGGCATCCTAAGCTGATGTGCTATAAAAGGTGAGAGTTGTGTCAGAGATGTCCAAACCCAAACCTTGCAGACCCAGGAATTCCTGACGAATATGAGATTTTGAGGACAGCAGGATGGCCCGGAGCTCGTTGCTGTTTTCACGGGTCTGTGTTGGACACAGCCACCCCTTGCCCTCCCCTTCGTGCTCAGCTCACCCCACAACCAGCACCGGCTCCCAGTTTGTGCCCTGTCACCCCCACAACACCCAAGGGGCCTGTGCAGCATCCCCTGTGCCAAGGTGGCTCAGAGCAGCGTCCCCCCAGGAACCTGCCCCTGGGGACCCTCTCCTGTCCCCTCCAGAGCGGGTGATTCCCTCCTGGAGAGGAGCCTGCTGGCGATGAGGGATGGCACGAGCGGATCGGCTCTTCCTGATCTCCCAGAACATCTCCTGTGGCAAGCACAGCCCCCACTCTGCCGGCCAAAAACATTCCAGACTCCTCTTGCCCAAATTCCTGCCCCCATTGTCCTCCCTGACCCAGAATCCCTCCTCCCCCACCCTCGCTGTGTCCGTCACTCCGGAGGGCACAAGGACAGAGTTCAGGCAAAGGGGAGGCTGTTGGATGACCCTCAGTCCCCCTCTGGGCCTGGCTGCTTTTTCCTCCAGACAGCCCTTGGTGCCTCTCCAGAGCCGAACACAGCCTGGGGTCTGGATTATCCCAGCTCCAAGTGCTGCTGGGCCATCGCTTGCCCCGGACCTGCTGCCCTGCGAGCTGGGAAGGCAGGGGGGTGCCAGCTCCCTCCGGAGCCAGCAGCATCCAGCTCCCCCTCTGTGAGCACCACCAAATTGTCCGGGGCTCGAGCAGAGTTCCCGTGTCCAAACAAAGGGCTCGCTTGGGATTATGCAGCTCAGATTTTTGGCTGTGAGCTGGAAACTTTAGACTCTATGATATAATGAGTCAGATTCTCATTTCTGTTAATAACCCACAGCACTGTTCTGGCAGGGTTGCTCAGCAATAAATCAAACGTGAATTCATTCCCGTTTGGAAGCTCCTCCACGCTGCCAGAATGCTGCTCAGAGGTGGGGCTGGAGCAGAAACATGAGTCTGGCCTAGAGATCCTTTTTCTACAAGTTACCCCTCCAGGGGAGCCGTCGGCCCTGGGATTCACTCGCGGGGTATGTTTGCTCCATCCCTCCGCCTGGCAGCTCATGAAATGTGCCTGGCGAGCCAGAAATATCGGAAAAATCACAGAAAAATAGGGATGGAAGCCCTCAGTGTATTCCCAGGACTGGAAGAGCTAATGAATCATACCCGGAGGGCTTTTGAGAGGCATTTGTGTGGCCCATTCCTAAAGATCTCCAAAGATCTCACTCTCTCCAAGCAATCTGGTCCAGAGCTCAGCTGTTCTTACCACTCATGGCCACCGCTACGATTCCTTGCTGATATTTAGGGCCGTGATGTTCAGTCTGAGCTGTCAGGACTTGGAAAATCAACCATTCCCGCCCCACTTCCAGCAGCCTTGCTGGTTTTGAGGGAATGCCACCTCGTCCCTCCTTGATGTTCCCTTTTTCATATGGAACATATTGATTATTTCAGTTTTTCCCCTCAGAAGTGACATTTTCTAGCCCCTGAAACATGCACAGAAGCAACTGGGAACCCCAGGAACGCCTCTGCAGCTGGAAGGATCCAGATGCACCCCTGACATTCCCGCGGTGCCGCGGAATTCCCGCCCTCCCGCGAAACACTTTTCACCGTTGCTTTTCGAAGACCTCCACGAGAACCAGGTCTGGATTATCCTGCTCCAACTAAAACCCACGGAACAACGCCCAGAAACCGGACCAGGAGCAAGACACGGCCCACCAACCCCCCGCAGACGAAGCGAGGGACGCGCCGCCCGCGCGGAACGGGATCCGCCAACGCTCGGATCCGCCCGCCGAGGGATCCGAGCCGTCGGTGGCACCCGCGGCCGGCTCGAGCCGGACTCACCAGCCCGTTGCAGTTGCTGATGGCCACCTTGGAGCTGAGGTAGCGGTCCTGCAGGTGGCCGGCGTAGTGGCAGTCCTCGTGGAAGTCGTGGCGCCAGTCCACGCCGTCGCGCTTCCAGTACTCCACGGTGAAGCGCTCGGCCAGCAGGTTGGAGCGCAGGGTGAGGTTGAGCAGGAAGTGCGTGCGGTGCGCCGACACTCTGTAGAAGAGCTGCCGCTCCGAGGGCTCGTAGGGCAGCGAGCGCCGCGCCCGCGCCTCCGGCGGCCGCCGCGTGTCGAACGTCAGGAAGTCCCCGTTCCGGTCCACTTGGACGGGGAAGGCGATCTCATAGTGAGCCAGGCTGGACAGGAATTCCTCTGGGGAGGGAGAGACGCGTGTGGGAACGATGTCCTGGATGAGCGGCAACGCCGGCGCACAACCGGCGTGGGGGGAGGGTTGGGGTCCTGCCTCTGTGCAGCCCGCAGGGTCCTTGGGGTGTTCCCAAATCCCTGCACAGCCTTGGGGTATTCCTAAATCCCTGCACAGCCTTGGGATAGCAACAGGCCTTGGGTCGTGCCTCTGTGAAGCTCGAAGGGTCCTTGGGGTATTCCCAAATCCCTGCACAGCCTTGGAGTATTCCTAAATCCCTGCACAGCCCTGGGATAGCAAAAGGCCTTGGGTCCTGCCTCTGTGCAGCCCTCAGGGTCCTTGGGGTATTCCCAAATCCCTGCAGAGCCCTGGGACATTCCCAAATCCCTGCAGAGCTTTGGGCTGCTCCCAAATCCCTGCAGAGCCTTGAGGTATTCCCAAATCCCTGCAGAGCCCTGGGGTATTCCCAAATCCCTGCAGAGCCCTGGGATAGCAACAGGCCTTGGGTCCTGCCTCTGTGCAGCCTGCGGGATCCTTGGGGTATTCCCAAATCCCTGCAGAGCCTTGGGATAGCAACAGGCCTTGAGCCTATGGAATGCAGTTTTTTCCCCTCTGCAGGCGACGGGGAGAAACCCCAAGGGGCCCTCCAGGCCACCCTGATTGTGCCTCTGGAGCTGGAATATCCCCCATCCCTCCACCTCCAGTGGGCAGTGATGCCTTAAGGGACTCCAGGTTCTGCAGAGCCCAGCTCTGAGCTTTGGGGGATTATTTTATCCTGGATCCTTCCCATGACAGGCCCTCAAAAGGAGACAGGAGGAGCCTTGGGGTGACAGTGGCTCCAGAGAGGAGTCTGTAGGTTCCTCGGAGCATCTCCAGCTGCCACAGGGACCTGCTGGCTCTGACACCACCAAACCAGCCCCACACCAACCCCCCGGGCAGAGCTGCACCAGTGAGGGGGGCACAGGGACACAGAGTCCTGGAAATGCCAATCCTGATACCCGAATGAGAGAGAGGAGCCGGAATTCCCCGGCTGGGCTGTAAAGGCAGCGAGAGGAGAAGTCAGATTCCCAATTCCCCAGCCAGGTCTCCGTCTCTGACCCCATTCCGCCTTCCCAGCTCCCTGGATTGGTCTTTTTCCCACCAGCCTGGCTTAGCAGCTCCTCCTGGGCCTGTCTCGTGCCACCCAGGCTGAGCTGTGCCAAGGTTTTCCCTCTGCTCTCCCTGGAAGAGCCTCCCTGTGCTTCCTGCATCCCCTTTGCCGTTGTTTCCGAAGCAAGCAGGAGGGGCCAGGCTGTTCCAGGGGGGCTGAGTTTGGCCTGGCCCCACAGCCCCCACCCTCAAAGCCTTCCCAGCCGTCAGAAATCGGCCTCCAACTCGCCACAGGGCAGCACTGGGAAGTTTCCTTTCCCTCTGAGTGTGTTTTCCAGTGTGGGAGCCTGGCAGAGTGGTGTCCTTGGCCACCAGAAACGGGACAATCCTTCCCCAGTGGGGTTTAGGGCTGAGCTCCTGTCCTTCCCCAACATCATCAGGAATTCTGGCACCTCTGCCTTGCCTTGCCAAGCCAGAATTAATGATTATTTTTTTAACTTCCTGTGCTCCAGCTTTTCCTGCATCCCAGCACCTCCCTGTGATGGGGCTGGGCACACAAGGGTGACTTTTTGCACTTAGGAATGACTTCAGGCTTGGAAAAATTTGCTGTGGGAAGTGTTTTGTTTTCCTTTTTCCCCTCTTTGCAGTCCATGTGGGCTTGAAAAACAGTGAATCAGAGGGTGGTTTGTGCTTGTTGTGGCCACAAAGGGCCTGGGACCCCGGGCTGGAGGCGCTGATCCTGACCTGAAAGGCACATCCAGGAGGGAAAACGTGTCCAGAGCCCGAGGGTGAGGGGTGTGTGAGAACCTGGTTGTGTTGTAGGGCCGGACACTGCACCTCCTCAGGGATGTCACTCTGGAAACTGAGGCACGGGAAGAGCCCAGGAGCAGTGCCCTGCATCACAGGAATGATTTGGGATGGGATGCTTTAGAGTGGGAACGCCACAAACGGAAAAAACAATCATAGAAATGAATCATGGAATGGTTTGGGTAGGAAGGGGCCTTAAAACTCATCCCATTCCACCCCCTGCCATGGGCAGGGACACCTTCCACCTTCTGCACAGGAGACAGAGGAGGTGAAATGGAGAAGGGAGGATTTTGTCCACCTCTCCTGAGTTACTCCGAGCATGGAAAGGAAGGGGATGTTTGCGTCGGTGTGGTCACCCCAGAGGAGGCCCAGCTGCAGCCCAGACACCATTCCCAAGGGGCGGCTGTGGGACAGGCTCTGGGATCTCTGGGATCCCAGGGCTTCAGGCAGTCCTGGCACTGTGGCAGCCTCCCTGTGTCCTCCAAGGGCCATTGTTGGGGCCAGGAACAGTGGGAATTCCCCCACCTAATGTTCTATAAAATGGGAATGTCTGACCTGTCCCCACAGTTAAACCGAGGTCCTGCCAGGAATTCCCTTCTGAGTAAAACCCATCCAGGAGTCGGGAGCACGTGCTGAATCCTTGGGCAACTCCCAGAATCCTGGAAAGGTTTGGGTTGGGAAGGGACCTTAAAGCTCATCCAGCCCCACCCCCTGCCATGGGCAGGGACACCTTCCACTATCCCAGGCTGTTCCAAGCCCCGTCCAGCCTGGCCTTGGACACTTCCAGGGATAGGGCAGCTTCCCTGGGCACGTTCCAATGACTCCAGCTGTTCCCTGAGCTGTTACAAACTGCACCCTGAGTGTCCACATTCCACCTGCCCCTCATTCTCCTGCCTCGTGGGGCCCTGCAGTGCCAGGCTCCTGCTCCCCACGAAGACAATCGGAGCTCGGGGCTGACACCTTCATCTTCCTCCTGCATAAACCAAACACACCCATCTGGAGCGGGACACGTGAATTCCATATTCCAGAGGCGCCTGGAGGGAGTCTTTGGGATCAGAGGCTCGTTGGAAACACTGCCCTTGGCTCTCCAGCTGCTCCTGGGAGATAACAGAGCCTCACCCTCTCCAGAGGGTGCTGTGAGGATCCTGCGCTGCCTCGGCAGCCTGGGGAAGGGTGGGGTGACATCAACAGCCCGACACCCACCAGGGAGCCTAAAAAGGGGCTCTGACAGCACGAGGGGCTCCTGGGGCAGCAGGGGCTGGGGAGGGGACAGGGACTGAGGAGGGGACAGGCTGCAATCCCTGGCGTGGTGCCCCCACAGCACCACACCCCAACAGCATCAAGGGCTGGGCGCCACCCCCAGCCCTGCTCAGCACCCAGGGGAGCACAGTGCATTAGTTTGAGGTTCAGGTGGAGCTGTGGGGCCCAGAGGAGCGGGGGCAGTGCCCAGGGACAATCCCGGTGCCGTGGGCCGGGATGGGGCCGATCCCACAGCACGATCCCGGTGGGGCCAATCCCTCAGCGTGATCCCGGGGGGGCTGCACACGGAGCAAGGTGTGAACTGACGGGCACGGGAGGCCTGGAACAGCCACCCCAGGCACTGCCAGAGCCTTGGGAGAACGGGCCCAGGAGCTGGGCGTCCCTCAGGTTCCTGTCTGCCTGGATACCTGCCCAGCGCACAGCGGGGCTGGCTCCTCTCCCGGTGCCCCGGGACGCTGAGGGGCTTTGGGATGCTTTTGTCCCTGTTCCCAGCTCTGCTCTTCAAGACAACTCCTGGCCCTTGTCCCCACAGCCTGCACTGCTCACAGCCGGGGAATGTCACCGGCTTTGGCCCTGCCGGGATGGATCCACACGGGGCGTGGCGGGATCGTGGCTGTGCGAGTAACACTGCCCAGGTTTGCACACCTTGCACAGGTAAATGTCCCACTCCAGAGCTCGCTCTTGTCACCTCTGAACCCTTTAGACACGCTCACGAGGTGGGTGCAAAGTGCTCCCACCCCAACAGGTCTGAGCGGTTCCTGCTGGTGGCACTCACAGAAATGTGTGACCAACCCCAAACTGCTCCTCCAGCAGCACAAACCCGGCCAGGCTCAGCGGGGCAGGGCATTTGGGTGCTCCAGCACTGCTCTGCACCCCTGCACGGGCCAGGGACCTCTCACGGGGCACACACAGAGCCGTCCTCACAAAGCCTCTGCTCACCCAGGGATGTGCTGCTCCCTGGGAGGGAACCCTCCCCTCTCGCACCACCACATCTCCCTCCTCTCTCAGCCTGTCCTGGCTCTGGTCTTGCACTGACCCAACTGCTCTGAATTCTGCAAAAACTCACCGAGTGCCGCACCCGAGAGCAAAACACCTCCTTTCCTCGGAGGCTGATGGAAACCAGCGGCCAGGGGAGCGGGAGGAGCCGGGCAGAAGCAGAGCTGGGGGTGTCTCCACCTGCTCCTCAGCACAACGCTACCTCAGTGCCCCCCCCGGCCAGCATTAGGGTTTCTGCCAGCAGCAGGGAGGTGGATCCAGCTCCCCTCCCCGCGGGTGGATCCTGTTCCGTTTCCCATGGGTGGATCCAGCTCCCTTTCCCGTGGGTGGATCCAGCTCCTCTCCCCACAGGTGAATCCAGCTCCCTCGCCCATGGGTAGATCCAGCCCCTTTCCCATGGGTGATCCAGCTCCTCTCTCCATGAGTGGATCGAGCATGAGTGAATCCAGCTCCCTTTCCCATGCATGAATCCAGCTCTCCTCCCCACAGTGGATCCAGCTCCCTTTCCCATGGCTGGATCCAGCTCCTTTTCTCATGAGTGGATCCAGCTCCCTTTCCCATGGCTGGATCCAG